>OY755238.1:24119333-24596833 GCA_963576725.1 Azorinus chamasolen | reverse complement strand
ATTTCTTACGAGAGGCAAGCGTAGGTAGGAATTCACGCAACCAGCGACCCTAGAAATGTTTCACGAGTTCTTGAACCCGTCTCCATCGTTTCCTATAGCTGGATTGCGTACTGTCTACTGTTTCTGGAGCAAATTTACCACCAAGTTGTCCATGCAGAAAGTGATTTGGTGTTAATACACACTCATCCTTTGGGTTTGCACTTTGGAAAGTCAGCGGTCGACTGTTTATTAAACTTTCTGCTCCAGTGAACGCGGTTAGCAACTCCTCGTCTGTTATGTCTGCATTCTGGAGAATAGCATACACGGCGCGTTTCGCACTTTTATCATGGATTCATGCACTCCACCGAAATGCGGGGTTCCTGGTGGAATGAAACGCCACTGAATTCCCTGGTTTGCTCCTTTCTTGGCGATTTGGTCGTTGTTAAGCTGATCATAGAGTTCCTTCAGCTCGCGCACAGCTCCGACAAAAACTTCCGGCAGACCCCGTCAATTTGTGAACCTGTAGAACGCGTTCAGAAAAGAGTCTGTATCCATTGCGTAGGAAAGTTCTAAGTGCACTGCACGGCAACCCATGCATTTAAATAAGCACAAATTACGCTTGTGCCTGGGTTATCCACGGCCTTGTTTAGTTAAGAAAGGCCCTGCATAATCGACTGTTGTTTGACTTAATGCTCTCATTGACCGTCCTAGTCTATATTCAGGTAGGGGGCCATCTTCTGATGATCTGTTTTCTGCTTTCTACGTTTACACTCTTGGCACTAGTTTTCTAAGTCTCTTATTTCTTCACGTCCTGAAACTATCCAATATCTAGCTGATAATTTTGCCAGCGTTTGATTTGTCCCACAGTGATTTCCACTCTCATGATGGTGTTTCACAATTAGTTTTGTCACTGAATTCTTTCTTGGGAGAATCGCAGGGTACTTTGAGTCATATGGCAAGTGTTCAGCAAATTTCAAACGACTATCACTTCTCATTACCCCTTCTTCATCTAGTTTTGGGTTTAACGGCAAAAGTTTACTAGCGTTTGGAATAGGTTTCCCCTTTTGCAAGTTCTGATATTCTTGTTCGAAGTCTTCAGCTTGGGCTCTGCGAGTCAACAAAATTTTAGCATTTTGACGCTCACCTAATAGCAACTCTTTGTTACAGTTTCTTTTATCTTTTGCGAGTTGGCAGTTCTCTATAAACCGATTGACCCATGCAAAGACGCTCACTAACCGATTCCATGACGAGTAATTCTCCGGATCTAAACGATTTTCGTTGTCACTCGAACTTTTAAACGAAAAGTTCACTGCGTTTTCTGTTGTTGATTTTACTTTCATTTCACACTTTGCATTGTCATTTTGCTGAAACTTGTTTTCTGACCATTCTTCCTCTGGTGCCCCGAGAAATGCAGGACCACTCCACTACAGGGCGTTTTCACCGAGATCAGTTACGGTTCTTCCTCGTGTGGTCAAGTCCGCGGGATTTTCTTTGCTTGGTACGTAACGCCATTGCTGAGGTTCCGAAGCGGTTTGAATACTTCCGATTCTGTTCGCGACAAATGGTTTAAAGCTTCGACTTTTAGCTCGCAACCACCAAAGTACATTCATACTGTTTGACCAAAACATAACATCCGACATTGGAATTTTCGGGTGGTACTAAACATAGACAACAAGTGTCAACTAGAGACAACTAGAGACAACTAACTTAAAAAGGCGTTTTAGGGCATGATTTATATATTAACATCCAGATAAAGTAGTATTATACCGTAACAGATTGAAAATTATCAGTTTGGATCCAAAATAATGTCTTAGATTGCATTTTGAACCCCTGTTGCACCCCAATTAGGCAAACTATATTCCGCCGACTCAGAGTCAACTGAAGTCAACAAGGGATATACCTCTTATTAACAGTGTTAATATGGATAATTATATTATAATGAAAGAAGTAGTTATTATTTTGATTATTTCTGTTGTTTTCATTTTGACCAGAACATGTAAAGTGAGATAGTTCATTAATTTTGATCGCTGTACAAACGATAGCTGAATATGTGTTGACGTGTAATTTACAAAGTCGTGGTAATCGCACATAAGCTACTACTGTTTGAGCAGCGGTCCATTTGAGCACTATGTAGACCCAGATCAGTCATTCCACCGTCAATATGGCTTTTGATCAAGATATGTGGGGTTTGATCTGGCAAAGGAAAACACTTTTTTCAGACAAATGTAGTAAATACAATGAAGACCCTGATCAGCCACCGAGTTGACAGTGTAGACCCAGAAATTCATATTTTGATTACGTTTTTATTGAACGCACCAGTCACACTAACGTACTCGTACATGTGCACAATTTATTGCGCCCAGGGATCGGGACGAGGATCCTGCGTGTTTGAGCCCCGATTTTTGAATTTTGAAAACTTATGCCAATGTTCCAAAAAATTCTCAAAACTCCTCAAAATAATTTCGATCAATTGTTACAAGATAACACTATTTACAGCTATTTACAAACACCCCGCATATATTAAAGTAATATGTTAATCTGGCTAAATAATTTAAATGTTTGTTTAAAATACATTTAAAATCAGATTATAAACCAAAGAGACAAATTTGGTAATAGTGGATTGAAAGTCTAATATTGAGAATAATTCCCGATATTTATCGAGTTTGCTTTCTTGACTCTGGGGCGACCGGTGTCGGCGTCTTTCCGGTGCTATAATTCGGGTTTTAAATGCAATCTAAGGCAATATTTCGAATATGTAAATATTTTATTCATTTATTACAGTATAATATTACTATATATGGCTGTTTATTTATAAATAATGCCCTAAAACGCCTTTTTAAGTTAGTTGTCTCTAGTTGTCTCTAGTTGACACTTGTTGTCTCTGTTTAGTACCACCGGAATTTTCAACGTTTTTGTAACCTGTTCACACAATCTTAGTCCTAGCACGGCAGCTATCGATTCAAATCTTAGGATACTGACACTTTTCAGTGGAGCCACTCTTGTCTTTGCCGCTACAAATTTGATTACAATGTCACCATTTGGATAAACATGTCTAACGTACGCTACAGCACCATATGCATCTGTAGATGCATCAGATAATACATGTATTTCACTGTGTAGCTCGTTCTGGAACTCTAAACCTTTATCTAATGTGACAGTTCTCAGTTCTGACTGGTCTGATAACCACATTTGCACTTTTTCTTCTAGTTCTGGGTCAAGAGGTTCATCCCAGTCTAATCCTGACGTCCATATCTCTTGCAACAATATTTTTCCCCTAACGACCACTGGAGCTACCATTCCGATAGGATCAAACACTGTTGCAATCTTACTGAGTATAGTTCGCTTTGTCAGAACACCCGTTTCTTGTTTTTCGTTCACGCGAATATTGAATTCGTCATCAGCGGATGACCACCATACGCCCAAAATTTTTATTGCTGGCATATTTGTTGTCTCTAAGTCAACTTCCTTCGCGCGGTCTTCTTGTGGAATGTCTTTCAGTACTTTCGGTGAATTCGATAACCATTTTCGCGCATGCATTCCAGCCCGTTGCCAAAGCTCTGACAGCTGGCGGTAGAGTTCGACTCCTTGCTGTTCATCTGGCACCGAATCCATGCTGTCGTCCATATAGGTCGACTTCAACACTGTTTCTGCGGCGATTGGATACTCGTTTACGAGAAGACTAGCATGTTTCTGAGATACTAATTGGGCCAGAAAGGGCGAACAATTCACACCGAAAACTAATCTACTAAACTGATACGTGTCTGGTGGCTTCTCAGGCTCTGATCTCCACAATAATCTGTGATAGGGCCGGTCTGATTCCTTCAAACCGATCTGAAGGTACATTTCCGCTATGTCGCACACAACTGCCACTGGGTACTTTCTGAACCGTAGGAGTACATCGAAAAGGTCACGCTGCAATTTGGGACCTTGATGAATTGTGTCATTTAACGAAACGCCCTCATTTTTCGCTGATGCATCGAAAACAATGCGTACCTTTGTGGTATCTTTATCAGGCTTAATCACTGGAAAATGCGGTAAGAACCACTGTCCTGGTATCTCATCACAATTGTCACTCACTTTTTCTACATAACTTTTGTCCACATACTTCTGAATTGTTTCGTGATACGATTTAGCAAGTTCAGGGTTTCTATTCAGCCTCTTTTCAGTATTTTCTAGTCTTTTCAATGCCATGTCATAGTGTACTGGTAACTTTAGATCTCTATTTTTCCATGGAATTCCAATTTCATACCTGCTTTCTTTAAAAGTCACAGTTTTCTCTGTCTTTCTTAACAACTGCTGTTCTTCAACAGTTATTTCTGGTTTGTTCGAAGAAACGGTCTCATGTTCTATCTTCCAAAATTCTTTCAAGGTTTTATTCAATTCTTTTATTTCACAAGAGTCTCTTTGAAAGAATGTATACATGCTGACGTTTGTTTCCGTGACAGTTGGACCTACGCATGTCCAACCAAGGGGCGTCAATCTGGCAACAGGCTCACCCTGTTTCCCGCTGATTTCGTGGAGAGACATGTGCAGTTCTGGGTAGTCTATCCCGATCATCAAGTCTACTTTTTTTTTTATCTCGAGCAACTTGTGGAAACTGGATTTCTCTTAAGTGAGGGTACTGTTTAGCATAGCAATTCCAATCAACTGCCGGTAGGTTTCCGGTAACATTCTTTATAGTTTGTAACTCAATGTTCTTTCTAATCTGTCCATGTAAGGTTTCAATTCCGACAGGTACAGGTTTACTTTCAAAACATTCACTTTTGCCACTCAGTACATTCACTGTGATTCTTTGGGTATCATTATTTGAGTCCAGTCCGAGTTCAGTCACATTATCAGCATTTATGTATGTTTTTGTGCTCCCATCGTCCAATAAGGCATTCACTGACAATTTTCGTTTCCCATTTTGTGATATCACTGGGACTGTCCGCAGTGCAACACGAGGCCTAGGCTGGTATGCTGAATACGAATTATCATCATTTGAACTTGTCACAGTTGTGCTGTTGTAACTTGCCTGTAATGCTAACTGGCGCTCATCACTAGTGTGAAGCAACGTGTGATGATTCTTTTTACACGATTTCTCGCGGCATTTCCACTTTTTTGGGCAACTGGTTCCCATATGATTTTCGGAAAGACACCGAAAGCACAATTTCAGCTCTTTAGCTTTATTCCAACGTTCTGTGACAGGCAGCGCTTTAAAACTTCCACATTTCCATATTCCATGACTACCAGAACACAATGTACATTGATAACTGATTTTACTGTCTGGTTCATTTTTTCTCATCGTGTGATAATTACGCTCACTTCTATGACTGTCATTGACTCTGTCACGATAATTTCGCTCATATCTGTCATTGCCTCTTTCTCGATCAGGCTTTCTGTCACCTCTCTGGGTTGTGTCTAGGCCAAATTTTGTTTCCATAGCAACATTATAAAATTCTACCTCTTTTAACACCCACTCTCTTAGCGTTTCAACTGATTCTTCATGTTTATGTTCAAATTTCCATCTTTCATAACGAGCAATCATGGATTGAGGCAGTTTCTTAAGGAGCTGAAGGCACATGAAACCACTTTTAAGGTCATTTGACTCATTCTCTTTAAGATTTATAAGAGCAATGTCCAACAAATCAGCGAACTTGTTAATCATAGTGGTGTTTTCGTATTTGATTAAAGGAAAGGCGTCAATTTCCTCAAGAAATCTGTTTACCTTACGCCGCTGTCCTCCGAATTTTCTTTCTAAGCGTTCCTTTGCAGCGTCATAAGCCACAGCACTATGTCCTAATCCTTCTAATGCTTCTCCACCTAAATACTGCCGTAACTGTAAAAACTTGTATTCAGCTGTGGCATTTGTCTCATCCATGCATGATTTAAACGCACTTTTCCAAAATTCATACTGTTTCTTCTCACCTTTGAATATGGGTATAGACACACGTTTTAATTGTTTGTACATGTCCGAGCTAACAGATTTATCCACTGGCTCTTCTGTGTCCGATTCTGTCCCAAAACACTGATACAATTGGGCAGTCTCTTCATATTTAGCATTCATAGTGTCAATCTCAGACAATGCCTTTTTCATTTCACTTGTTCTTCCTTTCTCCTTATGATTTGTCACAATTGATGTTCGAATCTCCGATAAATTGTCCATTGCCGTTTCAAGCCTATCTAAATTTGTTCGTAAATCTTCTTTTGTCGAATCTTCATCACTCAACAATTCATACAAGCGATTTCTTGAACGAGTAAACACAGCTTGTGCACGAGACCTTTTTAATTTTAGTTCAGCCAAGGCAGACTCTTCTAAGTGTTTATCATGTTCTAAGTCTGTGGCCATTTCGCCCGAATCCATAGCCATGATTCTTATCACCAATAGTAGATTTTCTCGATGAATTTATTCGCGACTTTACTGATTTCCATAATCCTTTGCGCGCGCATGACTTCCGGTAAAAATAAACAGACGATTTCTATCTGGTTACTGACAACTCGATATTTTCGACGTGTTACTGAAAAAGGCATCTACTTCTGCAACATACGGAAAAGGTAAAAGTTGAGCAGTAGCGCATATGTTTCTATGTAAAAGTTATTGATAGGTGATAAATGTTTGAAATATCACTGTTACATTAGTTTCATAACTTCTATATAAAAACAAATATACAGGTGGTGGTTGATGTCATCACAGTAGAATTTATTTCAGCTCCTGTATTTTTTACCCAAAATTTATACAGTCCGACCCAATTTATCCTTTTTATCCCAAAGGCCTGGTGCACACTAAATATGCCAATTTCTTTAAAAAAAATAGTGTAGATCTATGTGTTGTTTTCTCCAAAAATTAAATTCACAAGAGAAAAGAAAGTTTGTTATTTCTATCTATTTATACTAATCTACTATTTGATATCTTTATCTACTTTATATATGCCAACCCATTCTTTTACAGTCTGATTTACTTTTGTTTGAACTATGCTTATGTTTGTAAGAAAATAACTGTTTCCTCTCTTGGCACTGGCAGAAACTAGATTCATACAGAGCAGACCCTGTTCAAATAGCTTCTATAGGATACATCTAGTAGATGCCTTTCAATTTCACTGTCAGATTTCCTGATGGCTTTTTGTTTATTCTAATGCTCAATACATCATTGACAAATTGATTCTCTGGTAAGTTTGAAATGGTCATTTTAGCCATCTGATCTGGGTCTACTCTGTTTGCAAATGCATTAATATTGCAGGAAAGTGTCTAACATGAAAATTATTATTTTGGTGTATTTTTCAAAAAAATAAAAATACTGCACACATGCATATTACAAGCAGGGAACATACAATTTACAGTATTGTTTGTATAACGGTTCAACACTGTCATAGATAAGACAGATAAGTCACCACAATATCTCACCGTAGAGTAGATGATCATGACACCCTGCTGTGTTTAGATAAGTTACAACAATATCTCGCAATAGAGTAGATGACACCATGCTGTGTTTTGCTTTTTATATCCTGACCTTCAAATATAATTGGTTAGGACTTGTTTATTTGAACACCTGCTATCAAGAGGGGGAAGGGGCCTTTGGCAGGAAATACACTCAATCAGGAAAAGCCCCATATCACATATATCACAGTAGACACAATTTCAAAAAGGTTTCAGCTTTTATTACAAATGTTCTTACTTCTGCATTAAACTTTAAGTCCAGCGGGGATACCTTTATTTACAATATTTGTAAAGCTAGGGTGACTTTGAGAGAAGTGCGAGGTTAGGACGTCCGTAAACCGGTTTAAACCCCCAGTGGTGTTTTTGCTGCTGACCGTGCCAAGGCGGTACTCTCTTTGTCACCCTTCCTTTTGTTTGCCTTGCGTCTTTGTGCTTGTGGTTTGTTCATGTTGTGGAATGTTTGTCCCTGGTTCTTGTGTCTCTTTTGGTGTTTTCTGTGTTCATTTCATGTGTGTGTGTGAGTGTTTGGGTGTGTGGTTGTGTGTGTGTCATGCTGTCTATCGGTGTTTTGGTGGTGGTTGCGTCTTGCATGTGGCTTTGCCTGCTTGACTTTACTACTTTTCCATTTACAATCTTACTCAGAAATAAAATATAAATGCAATACAGCTGTGATACTGATCAGAAACTTTTGGCACATCACAATATCAAAAAGACTTCAGCTAGCTTTTATTACATTTGTTCATACTTCTGCATTAAACTTTACAATCTTACTTCAACAATTAACAATTAACTTTCAAATGTCAAAATAAAAAAAAATAAAAAAAAAGAATATAAATGCAATACAACTGAAATACTGATCAGAAACTTTTGGCACCACTGCCACACCAGTAAGATAAATTATGTCTGTTCTGCGAATTATTAATATTTACATCTGATCTGGGGCCATACCTTATAAAGTCACTGAAATTTGTAATTTTCTATCTAAATTTTAATCTGGTTGTGTGTTTACACCAAAATAATATTTGCAAATCAAACAGTGCAGACCTTGTTGAGAGAACCTCTGAGAATCACCCATCAAGGTCAACACAGTGTCTTATAAACTTTTTTCTACATTTGAGGGTTAAATAGATATTCAGATTCAATATCTGAAGTAAGTTTTGATATACATGATACATGTCGCTCGAAAGTATGCTTGATAACCTGTACCTGGTTTAGGTGGTCACCTGCTGTAAATTGCCAAAGTTGCAACGTCCCTAGACTGACAGCTGACAGCAGGTTAGAAAATATATTTTGAATTGTACAATGAAGCATGTAATGCATTAACCTTGTCCTTCATGTAAATACCTTTTCACACATTTAGCAAACAGAGTAGACCCAGATCAGACACTCATGTAGGAGCTGTCTGATCAGGGCCTGCTCTGTTTGCTAATGGAATTTGACATATATGTTTTCTGTTATCTTTTTTAAAACCAGACTTTATATATAGTTGAACTTCAATATCTCAAATTTGGATAATCCGAACTTCAGGGGTAACACTCCGGTCCTTCCAAAATTCACAATACCAAATATTATTCTAAAATGTATTACTACACAAGTACACATCTACAAACTTAATATAGATTCAATAGATATGGATAATGTAATTTTAGCACATATTGCATATAAACTATTATAATATAACCACAATTAACTGATTCCTTTTCTTAACTTACAAACAGGGTATACCCAAATCATTTTCAAAGCTTTATGATCTGACTCAACCAATGTTTGCTTTGGTACAAATATTATAGATTCAATAGATATGGAAAATGTAATATCAGCACATAAACAATTATAATATAACCACAATTAACTGATTCCTTTTCTTAACTTACAAATAGGGTAGACCCAAATCATTTTCAAAGCTTTATGATCTATCACATTGAGTAAAGTATTTGTCATTAAAGAAGAAAGATGCGAATTCAAATACTTTAAAGAGAATTAGGTGTGAAATAATTAATAAAAGAATTTGCTGTATCAAAGTTTTCAGTACAATGCCATGTATAATCCTGTGTAATTAATTGTATGATTAACTTTGATACATCTAAAAACACATCACACATTCAATCAGTAGTTTAGTGTAAACCTCTTTAACTGAATTTAATATATACTTATGACTATTGAAAAATGATACCGCTAAAAACAATAATTAAAGTAAAAAGTAAACTAAAGCTCATTTAATTATGAATGCATTCTTCATTTATTCATAATTTTGACCTAATTTTAAATATGCTTTAACTTCTATTTTTATTTGCAGACTGTACCCTCATATAAACGTGTTTTCACGCATTTACAAACAGAGTAGACCCAGATCAGACGGCTCCTAGAGGTGCCGTCTGATCAGAGTCTGCTCTGTTTGCTTATGGAGTTTGATAGATCTGTTTCTTTGCTTCCTAAAATGCTTACAATGTTCTACCTTCCACATTTCTTTACAACTATTTTATCAATGAATATTCAGTAGGTATTGACTTTTGGAATAAACATAGAACAGGGAAAGGGTTAAATTTGAAAATGTAAAAATCTTGCTTTGAATTCATATTCTGATTGAGTGTTTCTTCCTAAAATTATCTAAAAGTTGATTTATAACCCAATTATGTTAACATATGGGGTTTTGTCCGCCTTGACACATTGGCAGTGGAGTTGTGTCCTATGGGGTATTGTCCTATTGGGGTTACGTCCTAGTGGGGTTTTGTCCGTACCCCGAGCGATATCAGGGTCATCATGTACAATTGTAAGAGCTCTGTTAAGATTTAAATTGTTATCTGTATAACACCACAGTGTAATACACTGAATGTAAACAAAGGTAACTTACTGTTTGTATCATAAAATATTTCCAGACTAGCACAATGGGCCCGAAGAAGACCATAAAGAATACTGGTAATGTTCTACAACCAAAGTTCTACAAAACCTACACTGAGGTAGCATCGCTGTCAGCAAGTCAACTCAAACAGTTATGTGGACAGTACAACATTGACAAGAAGGCTCAAGTAGTATTTCTATGTCAAAGACTTGGCATTTCAACAACTGGAAATAGACGTAATATTAATCAGTCAGAAAGAGTTAAAACATTTGACAGTTTAACAATAAGTCAATTTGAAGAGTTGGAACAGCTAAAATCGAAAATACTTCATAGTCTGCCATCTTCAGAATGGACAACAGACATTTCAAAGTTGACTGAAGTGAATGACGTTAGTGTTAAACATTACCTCCTTGGCAGAAATGTACTAGACAAGTTATCGGCCAGAACTCTCAGTGCAAGATGCAATTCATCACAGTCTTCGAATCCCGATGAAGTAAAAGTACTATTTGTTGTCTTGGACAAGATTACTGGTGAACCGTACAGTGGATTTTGTACCTGTACAGTTAGATTTAAAGAAACGTGTGGACATGTGGGGGCTGCCTTGTTCTTTGTTGCAGAACAGATGGCAAATGGTGAAAAGCTATTTAGCAAATCAAATTCCAAGTCGTGTACCGACAAACTTTGTGGTTGGGCTGACCCTAAAGGAAGTCATGTTGAACCTGACACCTTTGAAAATTTCAAGATCAAGAAGGAACAAGAGAAAAAACAAATACGCCGGACAATTGATGACTTTGGGAAAAAAGCTTCTGAGCCTCCTACATATGATGCTGTGGCAGAGCTTCAAGCCAATTTAATATCTGCTACACATCATATGGGGCAATACTGTCTGGCTGTCCATGTGCTAAATCCAGGAAGATTCAGAAAAGAAGTGAAGAAAGTTGCTCCTGCAGAGATTAAACTAGAAGATGTCATGAGTGAAATTAGCCCTATGCTGGCATACTCTTCAGAAGTAGAGATCAGTTCGACCCCTCTGACTGTTACCAGGATTAAGCACAAGGTGTTTAAAAGCATCTCTGATCCAGAATTCTATACCGATGGCTACTATGCCCAAGTTCAAGGACTTCTTGGAATTACTGGATTATTTCTTGCCAACCTTGTTGTGTGGACTAACAAAGATTGCAAAATCATTGTCATCAGGTTGGATGAGAAATTCTTCAGGAAGAAATTGCTTCCAGCATGCGAATCATTTTTCTTAAGGCAGATAGCACCCGCATTAATTTTAGCACCGGAAGTGTCGGACAGTATCATCAACCACAGAGATGACCAGATGTCACAGATGTAGCAGAAATTGATGCAACTGAGGACACCTGTGTACAGATTTCACGTAATGTGACTGAATCTGACTCTGAAATTCAGATAATTGTGTACAAGTGTAATCGGTGTGGTAAAGTACTGCCAGAAGATGGTGATATAAAAAAAGACAACAGTAATGCAAGTGTTGGCTGTGACTGCAAAAGCTGTCAATGTGACATTTGGATGTGCTGGCCGTGTGCCAGATATACTGAAGAATGGAAACTCGAGAAGATAGACTGGTATTGTCCACATTGCACTAGATAATGTGATATTGTTTACTAAAACAAATGATATAGTGCTTAGTCATGAAAGTGCATTGATATTGTATCTGTAAATATATTGTGTTAACACATGTGCCTTTATTAACTCATTTCCTCATAAGGCTATTTTTAGACCCAACGTCTTTGAATAAATCTACACAAAAGGAGAATTATCTGGAGAAAATCAAATTTTAAGATTTGTGTAATTTTGAAACCATTGTGAACAGAGCATTTGCTCTATACCAGATCTATTTTCTATTTATCACAACGGTTTTAACAAGTGACTTTTACAGCGACGTCAATATGTAGAAATGGGTTAAACCTGTTCCTAGTATAATATCAATGTGCTAAAATTGATATTTACTGATCTCATGTGCCCTATCTTGCTAGTTGACCCTTTACTCCATGAAAATTTATGTAAAAAATAATGACATCATGTATATTTATATTATTAGGTTTTTTTAAATGTCATATTAACACATGGATTTTTTGCTATAGAAAAAAAGTATAAAGAGAGATCTATATTATCGAATAAGCAAATAGAGCAGACTCTGATCAGACAGCTCCTAAAGGAGCCATCTGATATTTGTCTGCTCTGTTTGCAAAGGTGTATTAATGGAGTAAATGGTTAATGGATTGCTACTAGTCATACATTTATTGAGGTATCCAGGGATGGTGAAATCAAATTTTAGATGACTTGTCTGTTTTTGTTAAAACTATTTTCTACTTGTCCGTATGATGAATTAATAACAAAAAACTATGAAATTTCACTTGTCCATTTATAGCTTTGGGACAACACAGACAGTATGGACGTTTTATTTTGCCAGCCCTGGTAACACATGTGCCTTTTTAAACCTGTTCATAGCATAATAACAAATGTGATAAAATTGATATTTACTGATCTCATGTGCCCCATCTTGCTGGTTAACGTTTTACTCTTTGAATATTGATATATGTACGATATTTTTTAACGACATCATGAACATTTATTAGATTATTTTATAAAATGGCTTATTAACACATGACTGCTTTGCAATAGAAAACGTCAGATCTATATTAATGCATAAGCAAGCAGACTTACAGAGCAGACCCTGATCAGACAGCTCCTATAGGAGCCATCTGATATTGGTCTACTCTGTTTGCAAAGTAATAAAAATGTGTATTTATGGAGGAAAAGGTTAATGGATTGCTACTAGTCATAAATTGTATTGTGGTAACACGTGTGCCTTTTTTCAAAACCTGTTCCTAGCATAATAACAATGTGCTAAAATTGATATTTACTGATCTCATGTGCCCTTTCTTGCTAGTTAATGCTTTACTCCATGAATATTCATAAATGTACGATATGACGACATGAACATTTATTAGATTATTTTATAAAATGGCATATTAACACAGGAAGTTTTTGCTATAGTAAAAGTCAGATCTATATTAATGCGTAAGCAAGCAGACTTACAGAGTAGACCCTGATCCTATAGGAGCAATGTTATCTTGGTCTACTCTGTTTGCAAAGATGCAGAAATGCGTATTAAAGGAAGAAATGGTTAATGGATTGATAGTTATTAATTATTAAATGACCTATAACTTGGCATTGGGTGTTCATTGTTTTGATAGGGTATTTGCATGGATTGTATTAAATTATTTTCATTTAATTGTTGACAAATCTTGTCTTTCATTGTTTTTTTTATTCTCTATTTATAATTTATACCTCATTGTCACAAAATGTCTTTCATAAATTGATCTCTAAATTTATTTTTTTATTTCTGATATAGATGTATTTATACTGCCCCAGTCATGAAAGTGGGATGTGAATAGGAATTGTGTATGTCCCAACATTTTGCAGTCTATTTTCAATCTGTCTCAGATGATCAAAGAAAGTACCCAAGCCATTTTATTTTGTATTGCCGACAGACCAACAGATCAGATGCGTAAATTGAAACATATTCAAGAAAAACTTCTTTGTTTCTCCATCAAACCCTTTACTCTGAGAAATGCTTAAAATCGTCTCTTTGAGATGATTCTGCAGAGTGTTCACAGTATTAGGGTTTGTTAGAGAATTGGTGATAATAGTATTTGAGTATGCATCCTTATCTGTTGCTCTGATTTCTGGTATACAATTTATATTATATATTTTAAGAGCTATTATTTAAAATCAATGACAAAGTTTTATATACATGTAACTTTTGACTGCTACATGTAGGTCTTTTTCAACTAAAAAGATCACATGAACAAAGTTACATGTATGCATAAATACTTGAACTGCTCTGATCTAATATTTCGACCACTTATCGGCCTTTTTCAAAGATTATCATTATTCTCTTTGATTTTTTGGCTGAATCCATGTAACAAAACTGTGACATGTATTTTGACATGCTAATCTTTAAAAAATGACCTTAGTGGTTGAAATATTTGATCAGAGTAATTCAAGTATTTATTATATTAATTCCATTTTTTGGAATATTTTCTTCAATGTGACAAAGTTATGGACAACACATTATGACGTATTGGAATTTGGTGTATTGCCAGTGTAAAATTTATTTGTCTAAGGAAGAACTTCAATTTTGACTGTTCCAACATTTTACGGACACTCCGTTTGAAGTGCAAATCTCTTTGGAGAAAGTTCTTCATTATTGACATGGTGTCAAGAGTAGACCCAGTTATGACTGATACAGTCCTGGCTGGCTGTTGTTTTATAACAACATATATGACATGTCTTCTGCTCATATGTATGTATTATGATAATATATTTTGTTGTTATTAACCCTTTTCTCCATAAACATGCTTGTGCAAACAGAGTAGACCCAGATCAGGTGGCTACTATATGAGCCGTCTGATCAAGGTCTGCTCTGTTTACTTATGATGCAACATAGGTATGACTGTACAGTAACTGCCATGGCCAAAAAATCCTTTGTCAATGTGCTATTATAGCATTAAACTTAATTATATTCATGACAACAGACATCATTATTTCATTCATGAATATTCACGGAGGAAAGAGTTAAATTAGATTTTAAACCAAATACATGAATTTCTTTTGATAGTATTAAAAGATATTTTATCATTCCTGTGTTTTGGCTGTTTTTTTGCGAGCCTTTGTTTTGGTAAAAGTCTGCCTGTGTAGCAGGTGAAGTAATGTCTTTAACTCATTCCCTCCTAGACTATTTTATAGACCCAACCTCAAAAATCTACCGAAAAAGGAGCATTAACTAAAGAAAAGGAGAATTTTAGAATTTGTAGTTTTGAAACCATTGCGATAAATAATGCATTTGCTCATATGGAGCAAATGTTCTATTTATCACAATTGTTTAAAAATGTGACTTTTACAGAGGCGCCAAAATGCATCACTAGGAGGGAATGTGTTAAAGAAGAGGCTGGAATATAGGTAATGAATGAAGGTTGAATTAGAACTGCATTTATTCACATTGGTCAATTGCATTGATTCACATTGGTCAATTTTGTGGTAGTCCTGCCAGTAAATCTTAGTCATATAGAAATTGTTTGTTTCTGGTATCCCGACCAACACATATACATTAATTTGTAAATGTATTTTGCCATACTTCTTTATAGTCTTGGACAAGTTGCTAAAATATATACAAAGTAAATATGGTTCATAAAGATCTAAAGGATCTACAGTGTATACATACTGGTTATTCCACTAGGTTTGGTCTAAAGAAATTTAGGTCTAACCAAAATGTGTCCTATTTCTGCAAACTTTCACCAAAAACAAACAATTTCTTGAATGCCCGAGGAACATGAAATCTGGTCTTATAACATGTCTTGATTGAAAGCAGAAAATTCATTTCCAATTTTATATTCATGATACATGAAATTATACACAGAATAAACTCAATAGAAATTATTATTTTTTATTCATAGAATAGAATTAATAAAGGAAAATTAAATAGCATCACTTAAAGTCAACAGAATTAGATGTCCACGACCAAGTACACAAATCACAGTAAATTCTTCCCATCTGAACACATACATTGTTACACTGAAGTCCATTGTCATATGATTATTTTTTAATAATAGGCATCTGGAAGTTTGTCAGATATGCACAGACGATGAACACTTGTGTAATAATGTCCTGCATATTCAAACGAACAGTACGTTCCAGGAGGTAAAATGTCTTGATGCGCTGTATCACTCTTTCCACGTGAATTCTGGCTTTGGAAATGTATTCTGAACGCCGGGTCTCTTGTGCAGTGATTTGGGCTCTGTCGCGAACTTTAAATTCTGGGATCAGTAAATCAAGGCCTTTCTTCTTAAACTCACTGGCAACATTAAAGCCTCTGTCAGCCATCACTGCATCACAAGCTCTAAGATTCTCCATTATTCAATCACTACTTAAGATAATCCTCTTGTCTGTGGCTCGGCCACTCCATGCACGTGACACAAAGTTCACAGACAAATTTGGTGAAATACCCACAAGAAATTTTGCGGAATCGTAGTGTTTATAATTGGAGAAAGTCTTTTTCCGAACGTCTTAGTTTGATGATCGCGGAGCCATCAGCTCTGTGCAGTCCAAGATCACACGAAGATTCTCAAAGCCTTCAAAGCACTTGGCCTGGTCCTCTTTTGAATACTGCATCTCAAACAGAATTTTTAACTCGTTGGCAAGGAAATTTATGTGCGTAGTGAATATGCTGGACACATGTGTAGGACTAATGTCAATTGTCATAGCGAGATCCTCACTAAAGTTGCCAGTTTTTAGTTTTACTAGCACTATAAATAATTCTTCTTCAAAAGTCAACTTTCTCTCTGGACCCCCTTTTTGAAGCTACTGATGTAGATGTTGACTTTCCTTTCCAGTATTTAAGCTGACTTCCTGGTATTCTAGTTTGTAAGTATGTACACAGTGACTGAAAGACTTGGTAATTTGGAAGGTTGGTGTAGAACTGAAATTTCTCTGGGTTGTCCTTGATATTTTCTAACCTGAGCTGTTTAGATTTTATTTTTTCATTCTTACTCTTCAAATGTTCCAGTTTCTGTGTCTGGCACATAAGTCTTTGGGTGCACTACATAGTAATGGTCACTTTTCCACACTGCATTTTCACAGTCGTTACTGAAATTTAATCTGAAGAAGATGGTCGGCCAGCAGAGCTTTTGACAACTTGTGGCCTTTTCCTTGCCGTCTCTGGAGATGGTGTGTACAGTTCTGGAAAAAAATAAAACTTAACTTAGATACAGCCTCAAATGGTTTAATTGTAATTTAAAGATGTAATATGCACACATTTCCGCAAATTTTTGCGGAATCAGAATCAGAATATATGTACCTTAACACTTATTTAACCATCTCCTTCATAAATACGCCTTTCTAAACCTCTGTAAAAGTCACTTTTTGAAACCATTGAGATAAATACAGCATTTGCTCTATTTATCACACTTGTTTCAAAACTACACAATTCTAAAATGTACATTTTCTCTAGTAAATGCTCTTTTTCGGTAGATTTTTTAAAGAGGTTGGCTCGAAAAATAGCCTTTGAGGGAAAGGGTTAACACTAAACAGCACGGTTAGTAAGTGATTGTTTGTGTCGAAAAATAAGAAATATGGATAACAACCTATTTATATTCAAAGAGTTGTTCCGAAACAGTATCGGAGTCATTCAGTACTTTGCCGAAGATGTCCGCCGATTTCCGCACAAAATCCCGATTCTAAAAATTAGCAATATTTATATAGTGATAATATTTAGCTGAACAAAAATATCCTGTCAGGATAGGGGTAAAAAGCATTATTTTCAATGGTATGTATACGTGTACAAATTCTGGTGTTGATTGATTTATATGATAAATGCACAGAATACATCTTACTATACTATATGATGTAACTTGTGGGCACTTAAAATTACATTTTATACTTTGCGGCTTGCTTTGATTGCATTAGTACTAGAATCCCACTAAGCGCAACCAATGACAAATCAGTGATGCTTTCAAAACATTTCACTAAAATAATCTTGTTAACTATATATGTACTGATAAATATTGCTCATCACAAACACTTTATTACTGGTAAATACTGCTTATAACAATTTTTAATTTCTGATTCTTTTTTTAACAAACCTGCTTGCTTTGATCGCCGAGTCGACCGCTTAGTAGATGAGTTGCGGGGAAATATTGTTGGCACATAGGCATTGTCATTTGGATCATCAACTTTGTTCCCTGAAGCACAAGAAAGAAGATATACATCATAAAATAATTTTTGAACTAAATTAGCATACTGGTATAAAAAAATCCATTAATTTTTTATCTTGAACATACTTAATATATCAAATATGTACCATTTCATTTTCAATCTTTCCTTTTAAATTTAACCGTTTGCCTCTTCTTTGTTTATTTCAAATTTCAACGTCTGCTGAATATTCATGGAATTAATAGTTATAATAAAATATGGAAAGTGGACCATTGTAGCCATTGTAAGAAAGTAAAGAAACAGATCTAACAAATTCCATTAGCAAATATAGCAGATCTTGATGAAGGAGCCATCTGATCTGGGTCTACTCTCTTTCCGAATTGCATGAAAATATGTTTATTTGAAAGAAAGCAGATTTGGGCGGTAAAAACGGGTATTTACTGGACCGGCAAATACTCCCCAAATGACCTATACTTGCAAATACTCCATACTCCAAAGAAGGTGGAATTTATATTATATCTTTATATTTTATTGTTTTTAAATTAAAGGCTGTTTTAAATCACTGATTAGTGGACTTTTGATATGTTTATTTATTGATTTCTGACCATCATTTTATTGAGGGTTTAAACTGTTTCATCCCTGCCAAGGGTACTCATCAGATGGCTGATATCTTATCTTGGTGCTTCATCCAGGGTTTTCTAAAAAAGTCCAATATACCTCTAACTTTAAATAATAGAATGATTCTGCTGGTATAACATGTTATAATCTGCAGTCCATCAGACCAACTCTTTTGTCAGATATTGCAATTTGATTGGTTTAATCTGAATCATGTTCCCCTCCATATTGTCTATATTGTGTTTGACACTTCATGGTTCATTGTGTGTATCTCTTAAATTAAAGGTGTGTATGTTTTTTATAACAATTACCATAGTGGCCAATAGAGGTGTCAAAACTGTCAGTGTTGTGTGGAGCTGATCTGACAGCAATTTGCAGTGGGTTAGAGGGGCAGTATTGTTTCTCTTGACATATTTGTGACCCAGTTTTCTACCATTTACTCTGACTCAGTCAGAGAGGGCCCTGTAATCAAGGGCAGATAACCCTAGACATAGTGATCTGATTCAACCCAAAAAACTATTTATGTCTTCCTCTGATGATACTTGTAACTAAGCATATGCCCTTAATATGAAACCAATATGCGAAGTACTGTTTGAGTTATCACCTCAAGTGTTGGCAGACAGAAAATGTGATTTTTTAAGAAAGGGTTAAAACTCATGAAAATTAGGAATACATCTGTTGATCAAAACGCTCCCTAAAAGAAATGAAACAAAACTCTGACAAATATTTCTGTCCTTTAACCCTTTCCCTGTTCTATATTTATTCCAATACCTACTGTATATTTATTAACAAAATAGTTATTACGAAACATGGAAGGTGTAACATTGTAGCCATTTTAGAAAGTAAAGAAACAGATCTATCAAATTCCATTAGCAAACAGAGTAGACCCTGACCAGACAGCTCGCTCCTATAGGAGCCGTCGGATCTTGGTCTACTCTGTTTGCAAATGTGTGAAACCCCATTTATATGAGTGAAAGGGTTAATTACCGTTTTGGCTCATTAAAAACAATGTCCTTACAATTATGATCACATTTGTGATTTATGGTCATCCTTGAATATATTTCTCATCACCTATTTCATTTCTTCTGTAAATAAGCACACTAATGAATATGTTTCTAAACGTACCGCCTACAAAATGTGCAGAACACACCCTTGAATGACTCTTTGGTACGAAGTGGACAACTCTACCATTACATATCTCGTCTCGTCGGATTCGTTTCAGCCACATTTCCGCTCGTTTTGTGTCCTTCGGAAACCTGTAGAATGACATCTTTTGACCTTCCCGATTACATCTTCCGTGGGCATTGGAACAACCGGGAACACAACAGGTCCACGATACCGTCCACATATTTTTGGCGAATGGGTTGTCATGTTGGGTTCTGTCATCGTTCTAGGTTCTGTCAACTGTATATGTCACAAAAACCTTAAGAATACCAAAAGGAAAGAAATATTGATAAAATATGATAACAGACTTTTTTCTGGTAAAATCTAAGGAAATATTGCCTTATTAATAGGTCTGTCATGTAACTAGGCAGTTTCAGACTCTATTTATTTTAAAGCAAAGTGGCCTAACATTTATGCAAATTAGATTTGACGTTTCCTCTTTTAGATGTTAACTTATTACAACAACTGATCTAAGATAACCAAACAACATTTTATTTTTCATACATAATTCAGGTATAGAAAAATCTAAGCGATAATCAGTACGTTTTATATCTATTGGATCTATACTCCTGGTTTCCCCACCCACTAATCTTGTACACAAAATGGGAGGATCAGTCGCTCAAAATAATTAATCTTGTAATGCAATTCACATTTCCGTTCAACCTTCAATTCTTTTAATATGTTTGTTTAAAAGAAAGTCGATAAAAAGTACCTGTTTCATCAGAAAAGCGTGTACCTATGTAATTATTGACATCAATCTTCTTCGCTTGAGAAAAACAGCTGATTTTACCGGAAGTCATGCGCGCGCACAGGATTATGGGAAACCGAAATAAACCGAATTGCGAAAATTCCTCATAAGCCGGGTGACACGGCTTATGTATTCTCGTCCGAAATCCTCGATCCGAACACCTTTGGTTCGATGATCCTTTGGGCCGAATCAAATTCAGGTATGGTTTCTTATCCTCCACGGCGGGTCACATGCTGTGAATAATCAACTTTCCTTGATTAATCCTCCTCTTGACGGGTAAGCACGATCAAGAATTAAGATTGTCACAAATGTCCTCTACTCTTTGCTTTCGGCGACACGACAGCAGATTACACGATGAAAATTCCCTTTTACGCCGGGTAAACACAGCATAAAAACCTCGTTCTACTACCAATAAGTGTTCCGAAGGTTTAACAATAACTATACGATCTCGATGGGCGATAAACAATATACTAATCTTCTGTTTTCTTCAACTTTATTCTGCGAGCATTACTTTACAACGATACTTTCGATACACGACCATGCCGACTATCTATTGCATAATCGACGAAAAAAGACTTTTTTGGTCTAAAACCAAGACGAATAAAACTATGAACCTGGACGACAATAGTGCGACCGACTGCGGCGCCTATGGATATGATCTCTTCAGAACAATTAGAGCTATAAAAGGAAATGCCTTTATCAATAATATCAAAGATTAGTTTTTTCCAACTAGAAAGAGCATTAGACTCAACATGTTCTCTTCGACACCATTAAATACAAAACTTTTGTAAAGCCTCCGCAATCTGAATTGAACAAGATGGTATTCTATATTTGGGACCTTTATTCAAAAGAGATCGTAAACGTTTATCTTTAATTATCTCAAAATTACCAGTAATCACATGACCAGCCGGAGAATAGCAAAATTTTGAGGTGACGCAATCTCAATTATCAGGAATATTATCATTAATATTAAGGTCGGCCACAATTTTATTATAGTTGAAAATTGTATTTCTGATGGGTTTGTTATATTTGTAGCAGATGATAGGTGGTTCTGTATTTTTAAATTATTTACGAATAGTGTCGATTACATTTTTGTCTCTAAAATACTTTGGAGGTCAATAAAATCAATACCTTTATTAATAAAAGGAATTTTCAAGAAGAATCTTTGGTGTTCAGATAATTTGTCAATGTGCGGTTTGAGAACATGTAGAGTAAAGCTTTGTATCACACTAGCCGTTCCTATGAGAGGATCTGATATAAAAATAATTGTATCGGCTTGCTCGTCAATTTCTTTTAATGAACATATAGATAAGGAGGAAAGTCTAGAAAGCATGGCATGTTACACGTAAAGTATGTAGATCAAGAGGAGTCATTTTCAAACGAGATTTTCGTTTAATATTACCATTTTTGCGAATGCCATGTGATCGAGATTTGCGTTTTCGTATAGAAAAAATTGAAAAAATATCTATATCTGGTTCTATATTTCCAGCCTGGTAAATATTATCATTCAGTCCTAAAGGAAAAGGTGTTTGCAACTTTTTGATCCAATTTAATTCAGATATAAATCTAGCTTTCGAATTAA
This sequence comes from Azorinus chamasolen, assembly GCA_963576725.1. Taxonomy (NCBI): domain Eukaryota; kingdom Metazoa; phylum Mollusca; class Bivalvia; order Cardiida; family Solecurtidae; genus Azorinus; species Azorinus chamasolen. The sequence goes on along the minus strand of OY755238.1, from coordinate 24,574,750 downwards.
AGCTACTAGTAGCCTCCTTATCATATGTTATATGCTCAACAATTTGCACTAAAACATCTTTAAAAGAATAGCCAGATTTCCGAAAGTGTTGGTATAAAAAAATGTTTAGTTAACGATTCGACACTGATATGCATGCGCACGAAATTGCGTCTTCAAAGCACGTCCTGTTTGTCCTACGTACTGTATACCGCAACTAGGCGCGTTTCAAGTTAAAACATAAATAACGTTAGTAGTAGTACAATCAACGTCTGAGTTTATCTTGACATTAAATGTTCTACCATTAACTGTAAATATTATAGTGGAATCACAAATTCTGAAGGGTGGTGATCGCCCGAAAGCAAAAATTGCAATTAAAAAAAAATAGCAGACTCGGTTTTATTGAGTCTGTTCATGAGCAGTAATTGAAAGTGCAACACTGCTCACGCCCCCTAGCACCGGCTTAAGCGGTATTCAATTTTCAGAACAAGAAGTACTGAAATTCATGATCTCGAAGGATCAGAAGGTATAACAACACTGAGAATGAAGTACGGGGCGACGTTTTACGGCCGCCACACAACCACTTAACACCTGCTGTTGTGAAGATTATAAATTCTGAAGGGTGGTGATCCCCCGAAAGCAAAACTTGCAATACAAAAAGAGAAAATAGCAGACTCGGTTTTATTGAGTCTGTTCATGAGCAGTAATTGAAAGTGCAACACTGCTCACACAAGAAATGTTACTACAACATATGCACCTCTGAGCAAAGCACTTTTGGATAATCGGATACACTCTGTGTCGCATGCATAAGGATCGTTTACGAATAGAAGAAACATTTTGCATAACAGATTTTAAAGGTGAAAGTACAACTCTTGGTCCATTGAAAAATCATTTATTAATAGAAAGAGATGGTATGTGAAAAGATGATGCCGACTGAAGATTAAGTTCTTTTAAACGAACAAAAGGTTGAAGGGAAGAGAAATTAGAGTTATTTCTGGGTACTTGTACAGACGACACAGATTGCATATGTATAGTTTTCAGTTCTATCAGAGGTATTTGAACTTTATTCATATTGGAAAGTGATTGAGGGGCACCTGTATTGTGTTCATTAACACGTCAATACATTAGTGTAGTTACCAAGTGCATCAAATTGCTGGTGAACACAATACCTACCATAAGGTGCATGACATACTTATGACAACGTATACACGACGTGGGAAGTGGGAACATTGTAGCCATCTTAGAAACTAACTAAAGAAATATATATATATGTATATACGATGTATATATACGATTTCGACACTGATATGAATGCGCACGAAATCGCGTCTTCAAAGCACCTCCTGTTTGTCCTACGTATTGTATACCGCAACTAGGCGCGTTTCAAGTTAAAACATAAATAACGTTAGTAGTAGTACAATCAACGTCTGAGTTTATCTTGACATTAAATGTTCTACCATTAACTGTAGATATTATAGTGGAATTACAAATTCTGAAGGGTGGTGATCCCCCGAAAGCAAAAATTGTAATACAAAAAGAGAAAATAGCAGACTCGGTTTTATTGAGTCTGTTCATGAGCAGTAATTGAAATTGCAACACTGTTCACGCCCCCTAGCACCGGCTTAAGCTGTATTAAATAGTATATATATATATATATATATATATATATATATATATATATATTCCATTAGCAAACAGAGCAGTCTCTTATCAGACGGCTCATATGGGAGTCGTCTGGTCTTGGTCTACTCTGTTTGCATATTTGTAAAAAGGCGTTTATACAAGGGAAATTGTTACCTCTTTACCGGATAGAGATGCATTTTCACACCTTTGCAAACAGAGTGGACTTAGATCAGCTGGCTCATGCAGGAACCGTCTGGTCTGGTCTGCACTGTTTGCCTATGAAATCATGTAATAGTAGTAGTAGTAGTAGTGTAGTAGTAATAGCAGTAGGAGGAGTAGTAGTAGTAAAATTAGTAGTAGTAGTAAACGAAGAAGAAAACGAAGAAGGAAATGACAAAACAGAAGAAAAAGAAGAACATCTAAGCGCGCTATTTAATTGTAGGCGTAATTAAACTTTTCCTTAAATGTTATGTTATCCGTCATTGAGGCACCCTGTGAAACCGTTGCAAACGAAGTAGATCCAGCCGTAGAAGTCGTCTTATTAGTGCCTGCTCTGCTTGCTTATGAGATAATACAGAATGAGTTCTACATTTTTATTTTTGTCAAAGTTTTCTCGTTCATATTGTTATTGTAAAACTCCTGACAAAATGTTGACATCGGTAGCAAAGAGCTAATGAAACGAGGCAGTTAACAGGTTAAACGCTAAGTAACTATTGCCCGTAACTGTTCAAAATATCTGCTACTATTCTTAAAAAAGTTTTCTTTTATTTCATTTTATAAATATTATCAGTGTCTTAAATGGTTTGGATCCAAATAAAAGATCAAGTTACTTGGCATCACATTTTTAATCCAAACTAGTCACAAAGGCTGTCTCGAATTGGTCTATGTTGTTGAAAAGATGAATAATTGAGTAGAAACAGTGGTTTCAGAATGGAATACCGGTTGTTAATAGGAAACTGTATTTATATGTGTAAAGAGTTCTCTATCACGTTCCCTATTAAATATTAAAATGTTTGTATTTGTGTGGAAGGGGGTTCGTTTCGGCAAACACTTACCGATGGCTTGCAACTTTTGTGTTTTGTCCGGTTGGGAGTTTTGCCCTGGAGTACAAGTACAACAGTGCAAAACTTCCTATATAATTGACCCGTGACAAAAAGACTTTAGAGTTCTGGCAACACACATTTTATAAGTTTTAAAACTTTAATTATTGATCATTCAGCTACTGATCTAGTTCCTTCTTGCATCAAACTATCATTTACTAAGTCATTAAAAGACACTCAGTGATAGAGCTCAGAAGCAAAATGTTTCAGTTTTTTTTATCTTTGACCTCTAGCCGGTGCTAGGTCTTGTGAGTGGTGTTGCACTTTTAAAACTGCTCATGAACAGACTCAATAAAACCGAGTCTGCAATTTTCTGTTTTCACATTGCTACTTTTGCTTTCACTTTCAGAATTTGTGTATTAATATGTAAGCAGCACACGAGGCAGTGAAGAGAGAACTTGCAAATATTTTCCCGGTCAAATTAGGGAAAAGTTAACACGGCACCAGAAACATGAGCAAATGTCCAAAATCCATTAGTCGTACACGACCTCGTCCCTGATTGCAAACTACTGACAGCCTTGAAACAATTACTTATACATCAAACAATAAACTTTTGCATTTATATCAGTGATAACAAGTATGATATTTTGACAATATATCATAATGCATTATTATCACTCAGGTAATGGAGTTAAACTACATGATAAGATCAGTAAAAGTACAAAAATGAGTCTTGCAGGAAACACCACATACAGAACAAACAGTCGCCCGAACAACAACACAAGGAAACAGCAAAATGTACAAAATGTCCAATAATTTACGAAGTTTGTAAATCACATCACCATAAAATTCAGGATGTGAAATACCGTGTCGCAGAAGCGCCTTGACATTACATTGGTACTTGCCAATAAATGAGAGATTTCGATAGTAAAATTTAGTGAATGTTTGTCTTAGTTTATGGTATCTATATCCTTGCTTAAGCAGTTTTTCAGTTAAAATGAGATTTCGACTCTTAAAATCGTCAATAGATGAACAAGCTCTAGCACAAGGAAGGAGATATATAAACCCCGTGTCTATTACTTATTAAAACTGATCGGTGCGTTGAATCCCGGCTACGTGTTAAATATTTTAGACCTATAAACTATAAAGTATAATATGATTTAATATGTTACACAATTCTATTTACTCTCCGTACTTTTACAACAATAATAGACGTCCCTTAGTATTAGTAAAAACAAATTGATAAAACATAATTAACACAGGACATAAGTAATCAAGTTGCTTTTAACATTCAATTCTAAATATAAAATCAAAACATTGAACGTATATAAAATCTACATATTAAACACACAGACATTTTCAAGAAGGTCTTGACTCTTCATATTTCTCAAATAAGATCACAGAACAAATGACAGTTTAAATGTGCTGGGTTTGAGGTAAAACATGTAATATACAGATACAGAACGTTGGTTAACTGCTTATAAAGCCTGGTAATAGGAGTACCTTATTAAAACCATTATCCAGTGAAATATCATGAGCTAATATTTTGTCTGACATCGATCATAATTCGTTTGTGCGTATATTTATTAACACTGAATATAACATGATCTCTGTTGTGCAGATTTGTTCATTTTTACACAACATGATTACGACCGATTTCAGCCACAAGTCCACAAGTCCATATGATTATGAAGAGATGGTGTTTCATGAATGTACTGGAGTAAAAACTGACATATCCGCTATGATAACTCCCTTATATGGCTGCTATTCACTGCTCAATTAGAATTCACAGGAGTGTCGTGTACTTTACACCGAGGTACCTTCATCAAATGCCTGTTTCCCCAAGAAATCGGAAACGAAATCCAGCATTTCTACAAGCGCCCGCTCAAGCAGGAATTTAACATGATTGTTATCATCCTTGCTATCACAGTTCTTAATAGGATGAATGTTCATGCGTGGGATATTGAAGAGCTTGCTAGCCTGATCGACAGCCTCCTTTTCCTTTGTAGAGCAGAACACTTCAGTTAAATCACTCTTTTCGCAAAGTACATCGATCTTTGTTAAGCACACGAGTAGTGGAACATCTGTAAGCACGAAAATAGATATGGTCAACCACGGACTCGTGGGCGGCAGCAACATTTGTCATATGTAGTGATCTAATATAACCTAGAACATCATACATAATATGAGTCGTTCTATCGCGCAATCTATATTATTCCGTTGTATATTGTACAAATTCACTTGTTACATATTTTACTCTTTAAGATATAGCAGATAAAACAGACTGAGTGTTATTCTGAGGATGAAACCATCACCAAAACAACGATAGACAGCATGTCACACACACGCACACATTCAAACTCACGCACACACACATACACGAAAATGACACAGAAAAACCAACCAACACACAAGCACAAGAGACAAATATGAACAAAATCACAAGCATAAAGACACACGACAAACAAAAGTAAAGGTGACAAGGAGAGTACCGCCTTGGCACGGTCAGTAGATAAATCACCACTGGGGGTTTAAACCGGTTTACGGACGTCCCAACTTCCCACTTATCTCAGTCACCAAAGCTAAAAAAATGTAAATAAATGTATCCCCGCCGGACTTCCCCACAACATAGAACACAGTTATCACAGTACAAAATGTAAAACAGCATAATAACTGAGCAACTGCAGAGAAGCCGTTGAGGGCACGAAAGACAAACGGCAATACATGAGTCTGGTATGCTCGTCCCATTTCTGGGTTTAAGAATATACCATCATAGAGTACTACACTCGGTCTGTCATCGTGCAAGCAAAGAGGGAAGCGTAGCGACCGACTGTAAAGGGGTCGATAACCAAACATGCAGTGTGTTGCAATATAATAGGGTCATAATCTTTATCTCTAAATGTTTTAATGTGTTTAATAAATAAATCGTGAAAATGGATTATGACCCAGAAATTTCCTATGTTTGTAGATAACATAACCATAGAAATCTAGGTGAGAAGTACCTTGTTGCAGTAACGTCCGTAAATTGCAGTTATATTTACTAAGGAGTATATTTCGATAATAGAATTTTGAAAAAGCTCTCCGAATTTTATGATATATGAAGCCTTGCTTATGAATTATAACTAAATTACGACTATTAAAATTTTCTAGCAAAGAACAGGCTCGGGCAAAGCGAATAAGTTGAGAAATGTAAACCCCATAAGATGTAGATCGGGGAACATCTCCATGTAGATAATGTGTCCTTTTTATCGTATATTTTAGACGAAACTTTATCAATCAAATCTAAAAAAGAAGCATGATTGTCGGATCGATTCGCTTTATTTAAAGTACGTTCGTTTGGGTAAATAGAAGAAATACATTCTGAAGGGAGGTGATCCCCCGAAAGCAAAGATTGCAACACAAAAAAGAGAAAATCGCAGACTCGGTTTTATTGAGTCTGTTCATGAGCGGTAATTGAAATTGCAACACTGTTCACGCCCCTAGCCCCGGCTTAAACCATATTTTCAAAATAAGGATTAACCAAATTCAGAATATCATCTAAATACCTAGACGTATTATTAAAAGCACTAACAATGTCAGATTGTGTATCAGGTATTAAGCTCAATGGAAAAGTAGTAAAGTCAAGCAGGCAAAGCCACATGCAAGACGCAACCACCACCAAAACACCGATAGACAGCATGACACGCACACACACACATCCACACACCCAAACGCATACACACACACGAAATGAACACAGAAAACACCAAAAGACACACAAGAACCAGGGACAAACGTTCCACAACATGAACAAACCACAAGCACAAAGACGCAAGGCAAACAAAAGGAAGGGTGACAAAGAGAGTACCGCCTTGGCACGGTCAGCAGCAAAAACACCACTGGGGGTTTGAACCGGTTTACGGACGTCCTAACCTCACACTTCTCTCAAAGTCACCCTAGCTTTACAAATATTGTAAATAAAGGTATCCCCGCTGGACTTACCCACAACATAGACGACGGTGAACACAGGACAACATGTAAAACATAGCGTAATAACTGTGACAATCCGTCAAATATGTACTCAATGACTTTGCTGAAGTCAGAGCACCTGCAGGTAAGCCGTTAAGGGCACGACAGGGAAAAAATAATACATGAGTCTGGTAAGCTCCTCCTGTATCCAAGTTTAAGAGTATACCATCATAGAGTACTACCCTCGGCCTGTCATCGCGCAAGCAAAGAGAGAAGCGTAGCTACCGACTGTAAAAGGGTCGATAACCAAACATGCAGTGTGTTGCAATATAATAGGATCATAACCTTTCTTTTTAAATTTTTTAATGCGTTTTATAAACAAATCATGAAAATGGATATGACCCCGAATTTTCCGAAGTTTGTAGATAACATCCCCATAAAATTCTGGTTGAGAAATGCCTTGTCGCAGTAACGTCCGTAGATTGCAATTATATTTACTAATGAGAGGTAAATTTCGATAATGAAATTTAGAAAAGGTTTTCCGAAGTTTGTGATATCTGTAACCTTGCTTAAGAAGTTTATCAGTTATAACTAAATTACGTCTGTTAAAATCTTCAAGCAAAGAACAGGCTCGGGCAAACCTAATAAGTTGAGAAATATAAACACCATAAGATGTAGAACGTGGCACATCCCCATCTAGAAAAGGATAATTAACAATTTTAAAATTAAAATCTTCTCTTATATCGTATACTTTGGACGAAACTTTATCATTTGTAATTGAATGATTCAAATCTAGAAATGAAGCATTAATGTCAGATTGATTAGCTTTGTTTAAAGACAGTTCTTTGGGTAGATTGAAGAAACCATAGTATCAAAATAAGGATTATCTAAATTCAAAATATCGTCTAAATACCTTGAAGTTTTATTAAAAGCATTAACAATATCGGTCTGTGTATCAGGTTTTAAGCTAAGCATAAAATCCCTCTCGTAGCAATACAAAAACAAATCTGCAACAAGAGGGGCACAATTTGTACCCATGGGTATACCAACAACTTGACGATATATGGTATCTCCATAACGCACACATATATTATCTAAAAAAAAGGTAAGAGATCTACAAACATCAAGGCAAGTCCACATTGTGTAATGTTCAACTTCTGAATTCGAAAAGAATGAACGTTGAACATTACAAGCAATGAACATTTTGTTTTCTCTGGCAAAGGTTTTTTCTATTAATTCAATAAGTCTATCCTTTATAAGATGGTGAGGTAGAGTAGTATAGAGTGTAGAGAAATCATAAGAGCTCAGTAAAGAAATGTTATACTGTTCATTTTCAAGTTTTGTTAAAACATCATTTGAATTTTTTATGGACCAAAAAACATTAATACCAGAATTTTCATATATTTTATCACAGTAGCGTTTAACATGTTCTTTGATCGTAGTAAGACAGGACGTCAAACGTATAGATAATTTAGTAGTGGTACAACAGCTAGAGTTGGCAATAAAACGCGACTTATAAGGGTTTTTATGTAGTTTCGGAATCCAGTACAAAGTAGAAAGTTTATGTTGTTTTATGTTAGGACCAGACTTAAAATCATTACACATTTTTACATGTTCCGAGACTTTATCTTTTTCGGGTGTTTGAACTGTTATATAAGTTTTTGAATCAGTTAGCTCCTTCTTTAAAACATCAACATAATACAATCTTCAAATAATGATTACATTGTTTGATGCCTTGTCAGCAGGAACAAGAACATAATCTGAATGAAAATAAGAAATGTTTTTCTTTAAGTAGCGAAATGTAACTCTAGGTCGAGGTGGTAAAAGATGGTTATTAGATTTGTAAAAAGTTATTCGTGTATCAATAATATCGAAAACACATTTCTTCCAATCCGAAAGGGCATTAACATCAGCATGTTCTCGTCGACACCATTTGATGCAGAATTCTTGAATAGCTTCCGCAATATGAGTTCGACAAGCGTCAAAATCAATAAGGGAAGGTAATCTATATTTAGGTCCTTTAGTTAGGAGGGTCCTGAGACGTTTATCCTTAATGATATCAAAATTACCCGTAATGACATGACCAACTGGTTTATAGCAAAAGTTAAAAATGCTACAATCTCAAGAAATAGGGGTATTAACATCAATATTTAAGTCAGAGACAATTTTATTGTAGTTCAAAATAACATTTCTAATAGGTTTATTATATTTATAACAGATGATAGGTGATTCAGAGTTGATGCAATATTTGGGAATAGCATCGATTACATTCTTATCACGAAATATACTTTGAATATCAATAAAATCGATACCTTTATTTAGGAACTGAAGTTTCAGAAAATGTCTTTTATGTTCCGATTCTTTATCAATACGTGGACGAAGAACATGCTGTGTGTAACTTTGTATAAGTGAGGCAGTATTAATTAACGGATCTGTACGCATATAGATTTTATCAGCCTCTTCGTCTATTGACTTAAGACAGGAAAAGGGTAAAGACGATAAACAAGATAACATAGAATGTTTACCAGTTTGTTTTAGAATAGTATGTAAATCATAAATAGACATATTACGACGTAATTTACGCTTAATATTACCATTTCTACGTCTGCCATGTGATCTACTTTTACGTTTTCGAATAGAAAATATAGAGAAAATATCGATACTTGGATCTTTAGAAATATTACCGCTTTGGAAAATGTTATCATTAAGGCCTAAAGGAAAAGGTGTTTGTAATTTCTTTATCCAGTCTAGCTCTGTGATGAAACGAGCTTTAGATTTTAAACTACCAGTAGTTTTAGAATCATAATAAATTTGTTCTACTGTTTGAACCGAAACATATTTGAAAGAATGTCCTGTATGACAAAAATGCTGGTAAAGAAAATTGCGTACTTTTTTGATCCGGCAATGGTAACTGTGTTCACGAAACTTAGTTTTTAAAGAACGTCCTGTCTGACCTACATATTGAATGCCACAACGTGGCGCATTTCATGTAAGAACATATATAATATTAGATGAGTTTCAGTCTAAATCAGAATTAATCTTCACATTAAACACTCTACCATTAACAAGAGATTTAATTGTTGATCTAGTAGAAATGAAATTGCAACACATACACCTCTTACTATTGCACTTAGTAATTATTGGATACACCCTATGTCTTTTGTTCAAATAATGTGAATTTAGATGGAATTTACTATAACGAATGATAGATTGCTTTAAAGGAGACAAAACGATTTTAGGTCCATTATGAAAAATTTTACTAATAGCCGAAGAGGGAACATGAAAAGATGAAGCAGAAGACAATTTTAGAGGTTTAATACAAACTGACGGCTGTAGCGATTGGAAATTAGCCAGGTTATGAGGAATCTGAACGGTAGCCTTAGAGTGTAAGTTTAAGTTATTAATTTTGAGTTTAGGGAGACTATTCATATTTTGTGTAGTAATTGTAGCACCCTTCTGTAAAAAGCGACATACGTATGTAACGAAAAGTGGTGTAAAATAATAGAAAACATACCAGAGGTTATGACAAAAATAAAGAAGACTAAGAATATGAATGAAACATTGAAAAGTGAAACATTGAATGGGTAAAAAGTAAGAAGAAACACAAATAAGGTAAAGTCGCACTAGAGAAAACGCAAACGGCACAAATCTTAAAAGGGAAATTAAAATAGTCACACAATATGTCGGTGAGTACGGAAGCCACCATGAAGTGCAAAGTACGGTGTAAAGGTATGAGGAAACACATTGAATGTAGAGCCATTCCTGCAAGAGGAAGAAAACAATATTGATTGGATGTACGGGGAGACGTTTCAACGCCGCCACACTGCACAAACAACACTATTGTGCTTATAAATGGAAAAGTAGTAAAGTCAAGCAGGCAAAGCCACATGCAAGACGCAATCACCACCAAAACACCGATAGACAGCATGACACACACACACACACACACACACACAACCACACACCCAAACGCATACACACACACGAAATGAACACAGAAAACACCAAAAGACACACAAGAACCAGGGACAAACGTTCCACAACATGAACAAACCACAAGCACAAAGACGCAAGGCAAACAAAAGGAAATTCAAAAGCATGAAATTCATCTCATAGCAATATAAAAACAAATATGCAACAAGAGGGGCACAATTTTTCCCATAGGTATACCAAAAACTTGACGTTATATGGTATCCGTATAGCGCACAAAATTTATGTTAAAGAGGTGTTAAAGATCTACAAACATCAAGGCAAGTCCGCATGGTGTAATTTTCAAGTTCAGAATTCGAAAAGAATGAACGTTGAACATTGCAAGCAAGGAACATTTTATTTTCTCCGGCAAACGTTTTTCTATTAATTTAATCAGTTTATCGTTTATAAGATGGCGAGGTAGAGTAGTATAGAGTGTAGAAAATGGAAAAGTAGTAAAAGTACAAAAATGAGTCATGCAGGAAACACCACATACAGAACAAACAGCCGCCAGAACAGCAACACAAGGAAACAGCAAAATGTACATAACTATAAAAACACCACGAGACGCACAAAGACAAAACAAACATATAAAAGGGGGAAGATGGAAGTACCGCCTTGGAACGGTCAGTGACAAATGTCACTGGGGGATTAAACCGGTTTATGGGCGCCCAACCCCACACTTATTCCATCCCCATCCTAAAAGACAAACAGTGTAAATAAGCGTATCCCCTCTCCAACTAATCTACAACAACCGCGATGGTAAATAGAGTGGTAAAGTGCATGTATAACGAAAATATTTAAGTGAACAAACTGTATCCACCTATCGCTAGTGTACTCAATGATTGAGCTGCAAACACAGTAACTGTAGAAAAGTAATAAAGGGTACGACAAAAACGAAATAGTACAGATATCCGACGTTCTCCTTCCGTTTCTGGATTTAAGAGGTCGCCTTCATAGAGTACTATACCTTTCCTGTCTGCGTACATGCAAAGAGGCCAGCGTGATTGCCAACTGTAAAAGGGTTCACAACCAAACATGCAGTATGTTGTAGTACTACAGGATCATATCCCTTTTTAATGAAATTTTTAACATATTTGATGAACAAAGTGAGAAAATGGGTATGTCCAATTATTTTACGAAGGTTGTAAATCACATCACCATAAAATTCAGGATGTGAAATACCGTGTCGCAGTTCTAAGCGCCTTGAGATTGCATTGGTACTTGCCAATAAGCGAGATATTTCGATAGTAAAATTTAGAGAAAGTTTTTCTTAGTTTATGGTATCTATATCCTTGCTTAAGCAGTTTTGCAATTAAAATGAAATTTCGACTGTTAAATTCGACAATAGATAGACAGGCTCTAGCAAAACGAATAAGTTGAGATATATAAAACCCGTAAGATGGAGCACGGGGAACATCCCCGTCAAGATGAGGAAAAGTTACAATATATTTTAGAAGAAATCATGCCATTATCAATTTTAAGGTCTAGATCAAGAAACGCTGCATAATTGTCGGACGGGTTAGCTTTATTCAATTTGAGTTCTTTAGGATAAATTGTAGGAATCAGAGCATCATAGAAAGGGTTATCTAAGTTAAAAATATCATCCAAATATCGACAAGTTTCATTGAAGGCTTTTATAGCATCTTCTTGTGATTAGGGATTCAAACGCAACATGAAATCTCTCTCCTAGCAGTACAAAAACAAAGTCAAGCAGACAAAGCCACACACAAGACGCAACCACCACCAAAACACCGATATACAACATGACACACAATGACATGATACACACACAACCACACACCCAAACGCACACTCACACACGAGATAAGTCATAAAAGCCCACTGAAGAAATGGTGTACTGTTCATTTTCAAATTTAGTTAATATATCATTTTAATTTTTTACGGACCAAAAACATTAATACAAGAATTGTCACATATTTTATCACAGTAATGTTTAACATGTTCTTTGATAGTAGTAAGACACGACGTTAAAAGATTAGATAGTTTAGTAGTAGTACAACAACTAGAGTTAGCAATAAAACGCGCCTTTTGCGTATTTTATGTAGGTTAGGAATCCAGTACATAGTAGAAAGTTTATGTTGTTTTACGTTAGGATTAGACTTAAAAGTATTGCACATTTTTACATGTTCCGAGACAATATCTTTTTAGGGGTTTGAACTGTAATACATGTTTGTAAACCAGCTAATTCCTTCTTCAAAACAACATCTTCACATAATTGTTACATTATTGGATGCCTTGTAAGCAGGAGCAAGAACATAACTAGAATGCAATTTCGAAATGTTTTTCTTCAGATATCGAAATGTAACTCTAGGCCGAGGTGGTAATAAGGCTAATCTACTGTAATGGACCTTGTCTGAATCGGATTGAACTCTTTGCTCTGTCATTAGCCGCTTTTTGTATTGTTTTTGTTAAATGTCATTAGCTCATTACTCAATGAATATTAATGTAAGAAATAATGGCATCGTGGATATTTATTAGTTTATCTTAATAATGACGTATAAAACAGAAAGTTTTGGCCAGGGAGAAAGGTGTAGTATCACGTCTAAATTTCATAGGCAAACAGAGCAGATCCTTGTCTGTCGACTCCTATAGGAGCCGCATCGCTTGGGTCTAGTCTACTCTGTGTATAAAGGCATAGAAAAGCGTATCTATAGAGTAAAGGGTTAACTTTCTATTTCATGTCTTATTTTATGTCTATCGTAATTGTTAAGTATTATCTAGTACACAACCACATCCATACAGATGGACAGATAACAAAATACACAAGTCAAACTAGTTTTACTTGTTTCTTGAATTGCTGTCAGCACATCTCTGATTGGTTGTGTAATTTCTCTGTTCATCAACGTCGATGCATCAACGAAAAGTACAACACATTGCCATATACACTTCTCTTTAGACAGCGGCGACAGTGTATTATTCTACAAAGTAAACAAATAGAGTATATAATTACATTCATAATTTTGATTAATGGTAAATATATTAATACGTGTGATTAATGGAAAACATATTAATTACACAGCTCAATATACATAATCCGAATCTTTGTTTTTCGTATAGGGAACAATGAAAATTAAATAGGCGTCACATCTATAAACGGTAAATAATTGGGAATCCGAGTAGTAAAAAGTCGCTTGGTTTTCGAGGTCCATTTTTAGTAGAAATGTGTAAATGCCATAATTGTGTTGCCAGATACTAATCATTGATGGTTTTGGCCAATGCCACTGCCAAAACCCTCTTTGAAGGTCAGAAACTAGGTCAAAGGTCAAGTGAGTGCATAAATGTAATAAAATATCTAGATAGTATAAAATAAACGTAATTTTGACAATTTCAATACTTTTTTTGCATTTAATTTCTTAGCAATGTGTCAACAGTAAGTATAGAAATATTAATGGCACATTTTGTGACTTATGATGATTGCAAGTTCGGTAAACATCGTTTTGCATACATTTACGGTACATTATTATACATTATTATTATAACTTTGATGCAAATCTGTGCAAGTTATAGTACCTCTTCACGCGGATCATTTTGCGATGATAATGAAACACCAGAAGTCTCTTATTGCCATAGTGTCAGTGTAATATTGGTATGTTTTATTGTACACTATGTCTTTTTTTAGCTGTCTGTATCATTAGCGATTGGAACATCATATATTCTGCTGAGTATGGCGATGTTTTTACATAATGAATAAAACTATTTTACTTACACCTGCAGCACCCATTACAAAACCCTTTCTACATTTGCGGGGACATGAATATCCTGGATATTGATTGGCCATTTTAACAGGTACCGGTCATAGGTATCCACTCTCACTCAACAATGAACTCAAAGACAAATTCAGTGCCGCTGAAAATGAGTAACCTTACCTATCCGTGATGACAACACTCTATATGTTATTGCCACAAAAGATCACTAGTTAACAGATATACCTCAATACCCGGAATAAGTGACATGTCATAGTACTAACTAACGTATCTTTCCTACACGTAGGAAGCCTACCCACCCGTGGAAAGAGGCAAATACATGCTCAATGACCATCTCTTTGCAGCACACTTGGTAAATCAGCCCCTTTACTAATCTGTACTCTATGGGATATATTCAGTAGTTGACATCCGCAAGGTTCAGCCAGCCATGGTGCAACTATGACACCCGTCGATTCTCACGAAAGAAGAAATGTGCGTACAAAAGTACCGGGGACCAAGGTACAGAAGGACTGGTGCATATACAAGGAGCTACAGAATACTTGCAAAGAAGAAGTACAAAGAAGCTCAAGCTCATGATGGGTATGTGAATGACTTAGTGACAGACACCAGCTGTAAGAAACTGTACAACACCCAGTGTTCATCAATGTGTTGTTTTGGTCCTTTCCCTGGCAATGATGACCACGCGGAATTCATATGCTCTCCCTGTCGATTCTTTGCTGACACCTCACTTTTGTGCCGAATCAATAGCAGATGCAGACGTTTTCCAGAATGAGATCGACAGTCTGTAGAGACTGTGCTCAACGCAGAGAAGTGCTAGGACCTGCTTATTGCCAACAAGACACACATAGAGACCAGGTATACTGTCATTAGAAAGAGACGGAAGACAACAAAGAAGGCATAACTTGGGACTCTACTGTCATTTAAATTGTCTTGGAAATACCAAGTCGCTATGGTCATAAAGGAGGCAAATTGATCCACGGCTGTTCTAATCAGAAACCTTGGGCCCTGCTAAAAGTCAACCAAGGGGGTATGTTACTAACCCCTGATCAGTCCTTTGGTTTCGACCCACACACCAAAGACATGACAAAATGTGTGGATATGGTCCAACGTAGAACTACCATATTTGTAATTTTAGATTATTGCAAAAGAAGCAGCGTTGGAGCCATGCTAAACACGATTTGCTCAAACAGAGGCAGAAACAAGTAAAGTTCTATAGGTTTGTGAATTATTTTGTTTCAGTTGACACCCAACCTTCTGATTCCGTCACGATGCACCCACAAGAGGCCACTCCTTAAGATTCGTTCTAAGGTTTGGCAGGACCAAGTTCCTGAGGGAATATATTTTCCACTCTGCTGTCAACATTATCTGGAACAAGCTACCATAACATCGAGTGATAGCTCACAACATTCTAGGGTTGGATCTCAGCTGTCATGTACTCTTTTTCTGTTTGCAATGTTTTAATCTGTTTTTTTTGTAATTTGCACGTTGGACCCTCCCTCGCCTATGTGCATATCACAATGGTGCGAGTATGCCTACTTTAAAGCGGCAAAGCCAGGCAAAATAAGAATCAGAAGACACAAACACAGAGTTGATGTAGCATACTAGTATTGCAGTATTCAAGAGATACATAACCTTTATTTTGACGTTATTTATATTTGTTAAATAGCAACAATGACGAAGAGATGCCATCATGTATCATCATTACATGTTTATTTTAATTAATTTGTACTGTCTTTTTCGTGTTCTCATTAATATTCATTGGTATTCAAATAATATATTTTACACAAAGTAAGTGCAAATTAAAGGCCAATGTTAAACCTACATTTTTGTACCATTTTTGTTATTTTACAACTAACATTGATAAAGATAAAATAATTTCTCAATTAAAAAATATAAAATGCACTTAGTTGACCTTTGACCTAATTAAGAGAAACAAACGCAAAATTCAGGTGGCATGGGGCAGTTTCTGATTACTCAGACATCAAATATTACATATCCAGTGGATGCCAAATTTTATGCCATGGCTCGACACATTTACCTCAGTTGGATGACCAACTATTAAGCTATATGTTTGTTTTGGCAATACTGATTAGGAAACCATTATATGAAATATTTGTTAACAAGTGCATATTGCCATAAATTGCAGCGTTTTAATTTTCATGCATGCATAAGTCTGTCGACTAATGAGCCAAAGTTTGCTGACGTGTGCTTTCAGCTGCGGTTTCGGTTGAGTGTTTATCAAAGTCCAAATTCCAATATAATGTAATAATGCTTGTGATGTTATAGGTTACATAAAATGTAATCAGTTAATCGAAAACAGTAATCGGACGGTTAACATTTTGATACTTGGACGTTGCACGGACCAGATCGAAGTACTCTAATGCCATGGACATGAATGGTCGATAAGTTTATATTTTCTTCAGAAAGAATGCCATTATTGATGTAATTAATTGTGACTGCTGTTTTATAATGCTTGTCTCTAGTTGCATACCGTTATATAAAATTCTAAAAATCGCATAAATAATTCATTTGTTTGCTGAAAAGAAGTAAACGCAAGAAAAACAAATTAAATAGATGCTGATGAAGACAAAACTTTTAAACCGGTTTAAACCCCCAGTGTCGGTTTTGCTACTGATCATTCCAAAGTGATACCATCCATGTCACCACCATTGCTTTTATGGAAAAGTAGTTTAGTCAAACTAAACACCCAAACGCACATTCACACACGAGATTAACACAAAAAACACCAACCGTGTCCCATCTTACGTGGTTTATGGCTTGTGTGGTCTTCTCGTGTGTGTGTGTGTGTGTGTGTTTGTGTGCGTGTGTGTGACATGATGTCTAACAATATTTTAGTGGTGTTTACGTCTTGAATGTGGCTTTCTCCTGTATGTGTGTATGTGTATAAATTGCTATATAAATTGCTTTATGTCGGTGTTTTGGTGATGGTGGCGTTTTGTATGGAATGCGGGTCGGGACATGCTAATTACTAATTTGCCAAATGCTTTTTTGCTAGATGCTAAAAGCCAATTGTTAATTTGCCAAATGCTAATTGCTTTTTGCCAGTTGCTAATAGCCATTTATTCTAGTTTATTTTCTCTAAAGAGTGCTTGCTGGTACCCGGAAAATTTGATGGCATGTTTAGTAGGTCAAGTACCGCCACCACATTGCAATTTCGGGATCCAGATCAGCGGTATGGAATGCGAATCGGGCCATTCCAATTACTAAATGTCAATTGCTTATTGCCAGTTGCTAAATGTCAATTACTAATTTGCCAAATGCCAATTGCTAATCTGCCAAATACCAATTGCTGAATGCTAGTTGCTAATTGACATTTTGTTAATAATTCTAGTTTTTTTTCTCTGAAGAGTGTTTGGCGGATGTAAGGATTAGACAAATCGGCGGGCTTCTTTCTACAATGTTGTGTGTATCATTATCAAACAGTACTATACCCAAACTATCTACATCCGTAAGCGAAAAGAACACGTTCGTAGATATTTCATTTGGCAAATGGCAGTTTAGCAAATGGCAATTGGCATGTCCCGACCCGCATTCCCTAGTTTTGTGTGTGGCTTTTCCTGCTTGACTTTACTATATTTTCATTTATTCCAGAAGTTTCACAAGTCTTATTATAATATAATTTTACGTGTTTTTTTTATCTTAGTTAAACAAGAAGTTAACAGTATAGACAACTTATACACAACTCTTCCTCATATTTTAATTAAAGATAAACTGACTAACTTAATCCAGGAAGTATTTGCCCGGGAAAAAACATCATTTCTGGCATGTAATGCTGAAAAAGCCTTCTTTACTGACGAGCAAATGGTATATTACACAAGTTGGACTTGCTCAGAAGTTTGCGAATCATTAAATCATTAACCTTTCTTTTGGATAACATTGTACGTTATGGGAATGCTATATACCGTCAGGTAATTGGTATTCCTATGGGTACGAATTGTGCACCACTTGTCGCATATTTGTTTTTGTACTGCTATCAGAGAGATTTCATGTTACGCTTGAATCCACAATCACAAGAAGATGTTATAAAATGGAAAAGTAGTAAAGTCAAGCAGGCAAAGCCACATGCAAGACGCAACCACCACCAAAACACCGATAGACAGCATGACACACACACACACACACAACCACACACCCAAACGCACACGCACACACACATACGAAATGAACACAGAAAACACCAAAAGACACACAAGAAACAGGGACAAACGTTCCACAACATGAACAAACCACAAGCACAAAGACGCAAGGCAAACAAAAGGAAGGGTGACAAAGAGAGTACCGCCTTGGCACGGTCAGCAGCAAAAACACCACTGGGGGTTTAAACCGGTTTACGGACGTCCTAACCTCACACTTCTCTCAAAGTCACCCTAGCTTTACAAATATTGTAAATAAAGGTATCCCCGCTGGACTTACCCACAACATAGACGACGGTGAACACAGGACAACATGTAAAACATAGCATAATAACTGTGACAATCCGTCAAATATGTACTCAATGGCTTTGCTGAAGTCAGAGCACCTGCAGGTAAGCCGTTAAGGGCACGACAGGGAAAAAATAATACATGAGTCTGGTAAGCTCCTCCTGTATCCAAGTTTAAGAGTATACCATCATAGAGTACTACCCTCGGCCTGTCATCGCGCAAGCAAAGAGGGAAGCGTAGCTACCGACTGTAAAAGGATCGATAACCAAACATGCAGTGTGTTGCAATATAATAGGATCATAACCTTTCTTTTTAAATTTTTTAATGCGTTTTATAAACAAATCATGAAAATGGATATGACCCCGAATTTTCCTAAGTTTGTAGATAACATCCCCATAAAATTCTGGTTGAGAAATGCCTTGTCGCAGTAACGTCCGTAGATTGCAATTATATTTACTAATGAGAGGTAAATTTCGATAATAAAATTTAGAAAAGGTTTTCCGAAGTTTGTGATATCTGTAACCTTGCTTAAGAAGTTTGTCAGTTATAACTAAATTACGTCTGTTAAAATCTTCAAGCAAAGAACAGGCTCGGGCAAACCTAATAAGTTGAGAAATATAAACACCATAAGATGTAGAACGTGGCACATCCCCATCTAGAAAAGGATAATTAACAATTTTAAAATTAAAATCTTCTCTTTTATCGTATACTTTGGACGAAACTTTATCATTTGTAATTGAAAGATTCAAATCTAAAAATGAAGCATTAATGTCAGATTGATTAGCTTTGTTTAAAGACAGTTCTTTTGGGTAGATTGAAGAAACCATAGTATCAAAATAAGGATTATCTAAATTCAAAATATCGTCTAAATACCTTGAAGTTTTATTAAAAGCATTCACAATATCGGTCTGTGTATCAGGTTTTAAGCTAAGCATAAAATCCCTCTCGTAGCAATACAAAAACAAATCTGCAACAAGAGGGGCACAATTTGTACCCATGGGTATACCAACAACTTGACGATATATGGTATCTCCATAACGCACAAATATATTATCTAAAAGAAAGGTAAGAGATCTACAAACATCAAGGCAAGTCCACATTGTGTAATGTTCAACTTCTGAATTCGAAAAGAATGAACGTTGAACATTACAAGCAATGAACATTTTGTTTTCTCTGGCAAAGGTTTTTTCTATTAATTTAATAAGTCTATCCTTTATAAGATGGTGAGGTAGAGTAGTATAGAGTGTAGAGAAATCATAAGAGCTCAGTAAAGAAATGTTATACTGTTCATTTTCAAGTTTTGTTAAAACATCATTTGAATTTTTTATGGACCAAAAAACATTAATACCAGAATTTTCATATATTTTATCACAGTAGCGTTTAACATGTTCTTTGATCGTAGTAAGACAGGACGTCAAAAGTATAGATAATTTAGTAGTGGTACAACAGCTAGAGTTGGCAATAAAACGCGACTTATAAGGGTTTTTATGTAGTTTCGGAATCCAGTACAAAGTAGAAAGTTTATGTTGTTTTATGTTAGGACCAGACTTAAAATCATTGCACATTTTTACATGTTCCGAGACTATATCTTTTTCAGGTGTTTGAACGGTTATATAAGTTTTTGAATCAGTTAGCTCCTTCTTTAAAACATCAACATAATACAATCTTCAAATAATGATTACATTGTTTGATGCCTTGTCAGCAGGAACAAGAACATAATCTGAATGAAAATTAGAAATGTTTTTCTTCAAGTAGCGAAATGTAACTCTAGGTCGAGGTGGTAAAAGATGGTTATTTGATTTGTAAAAAGTTATTCGTGTATCAATAATATCGAAAATACACTTCTTCCAATCCGAAAGGGCATTAACATCAGCATGTTCTCGTCGACACCATTTGATGCAGAATTCTTGAATAGCTTCCGCAAAATGAGTTCGACAAGCGTCAAAATCAATAAGGGAAGGTAATCTATATTTAGGTCCTTTAGTTAGGAGGGTCCTGAGACGTTTATCCTTAATGATATCAAAATTACCAGTAATGACATGACCAACTGGTTTATAGCAAAAGCTAGAAATGCTACAATCTCAAGAAATAGGGGTATTAACATCAATATTTAAGTCAGAGACAATTTTATTGTAGTTCAAAATAACATTTCTAATAGGTTTATTATATTTATAACAGATGATAGGTGATTCAGAGTTGATGAAATATTTGGGAATAGCCTCGATTACATTCTTATCACGAAATATACTTTGAATATCAATAAAATCGATACCTTTATTTAGGAACTGAAGTTTCAGAAAATGTCTTTTATGTTCAGATTCTTTATCAATACGTGGACGAAGAACATGCTGTGTGTAACTTTGTATAAGTGAGGCAGTATTAATTAACGGATCTGTACGCATATAGATTTTATCAGCCTCTTCGTCTATTGACTTAAGACAGGAAAAGGGTAAAGACGATAAACAAGATAACATAGAATGCCTTCAATGGAACTGCACGGTATTTGGATGATATTTTAAACTTAGATAACCCTTTCTTTGATACTCTGATTCCTACAATTTATCCTAAAGAACTCAAATTGAATAAAGCTAACCCGTCCGACAATTATGCAGCTTAAAATTGATAATGGAATTATTTCTTCTAAAATATATGACAAAAGAGATGATTTTGATTTATATTGACGGAGATGTTCCCCGTGCCCCATCTTACGGGCTTTATATATCTCAACTTATTCGTTTTGCTAGAGGTTGTTCATCTTTTGACGATTTTAACAGTCGAAATCTCATTTTAACCATAAACTAAGAAAAAACTTTCTCTAAATTTTACCATCGTAATCTCATTTTAACCATAAACTAAGAAAACATTTTCTCTAAATTTTACTATCGAAATCTCTCACTTATTGGTAAGTACCCATGTAATCTCAAGGCACTTCTGCGACACGGTATTTCACATCCTGAATTTTATGGTGATGTGATTTACCAACTTCGTAAAATTATTGGACATACCCATTTTCTCACTTTGTTCATCAAATATATAAAATTTTCATTAAAAAGGGATATGATCCTATAGTACTACAACATACTGCATGTTTGGTTGTCAAACCTTTTACAGTTGGCAATCACGCTGGCCTCTTTGCATGTACGCCGACAAGAAATGTTTAGTACTCTATGAAGGCGACCTCTTAAATCCAGAAACGGAAGGAGGACGTCAGATATCTGTACTATTTCGTTTTTGTCGTACCCTTTATTACTTTTCTACAGACAGTTACTGTGTTTGCAGCTCAATCATTGAGTACACGAGCGATAGGTGTATAGGCTGTTCACTTAAATGTTTTCGTTAGACATGCACTTTACCACTGTATTTGCCATCGCGGTTGTTGTAGTTAGTCGCAGAGTGGATATGCTTATTTACACTGTTTGTTTTTAGGGTGGGGATTGAATAAGTGTGAGGTTGTGCGCCCATAAACCGTTTTAACCCCACTGACTTTTGTCACTGACTGTTCCAGGGCGGTACCTCCATCTTTCTCTATTGTATGTTTGTTTTGTCTTTGTGCGTCTCTTGATGTTTTTATAGTTATGTTCATTTGCTGTTTCCTTGTATTACTGTTCCGGCGACTGTTTTTTATGTATGTGGTGTTTCCTGCATGACTCATTTTTGTACTTTAGAAGTTGTAAAAGAGCTATATTTTACACTGAAAAGGGCTTTATATGGAATTTTCTGTAGTTTCGGTAACTAAAACATTGTAGGAAGTTTATGTTGTGTACATTTAATATCAGCTCCAAGTTGCTCACACTTTTCGATATGGTCTGAAATGACGGTATTTTCGTCAGTATTAATTGAACGTATTACTTGGTATTAATAATTTTCTGCCTCAATACGTCGATATTATGTAATCGTCAAGTAATAATGGCATTCAATGCCTTATCAGCAGGAACAAAGACGTAATTTGAATGGAAATCAAAGTACAAAAATGAGTCATGCAGGAAACACCACATACAGAACAAACACTCGCCCGAACAGCAACACAAGGAAACAGCAAATGTACAGAAGTAGAAAAAACAACAAGAGACGCACAAAGACAAAACAAACATACAATAGGAGGAAGATAGAAGTACCGCCTTGGAACGGTCAGTGACAAAAGTCACTGGGGGTTAAACCGGTTTATGGGCGCCCAACCTCACACTTATTCCATCCCCATCCTAAAAGACAAACAGTGTAAATAAACGTATCCCCTCTCCGACTAATCTACAACAACCGCGACAGCAAATACAGTGGTAAAGTGCATGTATAACGAAAAAACATTTAAGTGAACATACTTCATAGAGTACTAAACCTTTCTTGTCGGCGTACATGCAAAGAGGCCAGCGTGATTGCCAACTGTAAAAGGGTTGACAACCAAACATGCAGTATGTTGTAGTACTACAGGATCATATCCCTTTTAATGAATTGTTTTATATATTTGATATTTTTAAGATGTCTAAAGAAAATTGTAGGTTTAGGTGGAAGAGGGTGTTCATTTGAGCTATAAAATGAAATGCGTTTGTCAATTTTATCACAAATAAGTTTTTTTCCAATTCGAAAGAGCGTTAGACTCAGCATGTTCTCTACGACACCATTTAATGCTAAAATATTGTAAAGACTCAGCAATCTGACCTCGACCAGAGTTAAAATCTATCAAGGATGGTATTTTAGACCCTCATCAAGAAGAGATCGTAGACGTTTATCTTTCATTATCCCGAAGTTATCAATAATCACATGACCAGCCCGGGAACAGTAAAATTTTGAGGGGTGCAATCTCAATTATAAGGAATATTATCATCAATATCAATACATGTATCAGCAATCATCTTATCATAGTTGAAAATTGCATTTCTGATGGGATTACTATATTTGTAGCAGATAATCGGTGGTTCTGTATTTTTAAAGTATTTAGGAATAGTGTCAATTACATTTTGGTCCCTGAATATACTCTGGAGGTCAATAAAATCAATGCCTTTATTGATAAAAGGGATTTTCAAAACGGATATTTGGTGTTCAGATAATTTGTCAATCTGTGGTCTGGGAACATATAGACTAAAGCTTTGTATCAAACTAGCCGTTCCTATGAGCGGATTCGATCTAAAAATGATTTCATCGGCTTGCTCGTCCATTTCTTTTAATATTGATAAGGAAGAAAGTCTAGAAGTGATACGTAAAGTATGTAGATCAAGAATTGCCATCTTTATATGGGATTTTCGTTTAATACTGCCATTTTTACCAATTCCATCTTAAAGACATTACCCAGGTCCATTCAATGATTCCCCCCCCCATTGTTCTCAATAGGCGTGAAAGTAACAGTAAAAGCATAATACAAGTGTGCAAAATATGGCAAGCCGTCTCATTCTGTCTAGAGAGGCCCTGACATAATAAAAAATAAAAACATATACTGCATTAGTGACAATCTAATCATTTCCAAATCATCAAATGTAAGAGACGGGCCTCACATGGAACGCTCCAGTGGTTCTTGACAGGCAGACTGCTATAGCTGTTACCATGTGCCGCATGCTTTTTCACAGGTTAGCTGTAAAGACCCAAGCCGGCCAAGGGAATGTCTTTAACGAGATTCACATTTCCTTACAGGAAAAATATGAAAACAAGGAAAAAAATGAAAACAAGTCTATGTCTGGATCTTTTGAAATATTACCAGTCTGGTAAATGTTGTCATTTAAGCCATAGGAACGGGGTTTGCAAATTTTTAATCCCATTTAATTCCGCCATGAACCTATCTTTCGACTTTAAACTATAAGTTGTATCCTTATCATATGAAAGGTGTTGTACAGGTTGAACTAATACATCTTAAAACGAATGGTCGGATATCCTAAAATGTTGGTATAAAAAATCCTAAGCTTTGTTGCTACGGCATTGGTATGCATGTATCCTAAATCTTGTCTTCATGGTTCGGTCTGTTTGACCTACATATTGCATACCGCAACCAGGAGCGTTTCAAGTCAAAACATATATAATGTGGATTGCAGTGCAATCCGCGTCTGAATTGATCTTAATATTAAAAGTTCTGCCATTAACCGTTGATTTGACTGTAGAGTTACAAGTAATATTACTACAACATAAGTATGCACCTCTTAGCATCGCACTTAAATAATAGAACATGGAAATGGTTAATTAGTTAGACAACCATTCTTAGAACAAACAGTATCTCAACCCATTTGTTCCCAGTGGATTCTTCCATGCTTATATATTGGATTGGTCCATTTTTATCTAAGGAATGTGTGGTCTAAATTTTCAGTTTTGTTTTGTTTTATATTGAATTTCCTTTCAGCAAACAGCGTAGACTCTGATCAGACGCCGCATCATGCGGCGTCAGATCAGAGTCTACACTGTTTGCCTATGTCCCTGTCAATACTAATTATTATGGTAGTAAACACGTTAAATAGTAGATTTTAAAGGTAAAAGTACAATATTCGCTCCATTGTAAAAACATTTATTGATCGAACGAGATGATATATAAAAAGAAGATGCCGACTGAAGGTTGGTCTGTTTCAAACGTATACAAGGCTGGAGTGAAGAAAAATAGTGTGTATTGCCATAAATTGCAGCGTTTTAATGTTCATGCATGGATAAGTATTTCAACCAATGAATAAAGAATTATTATAATTCATGATGTATTTGAAATTATGCGTGCATTGTACAGATTATCGAGTCACTGTATAGTATCCTAGAACACATGATCTCAACTTATTCGTTTTGCTAGAGCTTGTTCATCTATTGACGATTTTAACAGTCGAAATCTCATTTTAACTGAAAAACTGCTTAAACAAGGATATAGATATCATAAACTAAGAAAAACTTTCTCTAAATTTTACAATCGAAATCTCTCGCATATTGGCAAGTACAAATGTAATCTCAAGGTGCTTCTGCGACACGGTATTTCACATCCTGAATTATATGGTGATGTGATTTACAAACTTCGAAAAATTATTGGACATACCCATTTTCTCACTTTGTTCATCAAATATATAAAACAATTCATTAAAAAGGGATATGATCCTGTAGTACTATAACATACTGCATGTTTGGTTGTGAACCCTTTTACAGTTGGCAATCACGCTGGCCTCTTTGCATGTACGCCGACAAGAAAGTTTAGTACTCTATGAAGGCGACCTCTTAAATCCAGAAATGGAAGGAGAACGTCGGATATCTGTACTATTTCATTTTTGTCGTACCTTTATTACTTTTCTACAGTTACTCTGTTTGCAGCTCAATCATTCAGTACACTAGCGATAGGTGGATACAGTATGTTCACTTAAATGTTTTATTTGTTATACATGCACTTTACCACTGTTTTTGCTGTCGCGGTTGTTGTAGATTAGTCGGAGAGGGGATACGTTTATTTATGCTGTTTGTCTTTTAGGATGGGGATGGAATAAGTGTGAGGTTGGGCGCCCATAAACCGGTTTAACCCCCCGGTGATTTTTGTCACTGACCGTTCCAAGGCGGCACTTCCATCTTCCTCCTATTGTATGTTTGTTTTGTCTTTGTGCGTCTCTTGGTGTTTTATCTACTTATGTTCATTTGCTGTTTCCTTGTGTTGCTGTTCGGGCGAGTGTTTGTTCTGTATGTGGTGTTTCTTGCATGACTAATTTTTGTACTCTTAAGGTGAATCAACAACAGCAAAAATGTTTTATTTTCTACTTTCATAACGCCTATGATTTATCTAAGCATTTATAAAGAGACTAAGACTAATTCCTCGGCATTTTGGACTAATTTTATAAACGACATTGTTTCATTCAAAATACTTGTTTAACATTTAAGTGAATTACTAGTGATGGAGTATATTATTCAGTTATTGTCATTTCAGAACAGAACAAAACTAGAACTACCACTAAATGTGATGAATACCCCCACTAGCACATTTGACACAGATATCTGCTACAGTTTAGAAAAAAAAACTCATTATTATAAAGCTACATACTAAATATCACATCAATGTCTGCAAGGGTTAGGAAGAAACTGCGGAAAACCTGAATTTCTAAAAAAATTCTAAGTAAAATCACTGTATTTCCGTAGAAAATTAATGAAGCGTAACGAATTTCAAACCTGATCTGTAACTCATTGTAATCAATGGAAAAGTAGTAAAGTCAAGCAGGCAAAGCCACATGCAAGACGCAACCACCACCAAAACACCGATAGGCAGCATGACACACACACACACACACACATACAACCACACACCCAAACGCACACACACACACACACACGAAAGAACACAGAAAACACCAAAAGAGACACAAGAACCAGGGACAAACGTTCCACAACATGAAAAAACCACAAGCACAAAGACGCAAGGCAAACAAAAGGAAGGGTGACAAAGAGAGTACCGCCTTGGCACGGTCAGCAGCAAAAACACCACTAGGGATTTAAACCGGTTAAACTAGCACATTTGACACAGATAGAAATAAATCACTACAATATCTGCTTCAGTTTAGAAAAAAAACTCATTATTATAAAGCCACATACCAAATATCACTTCAATATCTTTAAGGTTTTGAAAAAAACTCTGGAAAACTGAAAAATAACAAAGGGCAATAAGTCCGAAAATACTAAAGACAGAGTTACAAACCTTGTGCACTGCACTTGCTGTCGATTTGATCTATCTATATATGAAGTTTAATGTCAATAGCTTTTATACTTTGGAAGTTATCAAGGCGGTCGGACGGACGGACGGACATGGTGACTCCAATATAACCCAAAAAACTTCGTTTGTTGGGGTATAATAACAGGTACTTAGTATGATTGATTCTCGTAATGTTTACTTAGATTGCAAGTTTTCAATGATTTATTATGTGCTTCATCACAAAACAACCATCTACCCAATTAATTGTTTTAATAGTATCTTAAAGATATGTAAGCCTGGTACTAACATCATCGACCCGCCTTTAATGGCAATTAACTTTGTTAACTACGAGTTAGGTGTGTCAGCATGACAATACAACTCGGTGTATAGTTGTTGCAAATGGTTAATCCATTTATAAAAATCGTAACCGGATAAACGGCTCAGAAATGATTAATCGCTTAACCTTTAACATATTTAAATTATATTATACTTTCCTTTAATAAAATATTGAGTAATGATGTATGCGTTGTTCCTATAATGCAGAAACGCGTGTGAGTGCGCACGTGTGTGTGTCCGCGCTTGTGTGTATGTCTCGCCAACATTATTTCATTTCAATAGACGTGGGTTTTCATAACAAATTATCTATACATAATCATGTAAGAAATAGTCATCACGAATAATATATTCATACAAAACGTTCTGACTTGGCGGAAACTCCATCATCTGACGTGTATTTATTTCAAAAGCAAATAGAAGAAGATATAATTGTCAGACTAATTGTTCTAGTCTGTATGCAAGGAGTTAAAAGACGTATCAATTAGTTTAAGGGTTATAAAGAGTCTTCGAAGGAGTAAGCGATATTTAGATATCGTTATTATAAGCTGAATATAGGATATTGGACTTAGGTCTTAAAGGTGTAACGACCGATACACAGCTGGAAACGCTGAAACTGAGCCATGTAACTCGTCCTTTGCAATGTTCCCTAAGACACACGACCGTGCACACTCAGATCCAACTAGAGTGTTCCAAGGTGCACGTGAGTCACTTTTGACAGAACAACGATGGAATATGACCTCTAATGTGTCAGCATGCTACACAACGGTGCAAATAGCCGTTGTGATACTAGTGTGCAAAAACATTACAAAAAAACAAATAATAATGTGCACATAAAATGTGGTCCAAATAAGACCCGCCCATAGAAACACAACTGCTTATCTCTTGTCAACACGATTTTGAAATCAATACTGGCACACTATATATAGGAACTAGATATAAGCATCCTTTGAGAAATTAAGTTATTGATGCAGTAGACAGGTTAACTATTAAAATATCTACGATCTCGTATTTAAGCAATATACCATAAACAAACCAGGTCGGCCTAATACATGACACATATATTGCAGAAATAGTTCGCATCTTCTGCACGTGCTTGTATTTCTTGAATTTAATGTATATGTATATGATAATATATGTAGGCATGTAAAGGAAAATATCTCAATCTGGTATTCGTTTGCGTGTGTCACCTTAAGCATATTGACGACTTCCTCTTCCTTTTCCTCCTCTGTCCCTAAACCCCTAATAGTATGCAGTATGAAGTTCTTGAATGTATAGCTGTTGGTTAAAGGATTACTCTGGAACGTATATAAAATAATATATCAGTACAAAACTAAACAAGTGGAATTTTAAATCTCAGGAACATGTAAAGAGTAAATCTTATAATTTGGGAAGACGGTACAACATGCTAATTCAAAAATTGAGTATAAATTGCTATGCTTTCTGTAGGTGTTTTGGTGATGGTGGCGTTTTGTGTGTGACTTTTCCTGCTTGACTTTACTACTTTTGCATTTATTCATGCTTCATGTGAAACCGCCCGGTTAGCGTAGTAGGTGGAATGTCTGACATACCACAGCCGTTAATACATGTAATGTAAGTAGCAAACCACTTGGTAACGGTCTGCATTGTAGGAGAAGTTCTACGTACTACGACTGGTTATCCTAATGGCAATTCATGGCCTCACACGCACGCGCAAGCACACACGTACTCGCCCATTCACACACCCTCACACACGAGCTCATGCTAATATATTATTTGTATTGATATTCATTTTCTTTATCTATTCTACTCTAAATGAGGAATGGTTGTTGATTTTGTTTACTCCTTGAAAAAGATGTGATCATTGTTTCAGAAGAAACCAATTTTACTATCTCTATAGACATATGATGTTTATTAACCACAACACTCACGGTCAAGTCGTTAACGAATCATAACGGGTTGAGTCATATTTGTAGAGGGTCATCGTAGTAAAAAACAAATTCGCCTTTTCCAGGTGTTAAGTGCTTGTGTGGCGGCCGTAAAAAGTCGCCCCATACTTCATTCCGAGTCTTGTCCTTCGGGATCATTAATTTAGATGAAAAAATTGAATACCGCTTAAATAAAAAAGTAGTAAAGTCAAGCAGGAAAAGAAACACAAAACGCCACCATGCCGAGGGTGTGAGTAGTGTTGCGCTTTTAATTACTGCTCATGAACAGACTCAATAAAACCGAGTCTGCAATTGTCTCTTTTAGCATTGTTGCTTTTGCTTTCGAAGAATCTCTTACTTTCAGAATTTTAACACACACACACATACACGAGATGGACATTTCAAATATCAGCAAATATTCTGCCACCCTCAACAATTCAAATGGACATGAGTTGACAGACAAGATAACGGTCTTGATGTTAGTTTATTCTCATCATACCACATCACCGTAAAGACTGAAAATAAAATATAAACTCACTAAGAACTAGTTTATATCCCTAGAATATGACTAGATACTTGCACAGTCATATAAGTAACCAAGGGACTAGAAAAGTCATTCAACAATAACCAGAGAAACTCTTTAAGAAAACAAAAGGTTACGTCTATTAGCACGAAATACTAATAACGTTCAAGTGTTTACAAAAGATGGTTAGTATTTAATGAAGAACTCTTCTTAAAGGGTCTCTCCGATTATCTAAAGTACGAAACATAATGAGTACGAAGCAATCACACAGTTTGCAACTTAAAAAACGCTATCCGCATTGAAGTTAACCAATAAACGTTTCTTAAAATACTACGAATGTTTTATCTAACTAATACATTTTTCAAACTAACGCCTTGGAGCCTTGTGGAGGCGAAATTGAACCAACTATGATTTATCGTAAAAAAGGAACCACGTTTTTTCATCAAAACTTCCGTTTTTTAGGTACAGTATAAAATGCGTACCGATAGCGCATTGAACACTGAAAAGCGGCGGCAGAACACTCCCCGCCTGATATTTATAATATCACACCCATTCTAGGCTTCAAGGTCAAGTTCAAATACATGTAAATGGATCACATGACTTATCATTGCTGAAGATGCAACTATGCGTATGAGATAACCATTAAATATAACTGCCTGTTATATATATCCAAACAATAGTAATCTTAATTATGATGCAATGTCTGTATGAACTCATTTCCGAGTTTTCAAATAACGGTATCTTGAGACAAAATGAATGTTAAGACAAAAATCTTAAAACGAATCAAGTCTCAAGATAAAGTAGCTCTAGTACTTAAATGTGAAACTTAAGACATAACATTTACAGGCAATGTTACACTATAAACAGGATACTATACAAGCCTCAAGAATGCATCATAAGATAAAACTAAATCTAAGACTAAGTCTTAAACTATACGCCTAACACTGTAGAAACTAGATCTATGATGTTGTCGAAAACTTCACACTTTTAACACCTGTGATTTGAACACTTCAAACTTTTAACACTTGTAGTTTGCACTTCAAATTTTGAACACATGTAACAATTTTGGCCTTTTACATTTTATCGCTGGCTGATCTCCAACCAAGAGTCTCTATCTCAAAATTCACATTTGAACTTCAATTTTGAACACATATAATTTTGAACACATATAATTTGCACGTCATATTTTTATCGCTGGCTGATCTCTCACATTTTAAGAGTCTCTATCTCAAATTTCACTATTCGAAACTTTGGGTCTACACACTATCCACTAAAGGAATCAGCTCAGCTACCGGTCTTACATAATTCACAGTTTTACCACCTTTCACTACGCGAATCTCGACGGTACGAATTTTTCCGTCACAGTCACTTGGAAAGACCTTCTCTATTACTGCCATAGGCCAGTTGTTTCGGTGAAGCTCTTTGTCCCGCAGCATCACTATGTCACCGGTTTTCACATCAGGTTGCTGCGTCAACCACTTACGCCGCATTTGCAAAGATTGAAGATAACCATCTCTCCAACGCCTCCAAAAAGTGTTCGACAGACACTGAACGTATTTCCATTGCGACTTGTAGATGTCTTTGATATCGACGGATGTAGAAAGAGCTGGTAATGGCTCTTTCTTCTGGGTAAGTAGCATTGCAGGTGTGATGATCTCTGGGTTTTCTGGGTCATAAGAAATGGGCGCGATTGGTCGCGAGTTCATTATTGCACTCACTTCGGACATGAAAGTGCAAAGTACTTCATGAGTCAATTTTTGTGAATGACTGGTTAAGAGCATGGCATCAAGAATTCTTCTTGCAATACCTATGAGTCTTTCCCATACTCCTCCCATATGTGACGAGTGAGGGGGGGGGGGGTTGAAAGTCCAAATTGTTTGCGTACTCTTTAGATGATCATGTACTGGTCCCTTCTCAACACAAATTCCCACAGCTTGGATGTGATCTAGTGCTCCAACGAAGTTCGAGCCACGGTCCGACCTAAATTCTTTAACAGGTCCCCTCAAGGCGACGAAGCGTCGTAGGGCATTAATGAAAGCGGAGGAGCTCATGTCTTCTACAACTTCAATGTGGGTGGCTCTAGTGGCTAAACAGGTAAATAGAAGAGCCCATCTCTGACTTTCCGCACAGCCACCCCTGGTTTTCCGGGTGACCACTGACCACGGGCCAAAGGCGTCAATTCCAACTGCAGTAAATGGGGCTCCTGGCGTTACTCGATCTGCTGGAAGGTCCGCCATACGTTTAGTATGACATTTTCCTCGAAGTTTGCGACAGGTAACACACTTATGCAACACTGATGAGACTAATCGTTTAGCACCAGTAATCCATATGCCACTAGTACGGATGGCTGATTCTGTCACAAGTCTCCCTTGATGCTGATTTTTTGAATGATAATGGGTCACCAGCAAACGAGCCAAATGAGATTTTCCTGAAATAATGATGGGATGTCGTTGGCCATAACTGGTTGGAAACTTGTTTATACGTCCTCCTACACGTAGGATGTTCAGCTCATCCATCACTGGAGACAGCAAAGCAATACTTCTACTTGATGGTATGGCTGCATTCTTCTTCAAAATGTTAATCTCATTTCCAAAGGCATCCTTCTGAGCCGTCTGTATAAGAAAGTTCTTGGTATCTTCTGAATCCAGAACGTTGCTCTCGGAGATTGGTGTTTTCTTCTTATATGCTCTGCAAAACCTTTGTAAAAAGGAAAATGCTGAAACAAGGGACTTCCATGTTGAAAACTTTTCATACCTCGAAGCTATACTTCTTGCTACTTTAGTAATCTTCACCTGAATCTCAGGCCGTAGTTCACGATCTTCTGTTTCGTCAACCAGGTTAAAGGTTAGGCTTTTTTCAGGATCCTTTGGCACAGATTCATCTTTCATGAAAGGCGGTCCGATAACCCAAATGCTATGCTGAAACTCTTCGGCTGGTGTATTACACCTGGTACCACAGTCTGCTGGATTGTTCTGTGATGCAACGTATCGCCATTGGCTTGCTTTCGAAGTTTTCAGAATGGCTTGCACCCGATTGGTCACATATGTGTTAAAACGTCTAGTGCAATTGTTCAAGTACCCGAGAACAACTTTGCTGTCGGAATGGTATATAAAATCCTTTGCAGACACATCAAGATGTTCCATGATAACATCTGCCAATTCTATGGCTAATAGAGCTGCACATAACTCTAGGCGTGGAATTGTGGTGCCTCCTGGTGGTGATAGCTTTGATTTTCCCATTAAGAATCCAACTTGGATATTGGACTGAAATGTCGCGCGAACATAAGCTACAGCTGATATTGCCTTTTCTGAAGCATCGGCAAAGACGAAGATATTCAAGGTATCGGCTTGACTCCATGACTTTCGCATGAACATTCTTGGGAAATGTAGGTTCTTGACCGTTTCCAAGGACTGCTTCCAGGTCTCCCATCTATTGTTCAAATCTTCAGGAAGGGGTTGATCCCAATCAAAATCACAAGCAGTGATCTCGCGAAGAAGCATTCGCCCACCGACAGTAATGGGGGCTAGGAAGCCTAGGGGGTCAAATATGCTGTTTATCGCTGAAAGTACTCCCCTTCTTGTATCTGGTGTTTCTGGAATATTGAGACTGAAGGAAAAGGCATCTCTGTTAAGATCCCAAACCAGGCCTAGACTTGCCTGTGTTGGAAGGTCATCAGAAAAGATGTCTATGGTTCTGAGATTCTTCTCTAAATCATCAGGCGGGAAAGCATCCATCACTTCAGGGACATTAGATGCAATCTTGTGTAACCTAATCTTGGCATTCTCACACAAAACTTTCTGTGTTCTTTGTAAGAGGCTAATGGCATTTGCTACAGATGTACATGATGTTAGACCATCATCTACATAGAAGTCTCTCTCAACAAAGCGTTTCACATCTTCATCAGCATTGGTCACACTTCTACGTAATCCAAATGTGGCTACCGCCGGGGATGGCGTGTTGCCAAAGACATGTACTCTCATACGGTATTCTATCAAATTCTCCCTGGGGTCATTGTTCCTGAACAAAAAGAAGCGAAGGTAGTCCCGATATTCCTCACTCACCAAAAATGAATAAAACATCTGCTCTATATCCGACACCAAAGCTACACAATCTCGGCGGAAGCGGAGCAGGACTCCCAGCAAGCTGTTTGTTAAATTTGGTCCTGTCAAAAGTTCGTTGTTGAGAGAACGTCCTTCGTATTCAACAGAAGAGTCGAAAACCCCTCTTATCTTTTCTGGCTTTCGAGGGTGGTATACCCCGAACAACGGCAAATACCAACATTCTTTTTCAGGTGACAGCGCAGGAGCAACTTCAGCAGCTCCGGATTCAAAAATCTGTTCCATGAAATCAAGCATATGTTGCTGCTTCGTTACATTCTTTTTCAAAGACGACTCAAAGGCGCATGCTCTTTTCAGTGCTACAGGTCTGTTATTCGGAAGGCGTATTCTCGGTTTTCTAAAGGGAAGTGGAGCCTTCAACTTGCCACCAGGGTCTTTAATCATCTTCTCTTCCATGATAGCAACAAATTCAAAGTCATCTTGGGACATGCCAACACGATCATCACATTTCGATGTCTGGAACACATCTCCTTTGTACTGCTGGAAAAAATCTTCTTTCACTTGAAAACTTTTGTTACATGGACTGAAGACACTCGGTCGTTCTCCTTTGGTGAAGTGGGTCTTGAAGGCATTTATGCTGTCTAGTTTGTGGAACTGTCCCAAACAACTTCTCCTATTATTACCCAACCCAGAGGCAATTTCTGAGCAAATGGCGCTTTCCTCGGACCAATGATTTGCTGTTCCACATGGTGAGCCTCGACAACATCTCTCCCAATCAGAAGCCCAATTTCAGCGGCAGGATCCTCGTTAGGTATGATGTCTACCAAAGATGCAAGATGTACAAACTGTTTAGCCACTTCAGGCGTAGGAATTTCTGACCTTTCATTTGGTAGTTCACATTCTATCAGATCTGGCAATGTCAATTCCCTGGAACCATCCACTGACTGCACAATTAAATTTGAAGCGTGCCTCGCACGAATCTTCGTAATACCCGCACATGATGACAAGGAGTATTGGCGTGTTTCTCCCTTTATGCAAAGACTGTCAAACAACACCGAGCTTCCCAGAGTCTTATTGCTTTGATCATCGTGAACAGCATATGTCATCACACTATGCTCAGGCTTGCCTTTTGGAAATACTTTCACTAATATTGTTTTCGCGCAAGATCTTCCAGCAACTCTGTCACCGCATAACTGAGTACATTTGGTGGAAATGGCTGCATTGCCAGTTTGTGGCTCTACTGATTGTTTTTGTACTTGTCTCTCCCCGCCATAACTTTTCACACCATGGGTTTGAAACGGCCTATTCACATGCATTGCTGTAGGATGATTGGCACTATTGCATTCTTTGCACTTGACATCAGTCTTACAGTCGCGGAAAGTGTGAGCACTTGTTTCACAGCACCGATAACACAACTTATTGTCTTTCAAAATGCCTTTGCGTTCGTCTATAGTTTTTTGGCGAAAGGTTCTGCAGGCATTGAGTTGGTGACCTGCTCCATGCAAAGGGCAGAATGACGGTCCATTCGACTGTGACTGCTTTACATCTGTCGTGTAAGCGGACACTGTTTTCTTCCAAGGAGTTTGTCTTTTGTCTGACTCATAAACTGGCAGTCCAATTGAGAAGCCTGGATCATTGCAACGAGTACTCACTTCGCGAATGAATGATACAAATTCATTGAATGGAGGATATGGCACATGCTTCAAGTTTTTGTATTTGGAAGCTCGGTCAAACCATTTTTGCTGTACATTGTACGGTAGCTTAACTAACACTTTATTTACACCTACTGATGTATCGTATTGACTAAGTAAGGCACGGTACCGTTCATCTTCTTTCATTGATTCTATTTCATTCAAAGTGTCTAACAGTTCATAAAGGCGCGGAAAATCTTTCTGATTCACAATCTTTGGAAAACGCTCCAGCTTTGTCTTAAAAGAAGCATCTATCAATTCTGGTCTTCCATATCGCTCTTCAAGTCTAGCCCAAATCTTTGAAATAGCTAGGTCGGGATTACTAGCATTCGCGTTTCGCAAACTCTTAGCTTGTTCCGATGATTTTGGACCAAGGAACTTAACCAACAAGTCCAATTGCTCTCTTGCACCTACTCCGAGTTCAGAAATTAAAGCTGTGAAGCTCTCTTTCCAGACAGAAAATGACTCTGCTTGGTCATTAAAGTTAATAAATCTTGTCATTAATAGTTCTTTTCTTATTAGGTACTTAGAGAACTCTTCAACAAAGTTAGTTCCATTCTGACACTGAGCATCATTTGGCCGTGTTTGTATTACTGTTGCCGGGGAAAGTGCATTTTGACTGCGCACGGTTGGAATAGTTGTTCTTATTATTTCATGTTGTTCTTTAACATGTGGCCCTTCATTTGTAATTGCCATAGAAATTTCTGGGACACTTGTAACCTCTGTTTTCTGAAGTGGCTGCGCTGTATCTATAAATGTCTCGGTTTGTTGACAACCGACATTTTCTGCCACATATGACTTTGTCCGTTCTTCACGCACACGACGCAAAGAAGCACTATTACTTGATCTCTCTGACTCATTGTCAATTTCTCCTTGAATATACACTTCATATTCTGCTTCAGCAACCGCAAAGTCTCTTTCACACTCTAAAAGTTCTTGTTCAGCTTTAAGTTCATTTTTTGTCCTTTCAATTTCAGCTTGTTTCTTTTTAAAGGTAGATGCTTTGAAAGCAAACTCATATTTGACTCTGGCTGCTTCCATCTTAGCCTTTTGTCTTGTGATACTGGATGCCACAGATATACTTGAAAATCTGCTTTTCGTCGAATTTTTCACTTCTCACAGTTTGTGACTTTTTCTCACTTCTCACAGTTTCTGACACGTTTTCACTCCTCACAGTTTGTGAATTGACATTATGCTCTGTACTCTTAAGTGTCTTAAGAACCTTATATATCTGAGACATAACAGTGAACACTTTACTTCTAACTGCAGCTTCACTAGTTTGTAACGTGGATTTCTCACATTCAGAAATGTCACCAGGGTTCCTGTCCAGGAGTTCAATCAAATCACGTAAAAGTTCTTGATATTCATTGTAAAGTATTCTGATTTTATCACATAAGTTCTGCATTGTTGATATATCTGTGCAAATATTAAAGTTCAAGATTTCTATGTCCATCCTTTCACTTATTCTTGAAAGCTTTTGAACGTAAGCACTAATCTTATCTTTTAGGTGCTCTCTCCCTCTTTCAGTAAGCTGCCTCTGTCGTTTATCTTCAGCTTCTGCCCCGAACACTGAAACGTTCTCCATGGATCTTGCTCGTTCCATCCCGAACTTTCTGGGTCCTCCGCAGATGTCGAAGCAAGGCTCTTTACTATTCTGCCACCCTCAACAATTCAAATACACATGAGTTGACAGACAAGATAACGGTCTTGATGTTAGTTTATTCTCATCATACCACATCACCGTAAAGACTGAAAATAAAATATAAACTCACTAAGAACTAGTTTATATCCCTAGAATATGACTAGATACTTGCACAGTCATATAAGTAACCAAGGGACTAGAAAAGTCATTCAACAATAACCAGAGAAACAAAAGGTTACGTCTATTAACACGAAATACTAATAACGTTCAAGTGTTTACAAAAGATGGTTAGTATTTAATGAAGAACTCTTCTTAAAGGGTCTCTCCAAGAGGCGATTATCTAAAGTACGAAACATAATGAGTACGAAGCAATCACACAGTTTGCAACTTAAAAAACGCTATCTGCATTGAAGTAAACCAATAAACGTTTCTTAAAATACTACGAATGTTTTATCTAACTAATACATTATTCAAACTTACGCCTTGGAGCCTTGTAGAGGCGAAATTGAACCAACTATGATTTATCGTAAAAAAGGAACCACGTTTTTTCATCAAAACTTCCGTTTTTTTAGGTACAGTATAAAATGCGTACCGATAGCGCATTGAACACTGAAAAGCGGCGGCAGAAGAGCAAACGCACGAGTAGCATACTCAAAGCCAAAAGACAAGGGTGACAAAGAGGGTACCGCACT
Source organism: Azorinus chamasolen (assembly GCA_963576725.1). NCBI lineage: Eukaryota > Metazoa > Mollusca > Bivalvia > Cardiida > Solecurtidae > Azorinus > Azorinus chamasolen. The sequence continues at coordinate 24,536,567 of OY755238.1, read as the reverse complement.
GGAACAGTCAATAGCAAAACCACCACTTGGAATATTAGCCCCTCTAACCACAATGTATCAAATAATTCTACAGGATCATGTATGGAGCATTCGGATAATTATCATTGGAATTTGCTAATATCTGAGATGAAAATTTCTTTAACAAAATTAGAAGAGGGTGTCTGTGAAAGTATACTGAAGTTTAATAGAATACCTTTGAAATCCAAATTATAGCCATGACTATTTTTTCACTCAAACGGAAACGGAAAAAAAATTGGCATCGACTCAAAATGGTTAAACAAGTTGGTATATGGTTATTTAAAGATGGTATCTATCAATCTTCATTAAAGGCCAGCTGTTCAAGAGGAGAAAGTACTGGTAAATATTTCTATAGCCATAAAGGATAATAACCAAGACGCTGGTGACGTTGTGTTGGCTTTAAAGAATCACAAAATACATAGAAAGGTGCCTGTTTTTACAATCTGCTCATTGGGTTAAGAGAGAAACATTGTGTGTTTTTTTCATTATAGCCAATTCAGCAAATTAACCCCGCCCGGATGTTAATGCTTGTTATTATGGTCTGACAATTTTCGAAAATGATCACCAAGGAATATTCCTGCAAAACTGTATTAGAAATAGCGGTCTAATACAAGACAAATGTCATTTAGTTCCATATCGGCTTCCAACGTTCTACATTGATTCAAATCTTGGAGGAACTAGAACTGTAAGCCACAGGCCTACGAATACCCCCACCTGTCTGCTTGTCAGAACACCTATCATCAATCTGAACATAAGTACATACAGAAACATGAAGAGATTTATAAAACCCAATTATGTAATAACAAGAAATGTCGATACGACATCAAACTGGGTTTTCCTTCAGCATTAACTGGTGATTTCTAAGTTCAAAGGGGCATAACTCCCAGTACAGGAAATGTGTCACAGTACAGTGCTCCCTCCCTACAACGGCCCTCTCAATAACGAATCCCTCCTTATAACAACGCATGTCACTGTTTCCGAAACAACAAGGCTCCAGAATCAACTTTGTTCTACGTATTTTCTTTATGCCTCTATCAAACCCTATTCTAAAGAGTGGTCACAACATAGGGTTTGATTGAGGCATAACGGTTTTAGTTCTCGAAATATACCTGATCTGGGGATCTGCAAACAAGCTAATTATGTTTTATTTTCCCTCCCTATAACGACTCCCTCTGAACAACACATACAATATTCGTATCCCAAAGGGTGTCGTTGTAGAGAGGGAGCACTGTACGTGACAAATGCCCCAAAGTAAAGAACTGACAATATGCATTTTGTAAGCAGACCTGCAATATGCAACTGCAAAATGAAAATAAAGATTGCATAGTAAGACCACAATTTGAACTCAAGTTACCCTAAATGACAATTTTTTTCATATTTGAGGTCAAAGGTCAATGTCATGGCCACATGATCTACAAAAAGAATGCAATATTCCAGCATCCGAAGATGAACTCATACATCATATTTAGTGATCCTAGCTGATTCGGTGTAGGGATGACAAGCTTTTTTGTAAATGAAGTCAAAGGTCAAGGTCATGGTCACACTGATCTTTAAATTGTATGCGACACTACTATCCCAGGATCTACTCACAAACCATATTTGGTGATCCTAGCTGAAGTAGTGTAGAAGATATGCTCCGGACAAGCCATTTTTTTAAAATGAGGTCAAAGGTCAAGGTCATGGTCACATTAACCTATAACTAGTATGTGATCCCAAGACAAACTCCCACACCACATTTGATCAACCTAGCTGATTCAGTGTAGGAGGTAAGCTCAATATATTTTTTTTGTAAATGAAGCCCAAGGTCAAGGTCACATTGGCCTATAAATAGAGTGCGACACTCTGCCATCCTAAGATGTACTCACACACACCATATTTGGTGATCTTAGCTGAAGTAGTGTAGAAGATATGCTTAGGACAGGCTTTTATTTGTAAATGAGGTCAAGGTCACATTAACCTAAAATTAGTATGCAACACTCCGCCAACCGAAGACAAACTCACATGCTATATTTCGCGATCCTAGCTAATTCGGTAAAGGAGATACATGCTTCGGACAACATTTCTTTTGTAAATAAAGCCCAAGGTCAATGTCTCATTGACCTATAAATAGTATGCGACACTCTGCCATCCCAAGATGTACTCACACACAATATTTGGTGATCATTGTTGAAATGGTGTAGGAGACATTTTCCAGACAAGCTTTTTTTGTAAATGAGGTCAAAGGTCAAGGTTACCTTGACCTATAAATAGTATGTGACACTCCGCCGTCCCAAGATGTACTCACACACCATATTTGGGGATCTTAGCTGATGTAGTGTAGCAGATATGCTGAGGACAAGCTTTTTTTGTAACTGAGGTCAAAGGTCAGAGTCACATTGACCTAAAAATAGTATGCAACATCCGCCATCCCAAGATGAACTCACACACCATATTTGGTGTTCCTAGCTGATTCCGTATAGGAGGTATTCTCCGGACAAGTGTTTTTTTTTAATAAAGCCCAAGGTCAAGGTCATATTGACCTATAAAAAGTATGCGACACTCAGCTATCCCAAAATGTACTCATACACCACATTTGGTGATCCTAGATGAAATAGGAGATATGCTTCGGACAAGCTTTTTTGCAAATGAGGTCAAAATTCAAGGTCAAGGTCATATTGACCTAAAAAAAGTATGTGACACTCCGCCAACCCAAAATTAACTATTTTGGTGATCCTAGCTAATTCCGTATAGGAGGTTTGCTCCAGACAAGTGTTTTTGTAAAAACAAACCAAGGTCAAGGTCACATTGACCTATGAATAGTATGCAACACTCCGCCATCCCAAAATGTACTCACACACCAAACTTGGTGATCCTAGTTGAAGTAGTGTAGGATATATGCTTCGGACAAGGTTTTATTGCAAATGAGGTCAAAGTTCAAGGTCAATGTCAAATTGACCTAAAAAAGTATGTGGTACTCCGCCATCCCAAGATGAACTAACACACAATATTTGGTTATCCTAGCTGATTCCGCTCCGGACAAGTTTTTCTTGTAAATGAAGCCCAAGGTCAAGGTCAAGGTAATATGAACCTATAAATAGTATGCGACACTCCGCAATCCAGAGATGTACTCACAAACCATATTTGGTGATCCTAGCCAAAGTAGTGTAGGAGATATGCTTCGGAGAAGCAAAATTTGTTAATCCAGTTAAAAATATACATGATTTTGACCTTTGACCTCTAAGTATGACCTTGACCTTTCAGCTATTGACATGTTTTTTTCAGGCGACACGCCGTACCGTCTAGAGGAAAATTTATGCCAAGTGATTTCACAATCCATCCATGGAGTTCTAAGTTACAGCCCGGAGAAGACTGGACGGACGCACATATGGACTGACACATTTTTAAGTTCAAAGGGGCATAATTCCAATATTAGTGAAGCCAGAGTTATGGACCTTGTACATGACACTTCCTCTTATCATGATCTTTCTATGTATGAAGTTTCAATCCAATGGCATAATTTAGGAGTAAGTTTTAGGACAAAACTGGCAGTCGCCCGCCCGCCCGTCCGCCCGCCCGCCGTACATCAGCATTTCAATAACTAGAGTTTTCCGTGGAAAACCCGATAAAAATGACAAGATGTTCAGCAATAAAGAAACATGTAATTTTCAATCCAATATCAATCACAAACATAAATAAAGCAACTTTTACCAAATATTGTCAAGTCCGAAAAGGGAGATAAGTCTGTTGTTAAAATTCAAAGAAGTGTTATGGCTGCTGCCAGACAATGTTCAATACGTTCAAGCAGCTTTGTTTAGTTTCGTGAAGTGTCAACTTCTAAACAAATAGGTACCTTTTCAGAAAAACCTTAAGTTCAAGGACCATAACTCTGGCAAAATATATTCAACCAGACCGATATTAGAACTTAAGCTGCAACTCATCTACATTTAGATTTATGTCAAATATAAAGTTAATATCTCCTAGCACCGGAAAGACCGGAAAATTTAAAATTTGATTAAAAAAAACGTTCAAGGGCCATAACTCTGGAAAAATTATTCAACCATACTGAGATTTGGAATTAAGCTGTAAATCATCTAGAGTTAGCTTTATGCCAAAAATAAAGTTAAAGTCTCCAACCACTTCCAAAAAAGTCTGGAAAATTCAAAATTTGAAGAAAGAAATCGAAGTTCAAGCGAAATAACTCTGGAAATAATTATTCAACCGGACTGAGATTGAAACATAAGCTGTAACTTATCTATATTTAGCTTTGTACTAAATATAGAGTTGATATCTCCAGTCAAGTCCATTAAAATTCCAGAAAACCGAAAACATTGGTAGGAGACTAAAAGGAGTATATAACTCTTGAAGTAATATGAAATAATGGAAATATGCGGTGCACAGGTTTATATGGGCATGTGGCTATAAATGAAATTTCAACAAAATTGAAGCAAAACTGTAGAAAAAGAAGGCAGGACAAAATTGTGTCCACTGACGGACAGACGGACGGACTAATGAATGTATACTTGTGTGTTTATCTGCTTCTGTGACTTTTTCTTGAGTCTAAAGTAGTATTGTGTAAATGCAATGTTTTGCTTACTCACGAATATACACTTGTGTGTTTATGTACTTTGGACACAATCTAAATATAGAATTAACCTTCTGTGCTTTTTTCTGTGTTTGTTTTTGATATGGCCAAACTAAGCAACCATCTGTCCATCTGTCCGTCCGCTCTCACAAAAGTATACTTGTGTGTCTTTTTTTAAGTGCAAATATCCGTTGTGTGTCTATTTGTCTTCTGTGTCTAGTCACAGAAGTACACTGCACATACATGTATTAGTATAAAATTATCTTGTGTGTTTATAGAAGTTTCGCAAGGAAGTGGCACAAGTAAGCAGTCCATGTCCAAAAGTGCTTTCAAACCTTTCAGACTTCAAGTTTTGAGTTTAATATATAATCTGTCCCTAGATATAAAAGATGGCTCTCAAGTCAAAATCCCTGTTTTAAAAGACCAGGACTTTCAACTAAGAAAGCTGCGCATTATAATTTATTTCTTATGGTGGACATTTGTGTTAGGTATGAACTGTATGGGGACGAAACTACATGTATTGTCAAATTTTTTAAAAAATAAACAACAACAACACATTAGCTATATACTGTATTCTTGTGTGAAATTGAGATATTATTTAAAATAATTTAAGTAAGTTTCTTTTTAAATAGACTACGATAGTGGTGTGTTTAGTAGATACAAACTGAACTGGGTGGGGTAAATTTCGGATTTTTCGAAGGCTTTGAACTCCCTGAAAAATCGATATTTTTTCCTGACAAAATAACGGGTTTCCGATGCAGCTTTAACCCAGTTGATTAAGTTACGGTTGAATTGTTTCGGGGTTTTGTCTGTTGAAGATAATTTAATTGTTTTAAGCCACGCTATTATCGGCTCTGATCGGAGACTTGATCCATATGTACTATGCTGCATAGTTCAAATGTATCATTGCATCGAGCATAATCTAAACAATTAGTAACAAAAATTATTTGCATTCGTAGTGCTTGTGTATATAATTCAAAGTTAATTACATTCATACTGCTGACGTTTCCGAGTTCTTGCTCATGTTTTCCTTTTCTCCGTCATTGTTGTTGTTTTTCTAGACATACTTCCGCTTCCTCTCCAATAAAAACAAAAAATAACAGGTGCCTGATCATGACCACTGAAACGCTTTCAATGCTATTCTATTTAGAGCACTCCTCCTCCACAGCTTGGTGATGATCAAGATTATGCTGGTTCTCGAATCTGATAGCATATGGTTCCCAAATCTAGACGCGGTAAATATGAACTTATGATCTTGTCCAGGATAACGACACTTTGCAGACACTTTTGGACGTGGTCACTTTACTTGTGCCACTTACTAATTAAACTTTTTTATGAACACACAATATAATTTTATACTAGTATGCACAGATTACTTCTGTGACTAGACACACAAGAAAAATAGACACACAAGGGAAATTTGTACTAAAAAAAGTCACACAAGTATACTTTGTTGAGAACGGACAGGCAGACTAACGGACGGACAGACAGACAGATAGACAGACATACAGACGGGCAACCTGATTCCAGTATACCCCCCAAACTTCGTTGAAGGGGGTATAAAAATGAAAGAGAATCTACCATGGATCATTTCTGTGATCTTTCGTAATAATTTACCAATATTTCCTGGAGAAGATTGTTATAACAAATTGTTGACGAACTCATTTTGAAAAATAATCTGACAGAATTTGATTGAAAAGTACAAATATGAGTCATTCAGGAAACACCACATACAGAACAAACAGCCGATCGAACAGCAACACAAGAAAATATAGCGAAATAACGTAACTACAAAAATCATACGGAGACGCACAATAAACAAACATACACTAGGGGAAAAATGGAAGTGGAACGGTCAGTACACAAATCGACCAAGAGTTTACGCCTGAACGCATTTGTAGGGTCAGAAAACCACAATGGAGGTACAGTGAAAACACGACCCATTTAAAAATGATATGCCATTATCGGCATCTAGGATAGATTTTCAATAGTTACAATTCCCTGCTTAGGTGAGATACTAAGTTGTGGACGGACAGATGGATTGCACAGCCAGTAAAACGAATTTATCAATTAGCACACACATTTTCACTTAAAATGTATCTAGTTAACAAGAGTGCAAGTGGGCACAATATACGCCCGTCGAGGTCTTGTTCAACATAAACTGGGGTTAACGTATTTGCTAAACTCAAATTCTAAGTCCAATTTTACGACCAAGTTTCAAGGTTGTAAATAGGCATACTTTATCAAAACACTTTACCAAAAATTCTAAATTAAAAAGTGCCATAATTGTGTCCAAATGCTTGACAGAGTTACATTGTGTTTACTCTTGCCTACAGACGAAGTTAAAAAAGGGGCATACTTCTGTCAAAATGTTGGACAGAGTTCTGTACTCTTGCCTACAGGTGAAGCTTGTGATGGTGAACATTCCAAGGTTAAAAGCTTTATCTCAAAGGGTTATGTAAATAAGTGGACTTTAACTAAAGCCTTAACCAAAGATTCGAAGTTAAGAAGAAGCATAATTCTGTCAAAATGCTTGACAGAGTTATGTACTCTTGTCGACAGGTGAAGCTTGTAATGGTGAACAAGTGTTCCAAGTTTAAAAGCTTTATCTCAAAGGGTTATGTAAATAAATGGACTTTAACAAAGCCTTAACCAAAATTTCTAAAAGTACAAAAATGAGTCATGCAGGAAACACCACATACAGAACAAACACTCGCCCGAACAGCAACACAAGGAAACAGCAAATGTACATAGGTCGAAAACACAACAAGAGACGCATAAAGACAAAACAAACATACAATAGGAGGAAGATGGAAGTACCGCCTTGGAACGGTCAGTGACAAAAGTCACTGGGGGTTTAAACCGGTTTATGGGCGCCCAACCTCACCCTTATTCCATCCCCATCCTAAAAGACAAACAGTGTAAATAAACGTATCCCCTCTCCGACTAATCTACAACAACCGCGACAGCAAATACAGTGGTAAAGTGCATGTATAACAAAAAAACATTAAAACAAGTTAAAAGGGTGCTTAATTTGGTCAAAATGCTTGACAGAGTTATTTACTCTTGTCTACAGGTGCAGGTTGTAATGGTGAATAAGTGTTCCATGTTTCAAAGATTTATCACAAAGTGTTTTGTAAATAAGTGGACTTGTTCCACATAAATTGAGGTTAACATTCTCGCTTAACGCAAATGCTTAACGCAAATTCTAAGTCCAATTAAGCGACATTGACCTTGGATAAACCAGCCATGTCTAGATAAACATTGTGGTTGAATTTGGCAAGGATCCACCAAGCGGAACTTGAGTTAGAGATGTTACAGACAGACTGACTAGTTAACGTTTTTGCTAAACGCACATTCTAAGTCCAATTGTGTGACATTGACCTTGGATAAACAAACCGGGACTTGGCAGGCTACTGTAGCATGTCTAGATAAACATTGTGGTTAAATTTGGGAAGGATCCACCGAACGGAACTTGAGTTAGAGATGTTACAGACGGACAGTCAGGTTAACAATTTTGCTAAACACAAATTCTAAGTCCAATTGTGTGACACTGACCTTGGATACGAACCGGGTCTTGACAGGCTACTGAAGCATGTCTAGATAAACATTGTGGTTAAATTTGGGAAGGATCCACCAAACGCCCCGTACTTCATTCTCAGTGTTGTTATACCTTCTGATCCTTCGAGATCATGAACTTCAGTACTTCTTGTTCTGAAAATTGAATACCGCTTAAGCCGGTGCTAGGGGGCGTGAGCGGTGCTGCACGTTCAATTACTGCTCATGAACAGACTCAATAAAACCGAGTCTGCAATTTTCTCTTTTTGTGTTGCAATTTTTGCTTTCGGGGGATCACCACCCTTCAGAATATATAATCTTCACAACAGCAGGTGTTAAGTGATTGTGTGGCGGCCGTAAAACGTCGCCCCGTACTTCATTCTCAGTGTTGTTATACCTTCTGATCCTTCGAGATCATGAATTTCAGTACTTCTTGTTCTGAAAATTGAAAACCGCTTAAGCCGATGCTAGGGGGCGTGAGCAGTGCTGCACTTTCAATTACTGCTAATGAACAGACTCAATAAAACCGAGTCTGCAATTTTCTCTTTTTGTGTTGCAATGTTTGCTTTCGGGGTATCACCACCCTTCAGAATATATAATCTTCACAACAGCAGGTGTTAAGTGCTTGTGTGGCGGCCGAAAAACGTCGCCCCGTACTTCATTCTCAGTGTTGTTATACCTTCTGATCCTTCGAGATCATGAATTTCAGTACTTCTTGTTCTGAAAATTGAATACCGCTTAAGTCGGTGCTAGGGGGCGTGAGCAGTGCTGCACTTTCAATTACTGCTCATGAACAGACTCAATAAAACCGAGTCTGCAATTTTCTCTTTTTGTGTTGCAATTTTTGCTTTCGGGGGATCACCACCCTTCAGAATATATAATCTTCACAACAGCAGGTGTTAAGTGCTTGTGTGGCGGCCGTAAAACATCGCCCCGTACTTCATTCTCAGTGTTTGGTGCGGAGTCATTTCGTGTGTGGCTCTCCCTGTTTGACTATTTTTCCATATTGTTATACCTTCTGATCCTTCGAGATGATGAATTTCAGTACTTCTTGTTCTGAAAATTGAATACCGCTTAAGCCGGTGCTAGGGGGGCGTGAGCAGTGTTGCACTTTCAATTACTGCTCATGAATAGACTCAATAATACCGAGTCTGCAATTTTCTCTTTTTGTGTTGCAATATTTGCTTTCGGGGGATCACCACCCTTCAGAATATATATTGAGTTAGAGATGTTACAGACGGACAGACAGGTTAACATTTTTGCTAAACGCAAATTTTAAGTCCAATTGTGTGACCTTGACCTTGGATATACGAACCGGGACTTGGCAGGCTAGTGTAGCATGGCCAGATAAACATTGTGCTTAAATGTGGGAAGGATCCACCAAGCGGAAATTGAGTTAGAGATGTTACAGACGGACAGACAGGTTAACATTTTTGCTAAACGCAAATTCTAATTGACCTTGGATATACGAACCGGGATTTGCTAGCCTACTGTAGCATGTCTAGATAAACATTGTGATTAAATATGGGAAAGATCCACCAAGCGGAACTTGAGTTAGAGATGTTACAGACGGACAGACAGCGCCATTCTATAATACGTCCCGTGTCTTCAAACGGGCGTATAAAAATTAAAAAGAATGAAATGAAGTAGCGTTTAACATTCAACATTTCCACACACATCACTGTAAGACATATAGGGAAGTAAACACATTAAAATATTTTTCTTGTATGCCTGCGTAATACAAACATAGAAATGTCGGGCAGGAATTTGTAAATGACACACGACTAGGTATAGCAATGTCAGAAGCAATAATAAAATGCGTGCTCACATGCGACCTTCATTGTTTGTTCTTTGCCTGGACGACACAAACATCATTTAGGTCATTGCAACACTAAAAGGTACCGCTGTGCCAAATGATGTATAACAAAGGAAACGTGCAAAAACTAGTTACAGCGGTCGTACATGCATGACGCCAGGATACACATAAAACTGTTCCTTGCCGGCTGAACACCGAAAACAAAGTTAGTCTTTTAGGATGGATGGAATAAGTGTGAGGTTGGGCGCCCGAAAACCGGTTTAACCCCTTGGTGACTTGTCACTGACCGTTCCAAGGCGGTACTTCCATCTTCCACCTATTGTATGTTTGGTTTGTCATTGTGTCTCTTTGTGTCTTTTATATACATGTACATTTGCTGTTTGTCGTGGTGGTGCTGTATGGGCGGATGCAGGTTTTGTATGCGATGTTTCCTGCACGACTCTTATATGTACTTTTAAAAGCCATTAAACCAAAAGTAAAACCAATTAAAACAGGCAATATATGATGTCATAACTTATTCATGTCAGTATGACAAGACATAACACCACAATGTAATATTTGTTGTTAAACCTAGTGTTTGGTGGTATCTTACCCGTACTATCTGAGAATTAATTCACCCAGTTTCGATTCGTGTGTACAAGTTAGTTCCACTATATTTCAAGTAAATCAGAAGTTTTTCTCTATAAATTTCAATATATGCAATTATCTAAAATGATACAAGCAACGGAATACTTAGCTTTATGATAGGACACATTGTAGTAGAAAACTGAACCAGTTTATTCAAAGTTGTAATACCTCTGTGAGTTTGATGTACATCTCTATTGAGTCAGTAAAAGACGTCGTTTCGCTCTCTATCGGTTCTAATAGCATGATATTGGCCTTTATTTTCGTCTTTGTAGCGTTGAAATGTTTTTCTAAACATTCGATGTCAATGTGGGCCTACAAAAGTCATTACGAACACTTAAGTATGCAATGCTGATGCTCACACACATGACAATGCTAATTGCTTTTTAAATCGGAAACATAATAGTAGTAGTTATAGTTGTAGTTGTAGTTATATAGTGTCAATTTCCAGTATTCTTATCAAAGATCGGTTGACTATACTACATGTTTTATATTGCAAGCTGTTTTACAGAATCACTGCATTTTAAAAGTGTTAATATAGGTTTGCTTTCTAATCAGGTCATAAGCCAGTGCAATCTTAAACAACTACGTGCTGAAATTTCTACCTTGAACTGAAGATTGAACGAATACAATTGCAGTCGCAACATATGAAAAAGTAGTAAAGTAAAGCAGGCAAAGCCACATACAAGACGCAACCACCACCAAAATATCGATAGACAGCATGTCTCACACACACAACCGTACACCTAAACACACGCACACACGCGAGATGAACACAGAACACACTAACAAAAACACAATCACCAGAGACAAACATTCCAAACATGAACAAAAACACAAGTACAAAGACAAGACAAACAAAATTAAGGGCGACAAAGAGAGTACCGCCTTGCCGCGGTAAGTAGCAAAATCACCACAGGGGGTAATTTGTATGTAAGTGGTTAATCTTAGCTGTAACTCTGGCTCTGTCTTACGTTTATTTACACTGTTTGTCTTTTAGGATGGGGATGGAATAAGTGTGAGGTTTGGCGCCCATAAACCGGTTTAACCTCCCAGTGACTTTTTTCACTGACCGTTCCAAGGCGGTACTTCCATCTTCCTCTTATTGTATGTTTGTTTTGCCTTTGTGCGTTTCTTGTTGTTTTTCTACTTATGTACATTTGCTGTTTCTTTGTGTTGCTGTTCGGGCGAGTGTTTGTTCTGTATGTGGCGTTTCCTGCATGACTCATTTTTGTACTTTTGGTATACTTTCTTGTCCTTCGGGATCATAAGTTTCTCTGTGCTATCAGTTTTGAAACAACTGAACTTAATCCGGTTCTAGTTGTAGTGAGTAGTGTTGCACTTTTCACAACTGGTCATGAACGGACTTTTTTCAGTAATGATTTGAAATGTTGACATTTTTAAGTCACAAATACAGAATACATATTAAACGGGTATATCGATATGAGTAATTATCATGTTGTACACATGTTCAATGCATATTTAGTGACTCAGATGATGTACCGGCAGTTCCATGAAATGTCACTAACCGACAAGCGACCTGTGATTGACGAACTTCGGCGGAATGGTATAAACGATAAAATCATATAATTGCACTTTCTATACCACATTCCAAGCACGTGAAATAGCTAGTCTTATATGAATAGATTAGAAGCTAGTTATTTTAGTTTGCGAAAGGTTTCAATGCTGGTAGTAGCGGAATTTAATGACCAATGTCTTCTTTGTAACGATTATTAACCCTTAGCACGGACATAGTCGACGTCGTAGTTGTACGTCAATATTTCAAAATGAACAGATATCACTAAAACGTTTATTTTCTTAGCTTTGGAATGTCTACATTTATTTTCCAAATTGGTAACATTTAATTATTTATAGTTAAATTAGTTTAGTACCCACGTACCGCTTTTTAGATTTGAATCTTCAAATCACAAATGAATAAGTTTCGTCCAAAATATGCAATAAAAGTGAAGATTGTAATTTTCAAATTGTTAATTATCCTTTTCTAAATGAAGATGTGCCTCGTTCAACAACTTATGGGGTTTATGTTTTTCAACTTATTCGGTTAGCGCGAGACTATTCTTTGCTAGAGGATTTTAACATTCGTAATTGAGTTATAACTGACAATTTTCTTAAGCAATGTTACAGATATCACAAACTTCGTAAAAGTTTTCTAAATTTTATTATCGAAATTTACCACTCATTAGTAAATATAATTGCAATCTACGGACGTTACTGCAACTAGGCATTTCTCAACCAGAATTTTATGGGGATGTTCCCTACAAACTATCACCAATTTTAAGAATTAGGAAAATTCGGAGTCATATCCATTTTCATGATTTGTTTATAAAATGCATTACAACCTTTAAAAAGAAAGGTTATGATCCCATCATATTGCAACGCACCGCATGTTTGTTTATCGACCCTTTTGCAGTCGGTAGCTACGCTTCCCTCTTTTCCTGCACGATGACAGGCCGGGGGATGTACTGTTTCATGGTATACTCTTAAAATCAGATACGGTATTAGCTTACCATATACATGTACTACCTTTTCCCTGTCGTTCCCTTAACGGCTTCCCTGTAGTTACACTGTCTTCAGCAAAGTCATTGAGTACATATTTGACGGACTTTCACAGTCGTTATGCTATGTTTTTCTCTAGGCATTTCTCTACCAGAATTTTATGGGGATGTTATCTACAAACTTAGGAAAATTCGGGGTCATATCCATTTTTATGATTTGTTCATAAAACGCATTAAAACATTTAAAAAGAAAGGGTATGATCTTATTATACTGCAACGCACTGCATGTTTGGTTATCGACCCTTTTACAGTCGGTAGTTACGTTTCCCTCTTTGCTTGCGCGATGACAGGCCGAGGGTAGTACTCTATGATGGTATACTCTTAAACTTGGATACAGGATGAGCTTACCAGACTCATGTATTAATTTTTCCCTGTCGTGCCCTTAACGGCTTACCTGCAGGTGCTCTGACTTCAGCAAAGTCATTGAGTACATATTTGACGGATTGTCTCAGTTATTATGCTATGTTTTACATGTTGTCCTGTGTTCACCGTCGTCTATGTTGTGGGTAAGTCCAGCGGGGATACCTTTATTTACAATATTTGTAAAGCTAGGGTGACTTTGAGAGAAGTGTGAGGTTAGGACGTCCGTAAACCGGTTTAAACCCCCAGTGGTGTTTTTGCTACTGACCGTGCCAAGGCGGTACTCTCTTTGTCACCTTCCTTTTGTTTCCCTTGCGTCTTTGTGCTTGTGATTTTTTTCGTGCGTGGAACGTTTGTCTCTGGTTCTTTTGTGTCTTTTGGTGTTTTCTGTGTTCATTTCGTGTGTGTGTGTGTGTGTGTGTGTGTGTGTGCGTTTGGGTGTGTGGATGTGTGTGTGTGTGTCATGCTGTCTATCGGTGTTTTGGTGGTGGTTGCGTCTTGTATGTGGCTTTGCCTGTTTGACTTTACTTCTTTTCCATTTACTACTTTTTCAATTACAAACCTTGTAAGTAAAACATTTTCTAGAGAAAAAGTATCATCTATTGCCTATAATTCTAGACATGCATTTTTTACCAATGACATTACAAATAAGTATACCTGTTTAGAGTTTTGTGACGCAATTACTTTTCTGTTAGACAATATATTATTGTGCTCCTGTAATGACATACTTTTAACTGAAAAGCTGCTTAAGCAAAGATATAGATACCATAAACTAAATTCTGAAGGATGGTGATCCCTCGAAAGCAAAAATTGCAACACAAAAAGAGACAATTAAGAAAAACTTTCCCTAATTTTTATTTTATTATACCCGATAACTGCCTTATCTTATCGGGTCTATATTCATTCACTTAGTCCCCTCATATTTAATTACACGAAGGTCAAACTAATGGTGTCAGGTAGAGGCTTGACCATTTGTTGGAAAGTTCCGAACCATACGACGGCACCCTAGATTTCCTTGACTGAGTGGGTAGTGCTATTGTTGCTTATTTCCTCAGTGATCAAAGCCAAGTACCACCACATGAATGATGACATTTCCCTTGTTATTTAAAGATGGGTATTTGCCTGCTTGTCTTTACTACGTTTTCACAGATAGTATCGTTCAGTCAGTCACGTACGTTAGGAATCAGAAATTAGTTGAAGTTGTGTCGAGGAAATGTTCGAATAGGACTGATGAGGTTCTCCATATCTTATCGGGTCTATATTCATTCACTTAATCCCCTAATATCATTTATATACACGAAGGTCAAACTAATGGTGTCAGGTAGAGACTTGACCATTTGTTGGAAAGTTTCGAACCATATGACGGCACCCTAACTTTCCTTGACTGAGTGAGTAGTGCTATTGTTGCTTATATCCCCAGTGGTCAAAGCCAAGTACCACCACATGAACGCTGATCTTTCCCTTGTTATTTAAAGATGGGTATTTGCCTGCTTGACTTTACTACGTTTTCATATATAGTATCGTTCAGTCAAGTCCGTTAGGAATCAGAAATTAGTTGAAGTTGTGTCGGGGAAATGTTCGAATAGGACTGATGAGGTTCTCCATATCTTATCGGGTCTATATTCATTCACTTAGTTCCCTAATATCATTTAATTACACAAAGGTCAAACTAATGGTGTCAGGTAGAGGCTTGACAATTTGTTGGAAAGTTCCGAACCATATGACGGCACCCTAACTTTCTGCTATTGTTGCTTATTTCCTTAGTTCAGTCAAGTCCGTTAGGAATCAGAAATTAGTTGAAGTTGTATCGAGTAAATGTTCGAATAGGACTGATGGGGTTCTTAAGCAGCACATTACCTGGCTAGAATACCACATATATTCTGAAAGTAGGTGATCCTTCGAAACAAAAGTATCGAAGCCAAAAGAGAAAATTGCAGACTCGTTTTTATGAGTAGTAGTCATATTTTCGTGAGTAATAATTAAAAGTGGAACACTACTCACGCCATACTAGATATGCAGTTGGTCTAAACAATTCAAGAGAGAATTGGCAATACCGTTCGACTGCTGATATAAGCTTCTAAATTCTCCTTAGAAACGTTAATACTCTAGCGCATATCACTGGTAGAGCCAATGTCAATATTTTGATTTGCACTCATTGAATCGCCTAAAAAAGATCAGAGCTGAGTTCAGACTGGACACCTTTTCCAGTTGTTTTAATACATAGAAGTAAATATCTGCGAGAGCATTAATATCATTCCGTCAAACGTAGTCAAAGACAACGTGTTTGATCTTAACCTTAGTGAATGTCGAGCAAGGTACTTAGCCAGAAGTTTATTTTTATCCAAAAGAGATGCAAATTCAGGTTAAAGGAAAGTGGTGATGTGTATAGAGGATAGCCAGAAAACGTTATAACCAATTGTGGACTCTTTGAGCATATGTGCATAGGTGTCACATCCATTCATGTTGTTGTCCATGAATTATTATCAAAACTATATTTACATTTCTTAGCGATAATTTGATGATCGTCTTATACTCAGGGAGCCAATGGGGTCTACCGTGCACCTCCCAGACTTTTTCTCATGGGTACCAAAATGTTCAAAAACGTTTCCTGAATCAGAATCGCGAATGTACTTAAGTTTAAATTCTTTTAGGCTATGTGTATTTTAACCGTTTCCATGGCAACACCCCAGTACTCGTAATGATGACCCATACCTGCAAATTCGCCGATATTACAGCCAGTTTTTGTCCTAAACCTATAAAACTGGTACCAAATGAAAGATAAGACGCTGTGCTTTTTTCCAGCTTGCTTTTATCAATTACCTTATTTGCTTACTCGTGAATGTTAATGAGAACATTAAACATAGTAAACAAGTATAGAATAGGGTAAACATTTAATTTTTTATCGTACAAATATCAGAAAATAATTATAAATGCAATTTAACATAATGACAAAAATTTGAGGACCAAATCATTAAATTTAAGTACAGTTTTTACCGTTTCGATGGCAACACCGCAGTTTTCATAATGCAGTTTTCATAATGATCGGCCGTTCCTGCAAACTCGTCCATATCACAGCCAGTTTTTATCTTAAACCTATAAAACTGGTACCAAATTTGAGATAGGACAATGTGCTTATATTCCAGCTTGTTTTGTTTCATTACCTTATTTGCATACTCATGAATATTAATGTCAACATTACAAAGAGTAAACACAATATATAAATAACGTAAATAATGTAAACTATTCACTTTTATCATACGCATATCAGAAAACAACTTTAAATGCAGTTTAACATGATTACAAAATTCTCAGAAAACAAAATATAAAATTTGAGGATCAAAAATTTAACTCTAAGTAACGTTTTAACTGTTTCCATAGTAACCATTCATTTCACTCTGTTCGCACATATTGTATTTGTCGAAACCTACCCTAAAAACACTTTGATATCACATAAAGTTGTATAAAACTAATGCTAAAACCTTGTGAATTGATTTAAAGGCTATACGTAGGAAGTAACTTATTTGCATACACATTAATACTGATGCGAATTATAAAAAAAATAGAAAAAAATGCAGAAATAGCGTAAACCTCTCAATTTTTATCCTACCAATATTAGAAAACAACTTCAAATGTAATTTAAATTGGTGTCAAAATACACAGAAAGTAAAGTATCTAAATTGATACCCAAACTATAAACTGCAAGTAACATTGTAACTGTTTCTATAGCAACCGATCCTTTCACAAATGTTGGAAATTTGACATCTACCTGTTAAACTCCGCTAGATCTCTGTTATTTTTTTATGAATTATGAAATTAATTGTTACAAGCATAGGTGTTAGGCATTGCTTTAATAGTAAATATTACTTTCTGATATAAACTAATTTGCATATGTATGAATATTTATGAGAACAGTAATAGATGTTAAAATTTTCGACAGACACCAGTCTTTCTATTATAAAGCAAACAAAAATGCAAACTGGTTAGCTCGGCATACTGCCAAACATGTTATTTTCAATATTTTTTCTCTTTGTTTTCTTATCAGTTATTAATATTCATGAGGATGCAAATAAGGTAATTTGTATAAAGTAAACCAAATATGAAGATTCATAGATCAACTATATGTTTATATCATTTATAATTATCGCCCAAGTAGGCCACGCTATCTTAGTATGTTGCGGGTATTTAAACACTCTGTAATATGAACAATGAGTTAGAATGGTTGCCTAGGAAACAGATATATCACCACCAGTGCTATATAATTTGTCCCAAATTTATTTATCTAACAATCTTGGTGATATTCAGTGATCATTTTAAATTTTATACTGTATGTTTACAATTATGTACCAGTAATTCAAACAAACACGCTGGCAATCAAAGCACAATGTCCTATCACCGATTTATAGGTTTAGGACAAAAAATGGCTGTGATATGAAAACCGAGTCTCAATAAAACCGAGTCTGCAATTTTCTCTTTTTGCATTTCTTCTGCTTTCGAGGGATCACCCATTTTCAGAATATATGTACTTCACAACAGCAGGTGTTAAGTGCTTGTGTGGCGGCCGTAAAAAGTCGCCCCGTACTCCATTCTCAGTGTTGTTATATTTTCTGGTCCTTCGGGATCATTAGTTTTCATGTTATTAGTTTTGAAAATTGAATACTGCTTAAGCCGGTGCTAGGGGGCGTGAGTAGTGTTGCACTTTTAATTACTACTCATGAACAGACTCAATAAAACCGAGTCTGCAATTTTCTCTTTTTGCATTTCTACTTCTGCTTTCGAGGGATCACCCATTTTCAGAATATATGGACGATTTTGCAGGTACAGGCCATCATTACGAAAACTGAGGTGTTGCTATGAAAACGAAGAAAACGGTACTTAAATGTAATGTTTTGGTCCTCAAATTGGATACATTTGTTTCCTTGGGTTTTTGTCATCATGTTTAACTGCATTTGAAGTTATTTTTTGATAGTTGTATGATAAAAAAATGAAAGGTTTACGCTATTTATTTCTATACTGGTTTTACTATGTTTAATGTTCTCATTAACATTCATGAGTATGCAAATAAGGTAATTTTAAAAAGTAAGCTGGAAATAAACCACAACGTCTTATCTTCCATTTGGTACCAGTTTTATAGGTTAAGGACAAAAACTGGTGATATGGACGATTTTGCAGGTACGGCCCATCATTACGAAAACTGCGGTGTTGCCATGGAAACGGTTGGTCATTGTCACAATTGCCTTAAGATGATAAGGAAACCGTGTTCCGGAATTCTTTTTTAAAGACAGCAAAAACCAAGACTTTGAGTTATATTACTTGATTATTATATTGCTATAAATATAGCCTGAAATAAACACATATAAACACAATGCTAGCCAGCAATATCACACGTCTCTAAAACCAGTGCTAAAACACTACCAAAACATTCCAATACACATCATTTATGACAGTTTAAAATCGCCGATACTATGCAATGAAATTGTCACCCAATTGTCACAGTAAAATCACATATTTCGAAATAACACATGCAGTTCTCTTCAGTCACCAGAATGTCTTAAAAAAGCCACACGAGACGGCGTAACTGTTAAACCTCTCAGCTTGCACCTTCAACTAACGACAGCCTCACAAGCGTATAATCTAACCACCAAATAGTCTACACAGGCGTTTAACCTAACCACACAGGTAACAGCTTGAAATATGATAGCCACACAGGCGTCTAACCACACAGGTAACACATTCTACAAGGATAGCCACACAGACGTTTGATCTAACCACACAGGTAACAAGTTGAAATTTGATCTAGCCACAAAGGTGTATAGTTTAACCACACAGGTTACATACTTGACTATATATCAATGAAGGTCAGTCACCCCTATAACAGTCTATTTCGTTGTATATCCAACGTAATAAAAGGTTAAAACAATTCCCACAGATTAGGCATATTTACATCCAAGTCGTTGGAACATAGAAAGAGTCAATGTATCTCAAACTCTACTCTCTTATGTACTGGTTCGATGTGGCACAAAGGTAGTCTGGGTTCATACTTCACATGGCCAACTTGAGCCACCATTATAAATAAAGGGGACTAACTAACTACACAATGCATTATATGAACCCTAAAAATACACGCGAATAAATTCACTACCGTACTAAACTTTCGGGACGGTAGTGGTCTACTTACAGTATAATTATGTCCTCTCCACCCAGATCTACAATATGTGCTCGGCTCGACTATCTGTTCCTGGCTGACAAACTGACCAAGACTCAGCTAAAATCAATATACACCTGTATGCAGCTGTGCTAAAAATAGTAGCCACACTACATATACCACTGGTCAAACCAGTTACCTTTCCAGTGCACACTTATAATCATCAAAGCAATGAAGTTACTGACCATATGTGTGACAGATACCTCATACTCAAGTGAAAAAACCCTTTTTCTATTAACTGAAACTCTACAAAACTAAATCTATGAATCTATTCCCACTCGGACCTGCTTAGAAAATCTGCCCCAATATTGTCTGTTCCCTTTATGAATTCAACCCTAAACCTGTAGGGTTGTAGAGCTAGAACCCATCTCATTATCCTTGGATTGGTTAACTTTGTTTTGTTCATATGTGTCAATGGACAATGGTCTGTTTCCCAAAACAAAATCTTTACCATAGAGACAACACTCAAGTTTTTGAATGGCCCAAACCATTGCTAGCCCTTCTTTCACAATTGTTGAGTATTTCTGTTCACGGTCCAGAAGTTTCCTTCTAGCAAACACAACAGGGAATTAATTGTCTCCATGCTTTTGCATAAGGACACATCCAATTCCAAATTGAGATGCATCAGTTCTGAAGATGAACTGTAACCTCCAATCAGGCAGACATAGAATCGGTGAATTGGTCAAACACCTGATTAGCGATCTGAATACTTGTTCTGCTTCTTCGGCCCAGACAACCTTATTTGGCCGACCGTTTTTGGTCATATCAGTCAAACTGACTGCAACTGAGCTTAAGTTTGCAATAATTTTTCTGTAATACCCTACTAGGCCAAGAAATGATCTAACCTGAGTTTTAGTGGCTGGGCGTTACAAGAAGATAAGGCACTTACTTTCTCAGGATTTGGCTGTAACATACCCTCTCCTACTACATGACCTAAGAAATCTATTCTTGTGAACCCAAATTTGCATTTAGACGGTCGGGCTGTCAAGTGAGCAGACCTGGGCCTTTCAAACAAAGACCTTAGATTTCCCAAATGATATCCCCATCTTTCTGTGAAATCCAATATATCATCGACAAAATTGTCTATGCCATCAAGTCCGTTCAACAACTTACGCATCATCTTGCAGAAAGTTGCTCCGCTATTAACCATGCCAAATGGCATTCTGTTAAAAGCAAACAGTCCCTCAGAACACACAAACGCTATGTAAGGTTTACAACTTTCCTTGACCCTTATTTGCCAATGACCTTTGGATAAATCTAGCTTTGAAAAGAATTTTGCTCCTGCCAGTCTTTCAAATATATACTCTGGGTTACCTATTGGTTCCGAGTCAAACACAGTGACGGCATTTGACTTTCCTGTAATATATACAATATGGAAAAATAGTCAAACAGGGAGAGCCACACACGACATGACACCGCACCAAACACCATCTTACAAGAAACGGTAAAGCCACAAGACAAAACATAACAGGACGCATATCAAGACGAAACACATTAAACATTAAGCATATTAAACAACAAAATAGACCATAGGCTGAAAGCAGGAGTACCGCCTTGGAACGGCCATCAGCCAAAAAAAGGGCTACTGGGGAAATTAAACCTGGTTTACGAGTACCCAACCTCGTCCTTATCCCACTTTCACCAAAGTCAAAATGTAAATAAAATTCCCCCTCAAGACAACTCCACAATATGCATAACGATGTCTGCCAAAATGAAAATGATTTGAAAATAAACGTTAGAGGTAAACAAGCGACGTCATCATGTAAATGACGTCATAATTTAAAAGTACGGGAAAACTATTTGAAACACTTCTACACCGACATTTAATAAAAGATA
Organism: Azorinus chamasolen; assembly: GCA_963576725.1. Classification (NCBI taxonomy): domain Eukaryota; kingdom Metazoa; phylum Mollusca; class Bivalvia; order Cardiida; family Solecurtidae; genus Azorinus; species Azorinus chamasolen. The sequence continues at coordinate 24,515,016 of OY755238.1, read as the reverse complement.
AATCGCAAGAAGATACAATTACTAGTGGATATTAAGCATGCACAACTGTTTGGTTTGAAAAAGAATAAACTTGACATCGTAGACATGTACTCGATGACTATTCAGGTCAGAGCAGCTGTGGAGAAGTCATTTGGGGTACGACAGAACTGGCAAAATACAAATACATGTATCTAATTTCCTCCCTCCGTAAACGTGTTTAAAATCTTCATAGAGTATTAAACCTTTTCCGTCGTCGCACGAGCAAAGAGGAAAGCATAATGACCAACTGTAAAGGGGTCGACCACCAAGCATGTAGTGTGCTGCAATATAGAGGGGTCATATCCCTTTCTAATGAATTGTTTTATACGTTTGACAAACAAAGTATCAAAATATGTGTGTCCAATAATTTTTCGAAGTTTGTAAATGACATCACCGTAAAACTCCGGATGTGATTTACCTAACTTTAGAAAAGTACGTAAATTACAATTGTATTTGCTGATGAGTAGAACATTACGGTGGTAAAATTTTGAAAATATTTTACGAAGTTTGTCATATCTGTAGCCCTGTTTTAGTAGTTTTTCAGTGATAATAAGGTTACGATTGTTAAAATCATCAACAGAGGAACAAGCTCTAGCAAAACGAATAAGCCGATAAATGTATACACCGTAACATGTAGCTCGGGGAACATCCCCATTCAAATGAGGATAGTTAACTATTTTAAAATTAAAGTCATCCCTTTTGTCATAAATTCCAGAAGAAATTGTTCCATTGTTTATAGATAAATTTAAATCTAAAAAGGCTGCAGATGTGTCAGAACTATTTGCTTTATTAAGTTTGAGCTCCCTAGGGTAAATTGAGGTTATCATAGAATCAAAGTATGGGTTATCAATATTAAAAATGTCGTCTAAATAACGTGCTGTATTCCGATTTGACCCATCTGGTTTGTTAACAATGATCTACTGGCGAGGCATATGGTTCTACGATTCATAATTTTAACATTTTCTCTATATCAGTTTTGAACGATTCTTGTAAAGCAATCGGAACAGGGTAAGGCTTTGAGCTCGTTAGTGTTTCACTTGTCAACTTATCTTAACTTATCTTATCAACGTATCTCCCGGTAAATCCGTCAAAACATCACTAAATTCTCTCAGCAATGACATTATCTCTTCCTTTCTATCCTCACATAAATGAAGATTAATCTGAACATCTGAACAAATCCAACCCCAGTGTCCTACTTGACAACTCTTTCTCACAACAACCTCTTCTTCATCTTCGACTACTGCAACACACAATTCTTCTAGACTTTCTTTATTGCACAAAACTGATTCTCCACCCACACCTCTTTCTGGTTTGCTACTATAATCTTCAACACTACTGACACCTTCCACAAATGCCGACATATTTGCATCCCTTTCTAGATACCTCCTGAGCAAATTGGCATGACATATTCTTTATTTACCTTTGACTTTGATCTTGTAATCATAGCTGTTCAATCTTTCTAATACTTCAAAAGGACCTTGTAAATGCATCAGCAGCTTACTTTTGTCTGTTGGCAACAATACTAAAACCTTATCACCTACCTTGAAGTTATTTTATTTCTTCCCTCTGTCTGCATAAATCTAGACTGATTCTTTGCTAGCTCGCTTTTATCAACTTCTAACGTGTCTTCCAGTCTGTTTCTTAAGTCAACGACATACTCTTTTGTCCATAACTCTTTTAAGATCTGAAGTGGCCCCCGAACAGTCCTCCCGTACAACAACACAAAGGGGGAAAACCCTGTACTCTCCTGTGGTGCCTTCCTATAAGCAAATAACAATGGGGCTATGTACCTATCCCAATCTCTTGGCTTTTCAGCACATAACTGTTTCAACATGTTCTTTAATGTCCCATTAAAACTTTCAACCAACCCGTTACATGCGGGATTGTAAGGGGACGTGGTAAATATGGAAAACTAATCAAACAGGGAGAGCCACACACGAAATGACACCGCACCAAACACCATCAAACAATAGCCACAAGACAAAACATAACAGGACGCATATCAAGACGAAAACCATTAAACATTTAGCATATTAAACAACAAAGTTAACCATAGGCTGAAAGCAGGAGTACCGCCTTGGAACGGTCAGTAAGCTGTTTTACTGACAAAAGTCTGTGAATTTCCTTCATCAAATCAGAAGTAAACTTCCTACCCATGTCTGATCAAATCTCGTTTGGGACTCCAACTCTACTGAAAAACTCTAACAAAGATTCAGCAACAGTCTCTGTGTCAATTTGCCTCAGTGCTACCGCTTCGGGATACCTAGATTCATAGTCCACCATGGTCAAGATAAACCTATTTCGTTTCTCAGATGGGGGATTAATTGGACCTACTAAGTCTATTGCTACTCTTGCAAACGGTGTGTCTGTAAATGGTAAGTTTCCAGTGAGTATTTTCTGAACCTTACCTTTTTGGAAATGTCTTTTGACAAATGTCACATGACCTGTAGTATCGAGTGACATCAGCATTTAGACCGGGCCACCATATATTCCAAAGGATTTTGTCATAAGTTTTTCTGATGCCTAAATGACCTGCTCTATTCCACACCTACATGTGGGATCGAGCTTACAACCTTTACCTTTGACACTTCACCCTCTTCGACCTTCTGTGCTCTCGTTTGCACATTTAAACCCATATTGCATTCCAATGTTTCACCATTATTACACTTTTGCCAGTCCTCATCTACCTCACACTGCATTTCACACCAGGAATTTTCCCTACTGTCAAATCGTACACAGGGTACTCTGCACATAGAACATCTATCTCTCCTGTATAGTACGGAGTCTCAATATATACCGTGGCTACAGGAACTTTTCTCACCGTACCGTCAATAAGTACACACAATTGTGTTTTCCCAGATAAACAATCACTGGTGATCAAGTTACGCCCGACTACTGCACTAGAACAACCAGTGTCTCGCAAAACAGATACTCTATTCCCATTTACGAAACTTTCTACAACTGGCATATTTACAACTCTATGACACTTGAATCCTGCACCGGACACCGCCGGAAATTTCTGTTCACTACCATCACTACATCTATCTGTACAACTCTTCCTACTACTTTGTACAGTTGGTAATCACGCCGGCATCTTTGCATGTACGCCGACAAGAAAGGTTTAGTACTCTATAAAGGCGACCTCTTAAATCCAGAAATGGATGGAGAACGTCGGATATCTGTACTATTTCGTTTTTGTCGTACCCTTCATTTCTTTTCTACAGTTAACTGTTTGCAGTTAAATCATTGAGTACACTAGCGTTAGGTGGATACAGTTTGTTCACTTAAATGTTTTCGTTATACATGCACTTTACCACTGTATTTGCCGTCGCGGTTGTTGTAGATTAGTCGGAGAGGGGATACGTTTATTTACACTAATTTGTCTTTTGGGAGTGGGGATGGAATAAGTGTGAGGTTGGGCGCCCATAATCCGATTTAATCCCCCAGTGACTTTTGTCACTGACCGTTCCAAGGCGGTACTTCCATCTTCCCCCTATTGTATGTTTGTTTTGTCTTTGTGCGTGTCTTGATTTTTAATAGTTATGTACATTTGCTGTTTCCTTGTGTTGCTGTTCGGGCGACTGTTTGTTCTGTATTTGGTGTTTCCTGCATGACTCCTTTTGTACTTATAATACAATCTTCAAATAATGATTACATTACATTATTTGATGCATTGTCAGCACAACAAGAACATAATTTGAATGAAAATAAGAAATGTTTTTCTTCAAATAGCGAAAAGTAACTCTAGGTCGAGGTGGTAAAAGGTGGTAATTTGATTTGTAAAAAGCAATACGCGTATCAATAATATCAAAAATACATTTCTTCCAATCCTAAAGGGCATTAACATCAGCATGTTCTCGTCGACACCATTTGATGCAAAATTCTTGAATTTCTTCCGTAATATGAGTTCGACAAGCGTCAAAATCAATAAGGGAATGTAATCTATATTTAGGTCCTTTAGTTAGGAGGGTCCTGAGACGTTTATCCCTAATGATATCAAAATTACCAGTAATGAGATGACCAACTGGTTCATAGCAAAAGCTAGAAATGCTACAATCTCAAGGAATAGGGGTATTAACATCAATTTTTAAGCCAGAGACAATTTTATTGTAGTTAAAAATAACATTCCTATTAGGTACATTATATTGATAACAGATGATAGGTGATTCAGAGTTGATGAAATATTTGGGAATAGTATCGATTACATTCTTATCACGAAATATACTTTGAATATCAATAAAATCGAAACCTTTATTTAGGAATTGAAGTTTCAGAAAATGTCTTATATGTACAGATTCTTTATCAATACGAGGACGAAGAACATGATGTGTGTAACTTGGTATAAGTGAAGCAGTATTAATTAACGGACCTGTACACATATAGATTTTTATCAGCCTCTTCGTCTATGGACTTGAGACAGGAAAAGGGTAAAGACGATAAACAAGATAACATAGAACGTTTGCCAGTTTATTTAGAATGGTATGTAAAACCGTTATATTGGTAATTTTGTGTCCTTGGTTTTTCATTAATATTCATGAGTATGCAATTAAGGTAATTAAACAAAACAAGTTGGAAATAAAATCACAACGTCTTATCTTCATGTGGTACCAGTTTTATAGATATCGGACAAACCCTGACTGTGATATGTGCGAATTTGCAGGTATTGGTCATCATTACGAAAACTGGGGTGTTGCCATGGAAACGGTTAAAATACAAATAGCCTAAAATAATTTAAATTTGAGTACATTCACAATTCTGATTCAGGAGACTTTTCTGAACATTTTGATACCCATGAAAAAAGTCTAGGGGTGCACGGTAGACACAATTGGCCCCCTGAGTATTATATTTTGCATAACATTTACAAAAGCCTGAATGGGACATTCGCAAGGGCTACAAAGCAACCGCAATGGCGGATCACTAACACAGATTTTCGTTGACGGTCCCACCTTAATACTACTAAGGGTATTTCGAAAGGTCAACCAAATTAAGTCTGTAAATTTTATGGTGATGTGATTTACAAACTTCGTAAAATTATTGGACATACCCATTTTCTCACTTTGTTCATCAAATATGTTAAAAATTCGTTAAAAAGGGATATGATCCTAAAGTACGGAGCGGTATTTGGTTCAAAATTGAAGTTATGATTTTGCTAAGTTTATACTGCTATCTACATATATGCTAGTTGTTAATTTAGATATAAATCTCATTTCGATGTTGTTAAATACAATTTATCTATTTAATCTTATATTTTAATTGTCTTTTCCGTTTTATAAAAATCTTATATTTCATTCGCAATCTCAGAGGGCTAACCGCCTTGACCGTTCCAAGGCGGTACTTCCATCTTCCTCCTATTGTATGTTTGTTTTGTCTTTGTGCGTCTCTTGTTGTTTTTATAGTTATGTACATTTGCTGTTTCCTTGTGTTGCTGTTCGGGTGACTGTTTGTTCTGTATGTGGTGTTTCCTGCATGACTCATTGTTGTACTTTTATTCTACATTCCAAATTCTATATTCTTCATTCTATATTCTTAATTCTTATCGCTAAACGCTAAATGTTTCAACTCAATTTTTTACGAAACTAACTCAACAAATACTAGCTCTAGCTACAAGTACTCGATGACAACGTTAAACGGTATTAGATCATTATTAATCATTGCAAATCATTGTTATGTACATAATATAAAGCGTTTATTTTGTTTAAATCTCATATTTGCTGAAGCTGAACAGCTGTCCTTCAAATTAGGGATGTCGAGTGCCAAAATATTCGAATGCTCCTTAACGCGATATTTCTAAATTTAGATTTATATACAACTAAAATTCACTGATAAATAACAAGTGCGGCCGTGGCCGAGTGGGTAAAGATGCTTGTAATTTACATTTTTGGTATTGATGGTTGGTGGTTCAAATCACGACAGTGACACAAATCATATATTTTTTCTTTAGGAAAGTTTCTTTGGGGGATTTCTTTTCTTTTTATCATTCTAAATGAACACTTCTTGATCGTTTCATGATTTTGATAAACAGTGTATCCGTTTCATGATTTTTTGTTTTAAAACTTCTGTTTGGGTGTCGAATTTGGGGTCCCCCTGTCGAAATAAGAAACCCAAAGCAGATCAAGTTAGTAACGTATTGCACTGCAAACTCATACACGTTCATAAGCAATAGTAATTCAAAAACGGTGGTAAATGTACGTCTGTCTTTGTTGCCATGTCAAAGTACAACTAACTCTTATCGTTACGACGAATATGTGCCTTAACGTGTCGAAATAAGGGCCCTTTACTCTACATATAAACAGTTCGTTTGTTCGTGATGCCATGCTAAAATACATCTAGGATCTAGATCTAATTCATATTCTAACATTCATGATTTTTACATGAATGGATGGGGGAAAGTGTCAACCTTTTCCATAATATGAGTGAATCCAAGATTGATTTTGCATGCAGTTTGGATCTAGATCAGACACCGGGTGGTTCAGTGCGGCATCAGTATTCAAGCTGCTTGACACCCCGAGTGCGTATAGTGAAGAAAGAATATAAAATGTCGGATCGGGGTCTGCTCTGTTTGCTTATGAATGGCTAGACCTGACTCTACAGTTTCTACCATGGCTAAAAGTCCATTTGTTCACATTTCAAACACTATTCTGATTGATTTTCATGACGTCATTATTTCCTATATAAATATTCAATAGGCACAGGGTTAATCGGAGAGCTATCACTGGTGCTTGATTGCCTGTACAGTTTGTGCTCAGTAGCATATCTCTACAAATAATTATAATTCTGAGTTTAAAATTAATGCAGGACGAAAGTTATAAACAGTAGCCTTCTAATCAGGATCTACCCGTCTAAACCGGACGTTACATTCAGTATAAATATCAGTCTTGGAGACAGGTATTAGTTTAAGGCAGGGTGAAAATCATGAAGAAAACTCCTCTAGGGGCTGTCTGCATGACTTTCACCCTGTATTAAGCAGGCACCTGCCTAAAAATATCTAAATTCTTCTCTACCAGAATTCTGGTTTAGAGGGGGTTTACTGGACTATCAGGTAAAGGGTTAACTTCCATCTTTCAAGTCTGAATTTTCACATTGGAACATCAGTTTTTAACTATAGAGTCCACGCAGTGTGAAAGGCTTACACCTGCTAGAACGTTTTGAATGACAGACTGCAGATCCTTATCAGAATGCTCCTTTAGGAGTCCTCTGATCTGGGTCGACACTGCGTTTATATGTCCAATGTAGTAAGGTCGTGTGGATGCACGTATTATCCCTTCCCTTATATAATCGCCTTTTAGGCCTGTGCAAACATAGTAGACTCAGGTCAGACGGCTCCTATCAGGGTCCAATTTGTTTGCTTATGGAATATAACACAGCTGATTCTGCAGTTTCTATCCATTACCAAACAAGAATGTGTTTGTGAAACACTTATACCCCCGACCTTTGACCCTGAAGGATGACCTTGGCCTTTGACCCATGGACCAGGGAGATGAACGCGACACATCGTCTTTGTGTGGTGAACATTTGTGTCAGGTTATTTTGAAATCAATTCACAGAAAAAAGTTACAGAAGGGACACGAAGTTTGGGACGGACGGATGGACAGACAGACAGACAGACGGATGGAAGGGCATATGGAAGGACGAACAATGCGATTACTATATGCCCGCCGTTGGGGGACATACAAAAATCATGTGTCCGTTTATCATTGTTAAAAATCAGCTAATACATATTCATATTAGCATTATTGTTTACATGAATATTCAGCAGGGAAGGATTAAACTTCAATATTAATAAATTGAGTTTAAGCATTTACCGTTTACCGATTTGCAATTCAGACTTTAGAAATATAGTCATGAAGCATTAAGCGTTAACAACTAACATTCCAAAAGAAAATAAATGTGTCGCTGCCGTGATTTGAACCAGCAACAATCAATACCAAAACTGTTAACTACCAGCAGCTTTACCCACTCGGCCACGGTCGCACATGGTCTGTATTGGGGGAATTTTAGTTATATATAAATCTAAATTTATAAATCTAAATTTAGACATGTCGAATCGAGGATGGCACATTATTAACAAAATAAACGCTTTATATTCTGTACATAACGATGATTTTCAATGATTAACAATGATTTTCTATGATCTTACTAATACCGTTTAACGTTGTCATCGCGTAGTGTAGCTAGAACTAGTTTTTGGTGAGTTAGTTTCGTAATAATTTGAGTTGAAACATTTACCATTTAGCGATAAGAATTACGAATATAGAATTAAGAATATAGAATGAAGAATGAAGAATATAGAATGAAGAATATAGAATGAGGCATGTAGAATAAGGCGGCTAGCTTCTGAGATTGCGAATGAAATATAAGATTTTTGAAAAAAAGAAAAGACAAAAGAAGTTTAAATAGATAAATTGTATTTAACAACATCGAACTGAGTATCTAAATTAACAACTAGCACGTAGATAACAGTATCCGCTTAGTAAAATCATAACTATAATTTTGACCCAAATACCGCTCCATACTAAAGTACTACAACATACTGCATGTTTGGTCAACCCTTTTACAGTTGGCATTCACGCTGGCCTCTTTGCATGTACACCGACAAGAAAGGTTTAGTACTCTATGAAGGCGATCTCTTAAATCCAGAAACGGAAGGAAAACGTCCGATATCTGTACTATTTCGTTTTGGTCGTACCCTTTTTTTACTTTTCTACAGTTACTCTGTTTGCAGCTCAATCATTGAGTACACTAGCGATAGGTGGATACAGTTTGTTCACTTAAGTGCTTTCGTTATAAATGCACTTTACCACTGTATTTGCCATCGCGGTTGTTGTAGGTTAGTCGGAGAGGGGATACGTTTATTTACACTATTTGTCTTTTAGGGTGGGGATGAAAATGTGTGAGGTTGGGCGCCCATAAACCGGTTTAATCCCCAGTGACTTTTGTCACTGACCGCTCCAAGGCGGTACTTCTATCTTCCCCCTATTGTATGTTTGTTTTTGTCTTTGTGCGTCTCTTGATGTTTTTATAGTTGTGTATATTTTATGTTTTCATGTGCTGCTGTTCGGGCGGCTGTTTGTTCTGTATGTGGTGTTTCCTGCATTACTCATTTTTGTACTTTTGCAAATATTTAACTCTCAAGATATGACGTATAATTAATAAAATATATCATTCATATTCATCAGTAATAATGTAGAGCATCAAAGTATTGTGTATAGTTCACTTCTATACTTCTATGCTTAAATGACTAAAGTTACGGACTGATTGGCTTATTTGCAAAGAGTGTAAACAAATTAGAAACATCAACATTTGTCTCTTTTTAAAGTAAATATCGCAAGCCCAGATGGTTTTCTTAGTGAAACTGTTTGCAATATTTATATCCATTTCATGACACTGGCCATCTATCATTCGCGTTTGTAGTTATCCGTCCGTCCGTCCATACTAACAGTCATCAGGTTGTTATTTAGTTATTAATTTTGAGATCATATCAAAACTGTAAATCTAAGTTTGAACGGAATACGAGCAGCACTCCGAACTTTTACTTTCGGGTCCTAGTTGATAGTATATCCAGATTAGGTATCCCAACCACAATGAAAGCTTTATAAAGGCACATCATCCTAGGGAACATGACACTGGTGGATACGCATTAGTAGACAATTTAACATTTGACACATGCTATCAATGTAATTTCCTCAGCAATCTATTTTTACGTGCATGCTATCCACAGAAAATTATTAAAACTACACAGTGAAAATGAGTGTTGAAGTTTGATTTCTGGATATCAGTTTACATTTTAAGGACGCAGTAGTCAATATCACTAAAGCATTAAATTGATATGTTTTGTCAGAGTCCTGATATCTAGACAATAATACATAAAATATTCAACAGGGTGTGGAAAACAACGCTAAAAGCATATTATTATCAGCGGTAATAAAAGGGAACAATGGGGACATTTGGAATCTGATAGTACATGTATATGTATATGCTACATTAACTACTCGATAGTTATTTGGGTCGTTTTAATTCGGTTAAGAAAGTAGTAACAGTTTTCCAAACGTGTATGCGGTTAATCCCACATCTACTGCGACCAAAATGAAACCAAGTTTTGAATGCATAAAACGTTACTGAAATATATATTTAACAATCACACGCAAAAGCATTTGTCAAATCTGCAAGTCAAGTCTCTTTCCAAATTGCTGTGTTTACGTTCGAAGGATCTCCTACTTTCAGAACTTCACTATTTTCAACTAAGCAAGCGAATCGTGTATCGGTAGAAACTATTGTGGGGACGATGCATATATAAATTTATATATTAAGGCATAACTAATTAATTTTGAGCTTTGTCACAAGCAAGACATTACTGAATGTGTAGCAAACAGTGACGACAAAGATCAATCACTCTGTTAGACATAGCGACTGATAATTTCGTCACTAATACCACTCATAAATAAAATTATTGTGAGTCTTACTTGATTACCCCAGTCTTCATTTGATATGTTTCTCCCTGCTTTCTTTGGATCTTGCTCCACTGGCAAATATTGATGGCTGTCCGACTTTTGTTTTCCCTTAGGTGTAGACGCTTAAAAACAGACACATACAAAGTGCACGTTTCACTTCTTACCTTTTTATTTAAGTGCGTTATACAATGCAAATACTTAAACAGTCTTGAAAGAAAACAATCCTTCGTATTTCTTCATATTATCAAAACATTCGACGGCTGCAATGTCAAGTAGATTATATAGCTTCGACATTATAAATCATAATAGTGTATTATACTATTGGATGGGAAATGGTTAATTTTCTGATAAATAACATACTTAACAAAAAAACAGAATTCACACAGGAACAGCTACATTTATCAAATTAATATTATGCCAATGTGAATAAAAATATAATATATAATAAAAATCTGTAGAAATGTTAGGATTCTTTATTTGGTTAAAACAATACACAGTCGCCTAAAAGGAAGCATGCCAATAAAGAACAACTTTACCTGTCTTCCAAAAAAATGAGTCGCACAAAGACATAGCAAACAAACATTAAGGGAGAAGATGGAAGTACCGCCTTTGGACGGTTAGTTACTAGTGTCAGTAAAGGTTTAAACCGGTTTAAGGGTACCCAATCTCACAACCTTCAATAACAAAATAAATTGTATCATCCTATCTATAAAACGGTATTCTAACGCAATCTGTCAATTTCCTGAAATCTGATTGGCTCATGTGACCAAATTTGCGGCATATAAAAAGTGTTTTATATGTCGCAAATTCAACCAATCGAAAACGGCCGAATAACACCATGTGCATGTAAATATATTAATGCGCGTTGTTTATAAGCAATGATAAATCCGTATGCATACTTTGACATAGCCTATAAATCTAGACCTATTCCAGTTTGGCCGTTATTTCAAGTTATTTTCCATTGTTTATTTTGTGACGACTTGAACGGTCTCTTATATGCACATGTGTCATGTAGAGAATTATTGAGATACTCTAAGCGTTGGGATCCAGATTAGCCCTTATTTATTATATCGTTCAAACATAACGTTATAACGTGACATCATTGTTACAGACGACGTTTTCCCGTATGGCGCCAAAGACTAAGATGACGTTACTTTACCAAAAGGGGTATTGAATGTATGTATTGATCATGTTAAATAGCTATCGCACAATTATTCATGACTAATGAAATGTATTTATATAAACCAGGATGAAAACACAGTTACTTTAAGAAATCTGAGATAAACTGGTGTACTATTTCTTGCCTCATCACTCATTTAATCATCCGCGCGCAAAGGATATTACTTGAGTTAAAATCGGCTTACCAATTTGTCGTTTTTCGTGTTAAGATTGCGTTAAAATAGGGTTAATCCTACTGTAATTTGAAATTTGCGATGGTATATGAGGTTTTTAACGGTATTAAATTATTTTAATGACTTCGCCTTCGGTGTCGCCATTAAAATAATTTGCGACCGTTAAAAATCTCATATACCGTCGCAAATTTCAAATTACAGTAGGGTTAACCCTATACTTCTTTCTCAGTGTTGTTATATTTTCTGGTCTTTCGGTATCATTAGTTTGGATGTTATTGGTTTTGAAAATGCTAGGGGCATGGGTAGTGTGGCACTTTAATTACTACTCATGAACACACTCAATAAAACCGAGTCAGCAATTTTCTCTGTTTGCATTTCTACTTTTGCTTTCGAAGGATCACCCATTTTCAGAATATATGCCAATGTTCGATTCATTGATTGTACTACTAGACAATACTAAGGTATGTTGGGCATGTATCAATCATGTGTTGTCTGTTTATAGTTAGATATCGCATTTCATTTGCCATCACAATACAAGCATATTGAGAGTGACTTGCAAACTTGAAACACGTGCACCTTGCAACACGTACTAGAAAACGAATTAAGGGCCATTAATTTGCATTGAGTCCTTCTAACAAAACAGTTTAAGGATTGTTCTTCCATTTCTAACTAAGCACTCATCAAGCATTATTTAAATTGCACTTTGCAATAAGCAGATATATGGTACATGGTGTGATTTGGTTCCCATTTAATCGACGTTTATTTGGTTCTGTACCAAAAGTTATACAAAATGGTACCTTTATTGAGCAGCTGTCTAATTGGAAAAGTAGTAAAGTCAAGCAGGCAAAGCCACATACAAGACGCAACCACCACAAAAACACCGATAGACAGCAAAGGACGGTGTAAAGGTATGGGGAAACACATTGAATGTAGAGCAATTCCTGCAAAAGGAAGAAAACAATATTGATTGAATGTACGGGGAGACGTTTCACGGCCGCCACACTTCACAAACAACACTATTGTGCTTATAAATGGAAAAGTAGTAAAGTCAAGCAGGCAAATCCACATACAAGACGCAACCACCACCAAAACACCGATAGACAGCAAAGTACGGTGTAAAGGTATGAGGAAACACATTGAATGTAGAGCAATTCCTGCAAGAGGAAGAAAACAATATTTTTTTTTAAAAAAATTGTGTGTGTGTGTTCAATAGTTTTATCTTACACTTTTTGCATAGTATTACACATAATAGTATTCTTTCGTATAATATTACCAATGCAAGGGTATATGTATTATAATATAATAATATATGCCTTAATACCATTGATTGAACACATGTCCTCTAGAACAAAGAAAGAACATAAAGAACATAAAAAATGAAGAAAGACATGCCTTAATACGGTTAACCGTAAATTTACCGAAATGGAAAATGTGGTGAGAAATGTGTGTAAGTTAGATTGAAGTCGTGGAGTTTCTTTTTATATCTCATGCATTTTCATATATTATGTTGATCAGTTCATGTTTCTGTTCAAATTTATCAACTGTTCCTTTAGTATTTGCTATGAATCTAGTAGTGGCTATCGTAAATTTAAGGTATCTTTTAAATGATATTAGGTTCATATCCTGTTTAAATAGTCTGGTTATATATATATATATATTGCTTAAGACACATTGCTAGGATGTTAATTTTATCACAGTCTGTCCCAAAGAGGACCGTCGTTTCATTGAAACGTACATTTTTTCCTCCTTTCGAAATTATTTCCTCAACATGTTTAACGAAAGAATTTGTTTTAAAGCATTTATAGAATATATGAGAGATTGTTTCATCGTCGTTATTGCAAAAGCTGCACAAACGAGTATCTTTCAACTTTAATGTATGTAGATATTTGTTTAATGGTAAATTACGGTGTAAAATCCTTACTTGTAACCATTGCAATGTGGTGTCGCGCGTTATTTTAAACGGTAAGTTGTAAAATTGACTCCATTGTTTACCTGTAAAACTATATTGAGCGTCCCATTTTAATTTACTTGTTGGTTCACGTGCACTTTTGTTTAGATTATCATAGAAGATTTTACTTCCAGATCTTGATGTAATGATTGGATCTATCAAATGAGGAATAAATGGTGTGGTTATTTCTTTCGTTTGCTGGTAATTTCCAGTAAAACTCCTCATACTCAGAGTTATAATTCTTGTAATTCCTAAAAAGTATAGGGGGTTAACTTTAATATTGTATAGTGTTTCAAAATCTTGCTGTGATAGTTGCTTGCCTTTCAAATAAAGATCATTTATAAATCGAACCCCTTTATCAAACCATCTTTTTATAAAGAAACTTTTTCCCCCAATCAGTAGTTTGTGATTGTTAAAGAGAGGACATTTCAGCTGTTCTGTGCAATTGCTTACCGTTATTGTCGAAATAAATTGTAAGTATGATGTTAAGACGTCTCTCCAAAACATGTTTTTCGTTTTCTCAGCTGCTGTTTCTGGATAATGTTTCCCACCTGTTATCAATCTATTTCTGTTTACAATATGGTCTGTTAAAGTTGTCCATTGTGCATTAGATGTTATTATTCTACGAATCCATGTACATTTTATACTTTGAATGACGCATTGTATGTTAACCATTCTTAAACCACCGTTTTCATAATCGTTAACAAGTACATCTTTCCGTATTTTTGCGGGCCCCTGCCAAAGAAACTCGTATAGCAATTTGTTGAACTAATTTATAAATTGTTTACTCGGATTAGGCAAGCTAATGAAAAACTGGGTGAATATTAATAAGAACAGGGTTTTAATTACTGCAATTTTTCCTATTGGCTTAAGACATCTTCTCTTCCAGAAAGTTATCATATTTTTCACTGAAAATAATTTTTCAGCAAAGTTACTTTTCACCATTTTGTCAAGATCGACGTTAAAATGGACACCCAATAGTTTGAAGTCATATTTTCCCCAGACTAGTTTGAATTTAGTTTTTATTGAAGCTGAGCTATATTTTTTGAACCCATCCATATGACATGAGTTTTTTCAAAATTTATGTTTAAACCTGATATATCTGCGAATTTTGTAAGTTCATCTAGTGTCTCATTCAGAGACTGTGTTGAACCGTCCAGAATGATTGAGGTATCATCAGCAAATTGTGACAGAAGATGTTCTATTCCATTTATTTTAATACCTTTGATGATTTTGTTCGAATGAATTTTTTTATTAAGAATTTATACGCAGATTATGAAGATGTACGACGATAATGGGTCTCCCTGTCTGCAGCCCCTTTTGACCTTGAAAAAGTCAGTTAAGTACCCGTTTTGGATGACGCTATATTCAATTCCATTATAAAACACCTTTACCCACTTTTTGAATGATGCACCAAAGTTAAAAAAATCCAGAATCTTAAATAAGAATCTCCACGATAAGGAATCGAACGCGTTTTCAAAGTCGACCAAAAGTAAAAGTCCTGGTATATTATTCTCTTCTGTGTACTGCATGATGTCATAAATAAGTCGTATATTTTCTCCTATATATCTATTTTGTAGGAATCCAGTTTGTTCATTACTAATTAGGTTCGGCAGTACCTTTTTGAGTCTTCTTGCTATTGAACCAGAGGCAATTTTGTATATGATGTTTAAAAGTGTAATGGGTCTCCAATTTTTTAAAAGCTTACGTGATTTATTTTCTTTCGGTATGCATGTAATTATTCCTTGACGTTGTGTTATTGAAAATGTTCCCGTGTTAAAGGCATCATTTATGGAGCGTACTACAAAATGTCCTAAATCATTCCAAAAAACTTTAAATAAATTTACCGTGAAACCGTCACTTCCAGGGCTTTTATAATGTTTCATATGTTTAAGTGTTTCACTGGCTTCTGCATAAGTTATGTATCCGTCCAATTGATCTTGTTCATTTTCACTTAGTGTGTTTATCTTGTTATCTTTAAAGTCCATATTCAAATTTACTGTTCGTTCGTTTTCATCCCTATTTGCATATAGCTGTTTATAAAAAGTATACAACTCGTTTAGAATACTATTTTGATCTGTTACCACTCGACCCGTTTCTAATTCTAGTTTATCCATCGTTTTGCTTAAGTAATTATGCTTTTCAAGATTGCAAAAAAATTTAGTTGGCTTTTCTCCATCGTCTATCCATTTTGCTGTAGACCTGATTATGTGACCTTTTAGTTTATTTTCCCTATGTTCGGACAACTCATTTTTAAAATTTATCAAATCATTCGAATTATTATTATTATTATTATTTTTATTTGTTCAAGTAACTTTAATTCCCTAGCATTATTTTTTCTTTTTACAAAGCTTCCATATGATATTGATTGTCCCCTAATTTCTATAAGTAGTGTATCTAAAAACAATTGATCTGATATTGAGAATTGAATGTCGTTATTATGTATTTTATCTATATTATCTAAATTATAAACTGGGAGGCAATATTGTTGTTTGATATTTGCAATTTTTCCCTTTTCCTGAGATAGATAGTTTAGGACATATAGTAACGAATCATTGTGTTTCCATAGCCCCTTACCATGTTCAATATTGGAAAATTTTAGATATAATTCCACAATCGAGTGATCTGAGTTAATGCTAGGTTCTATTTCACAACTCTGGAGATATTGGATAACATCAGCCGTTGTCAGATAAAAGTCTAACCGCGCCTGTTGAAGGGGATTTGTGCGCCGCCAGGTATAGCGTTTAAGATCAGGAGAGTTTTCTCTATAAATATCAATGAGATGTCTCAGACGTATATTTTCTATCAATATCTCCCTGGCATTTCTGTTATTCACATGTTTATAATTCTGGTAATCTATATCTGGATTAATGACACAGTTAAAATCTCCACAGATAAGGTACGAGTCATTTCCAAAATCATCTATAATGCCAAATATATCTGTGTAAAAAGATGGACTGTCTATATTAGGTCCGTAAATACCTGCTAAAGTGAACCTAAATCCTTCAAAGTTTAAATCTAAAATAACAAAGTGCCCTTTTGGGTCGCTTCTGGATTTGTTTACTTTTATATCTACATTCTTATTAAAGAGAGTTGCCACTCCCCTAGAATTTGTAGATGAGTAGCTGTAGTATCCCTCGCCATCCTATTGGGTATAAACGAGTTTTTCTTCCTTTTGTATGAAATGGGTGTCTTGTAGACAATAAATATGGCACTTCTTAGTTTTTAAAAAGTTAAATATATCTCTTCTTTTCTTTTTCCATGTAGTCCACGACAATTAAGCTTAAGGTCCCCCATTATTGGGTTCCAAAGTTTCTATTTCCATATAAAATGTCCTTAACCTTTGGTTAAAATAAGGCATGTCTTCCTGTAAAAAGATTAACAAGCAAAATGAATAAGTGAGTAGATGGGGACATAACTGTTAAGTTATATCGCCTAAAAGAAGAAGCAGCTAAGCCCAATGCTAATCAAAATCACCAATTCCTATTCCGTATGTCTCAGACTACTTTCAAGAACCTAACATTTCGATCCAGGCATTTCTCATTGTACATCTCGTTAAAAAACAGATTCCGGTTCAAGCATTATATCCAAATCTCAATCCTGAACAGGAGAAATCAATCTAACGGCTACACGTGTTATTGTCTATGGTGCCGATAAGACAAAACAGAACCTGACAAACCACATACTTAAACACGTGTGCATGCATCTATACTCGTATATACACAACATGTAATATTTGCATAAAGTTTTACCACGTTTCAACTATCGAGAGTCCCTGGATTTCCAAAAGTGTCAGAATAAAAAACAGTACATTCACTAAGTATACTACTACATACTAAGGTAGATAACCCGTGTGTGTGTATTTGAAGGGAGGTAACTCAAAGAGTCAATTTCGGTTTATAGGCATATTTGTCATCTGCCTTAAATCGTATCTTTTTTTATATTTCCGCTGCTTTAAAAATGTAAAGTAGTGCGAGTGTTAAAACTTGCGCCACGATGTGACCCAGTTACTATTATAGACATCCACTTCGGATCCCTGTCGTCTGTATTGTGACATCACGAATTAACCTGCAGCCTTCTAGAGACCAAACACTTGCAATATACACACAGTGGCATTATTTTAAATAAACAAACAGCATAATGTATCCACATTACAGCCATGAAGATATTACCAGTTTACATGTAATACACAAGTAAAAGTTAATCCAACTTTCTGACCAATTTTATGGTCTTTCGGTATCATTAGTTTGGATGTTATTGGTTTTGAAAATGCTAGGGGCATGGGTAGTGTGGCACTTTAATTACTACTCATGAACACACTCAATAAAACCGAGTCAGCAATTTTCTCTGTTTGCATTTCTACTTTTGCTTTCGAAGGATCACCCATTTTCAGAATATATGCCAATGTTCGATTCATTGATTGTACTACTAGACAATACTAAGGTATGTTGGGCATGTATCAATCATATGTTGTCTGTTTATAGTTAGATATCGCATTTCATTTGCCATCAAAATTCAAGCATATTGAGAGTGACTTGCAAACTTGAAACAAGTGCACCTTGCAACACATACTAGAAAACGAATTAAGGGCCATTAATTTGCATTGAGTCCTTCTAACAAAACAGTTTAAGGATCGTTCTTCTATTTCTAACTAAGCACTCATCAAGCATTATTTAAATTGCACTTTGCAATAAGCAGATATATGGTACATGGTGTGATTTGGTTCCCATTTAATCGACGTTTATTTGGTTCTGTGCCAAAAGTTATACAAAATGGTACCTTTATTGAGCAGCTGTCTAATTGGAAAAGTAGTAAAGTCAAGCAGGCAAAGCCACATACAAGACGCAACCACCACCAAAACACCGATAGACAGCAAAGGACGGTGTAAAGGTATGAGGAAACACATTGAATGTAGAGCAATTCCTGCAAAAGGAAGAAAACAATATTGATTGAATGTACGGGGAGACGTTTCACGGCCGCCACACTTCACAAACAACACTATTCTGCTTATAAATGGAAAAGTAGTAACGTCAAGCAGGCAAAGCCACATACAAGACGCAACCACCACCAAAACACCGATAGACAGCAAAGTACGGTGTAAAGGTATGAGGAAACACATTGAATGTAGAGCAATTCCTGCAAGAGGAAGAAAACAATATTGATTGATTGTACGGGGAGACGTTTCACGGCCGCCACACTTCACAAACAACACTATTGTGCTTATAAATGGAAAAGTAGTAAAGTCAAGCATGCAAAGCCACATACAAGACGCAACCACCACCAAAACACCGATAGACAGCAAAGGACGGTGTAAAGGTATGAGGAAACACATTGAATGTAGAACAATTCCTGCAAGAGGAAGAAAACAATATTGATTGAATGTACGGGGAGACGTTTCACGGCCGCCACACTGCACAAACAACACTATTGTGCTTATAAATGGAAAAGTAGTAAAGTCAAGCAGGCAAACCCATATACAAGACGCAACCACCACCAAAACACCGATAGACAGCAAAGAACGGTGTAAAGGTAAATTGAATCTAAAGTTACACAGTGAAGCACTATATAAACATCCTGTCAATGGATACCCGACACATGCAGTGTATTTTGCGAACGTCCGTCCTTTAACAGGTTAAGCTCACAGTGGTGCTTTTGCCTTTGCCTGTTCGTAGGCGGTGTCCTCCTTGTCACCTTTATTTAAATGTTTGTATTGTGCCTTTTTCTAGTACTTGTACGTTTATTGGTGTATATTATTTGCATCGCTATTATGTATGTGAGCGTGTCTTTGTATGTGTGTGCGTGTGTGTGCGTATTTGTGCGCGGTTGTGTGTGTCTCTCAACAGTTTTCTATCGATATTTTGGTAATAGTGGCGCCTTGTGTTTGGAATTTCCTGCTTGACTCTACTTTGTTTTATATACTTTTGTTGCTACTACCAACAACTTGGATTCATGTCGTGGAGAAGTCCGGTGGGGATACCTTTATTTACAATGTTTGTTTAGCTAGGATGACCTTGAGATAAGTGTGAGGTTAGGACGTCCGTAAACAGTGGTGGTTTTGCCACTGACCGGTCAAAGGCGGCACTCTGCTCTGTGCGTGTGTGTTTTGTGTGTGTGGGTGTGTATGTGTGTGTGTGTGTGTGTTTGTGTTTGTGTGTGTGAATTGCTTTCCATCTATGTTATGGTGATGGTCGCGTTTTGTGTGTGGCTTTGCCTGCTTGACTTTTAATATGTTTATGTATGCCCTTTGTCCCTTAGTGTGGGAGTGAACCGTAGTGACGGTTTCATTTCTCCTCCCTCAATTTTGTTACGTCTTTGTCGTTTAAAAGCAATGTACACTTGCTTTTTTGTCAAGGTCCTTAAATGGAAACTAATAGACAGAGGTAAGGAAGCATGGAAGAAAGCTGTGATCTGTTTAATGAAACTCGTAATATAAACTGTTGTCTGGATAATGTGAACAATTCACCTGAGTTCATCGACTGTTCCTTCTTTTTTTTCTGGCATTTCTGCAATGTTGTGCATTGTAAAATATATTGCCGATACATGCAATAACAGATCGGCGACTTATGGAAACAATTTTAAAATATTTTACATGAACATAGACAGTTGTAAATGTTTTAGGCACATCATGCCTTTCAGAATTTTACAAAGACATTTGCATTATTACACATTTATTAACTTGAATGATACCAAATTGGATAATAAAATGTAAAACATAAATACAAGCTATATCAACATTCAGTGTAAATTTTACTTTCATATCTTTACAAATAAAACATAAATTAGAGAAATAAAAGCTCCATTTTATAAGGTGACTGCTACAAACTACGACTAATTGGCCAGGTGTCAGTTTATAACCCGTCTGTGTGTGGTACCATATTATGTGTCCACGACATGCTATCGGATTATGTCTGTCTCAAGTAGACACATCGTCTCCATATTACTGATTACTCCATATTACTCCATATACTTATATACTGTTGTTTGACGTTAATACGTGCTAGGGTACTCAATAAAGCCGAGTATGCAATTTTCTCTATTCGTATTGCTGTTTTTGCTTTCGAAGGCTCTCATGTAGTCTGAATTTCATACACCCCCCCCCCCAAATGTCTATAACAATGTTCTGTTCGTACTTACTTGTAAAACAATAGAACATATTTCTAAATTCCAAAATGAATAAGAACAGAAATGAGTCCTCGTACACCAATGATTAACCTGTATATATGTATTTTCGTTTGTAACATACTAATGTTAAATACCTAACACAGTTACAGATTTTCGGCTGTGACACACACACATATACCCATCGTTTCTTGATTATATCCCATTCTTACCTGTATGAATTTTTCCAGACGTTCTTTTGCTTTACCATTCATATAACTTGCCTTTGAGCCTTCTGTAAATGTCACGTCAACGATGGCACCATAGTCGTTGTAATCACGGAGTCTAACTTCTGTGTCAACCGTAGGCAAGGCATGTTCAGACTGGAAGTGAATTACCACCAAAGCAACTAGGTGACGTGGTATACCTGTATCTAAAATCGCAGTATGAAAAAAAACTAGAATTGTATAAATCTACTGCTATATATCACTGATTACAATATATTATTTGGTTATATACAATACGTTCTTACGAATAGTATATAAAACTGTGAAGACCCAGATCGGCTCTGTTTAAAACAGTTCCAAGGAAGTTTAGACACAGGTCTTTATATGCATCTCCTACTATCACTTGTGACATTGTAATGATTGGTTACGTAATGTATGCACTTATGAATAGTTTACAAAACTGTGAAGACCCAGATCAGCTCTGTGTAAGACGGTATACCCAGTTTTGAGAAGGTTTAGACCCAAATCTTAATATACATCTTCTGCTGTATAACACTGATTTCATGATATTAATTGGTTACGTACTATATGTTCTTATAAATAGTACACAAAACTGTGCATACCCAGATCGGCACAGTGCCAGGTAAGGTATATCCAGTTTCGAGAAGGTTTATACCCAGGTCTTATTATTAATCTATTACTATATTTCACGGATTACAGGATATTGATTGTTTACGTACTATATGTGCTTATAAATAGTATACACAGCTTTGAGGACCCAGATCGGCTCTGTGTAAGAAAGTGCCAAGTAAGGTATACCCAGTTTTTGGAAGGCTTAGACCTAGGTCTTAGTAAAAATCTACTACTGTATATGACAAAGTAGTAAAAGTACAAAAATGAGTCATGCAGGAAACACCACATACAGAACAAACAGTCGCCCGAACAGCAACACAAGGAAACAGCAAATGTACATAACTATAAAAACATCAAGAGACACACAAAAAGTACAAAAATGAGTCATGCAGGAAACACCACATACAGAATAAACACTCGCCTGAACAGCAACACAAGGAAACAGCAAATGTACATAACTAGAAAAAACAACAAGAGACACACAAAGACAAAACAAACATACAATAGGAGGAAGAGGGAAGTACCGCCTTGGAACGGTCAGTGACAAAAGTCACTGGGGGTTAAACCGGTTTATGGGCGCCCAACCTCCCTCTTATTCCATCTCCACCCTAAAAGACAAACAGTGTAAATAAACGTATCTCCTCTCCGACTAATCTACAACAACCGCGACGGCACATACAATGGTAAAGTGCATGTATAACGAAAAAACATTTAATTAAACATACTGTATCCACCTATCGCTAGTGTACTCAATGATTGAGCTGCAAACAGAGTAACTGTAGAAAAGTAATAAAGGGTACGACAAAAATGAAATAGTACAGATATCCGACGTTCTCCTTCCATTTCTGGATTTAAGAGGTCGCCTTCATAGAGTACTAAACCTTTCTTGTCGGCGTACATGCAAAGAGGAAGACAAAACAAACATACAACAGGGGGAAGATGGAAGTACCGCCTTGGAACGGTCAGTGACAAAAGCCACTGGAGGTTAAACCGGTTTATGGGCCTCACACTTATTCCATCCCCACTCTAAAAGACAAACAATGTAAATATACGTATCCCCTCTCCGACTAATCTACAGCAATTGCGACGGCAAATACAGTGGTAAAGTGCATGTATAACTAAAACATTTAAGTGAACAAACTGTATCCACCTATCGCTAGTGTACTCAATGATTGAGCTGCAAACAGAGTAGCTGTAGAAAAGTAATAAAGGGTACCACAAAAACGAAATAGTACAGATATCCGACGTTCTCCTTCCATTTCTGGATTTAAGAGGTCGCCTTCATAGAGTACTAAACCTTTCTTGTCGGCGTACATGCGAAGAGGCCAGCGTGATTGCCAACTGTAAAAGGGTTGACAACCAAACATGCAGTATGTTGTAGTACTGCAGGATCATATCCCTTTTTAATGAATTTTTTGATGAACAAAGTGAGAAAATGCGTATGTCCAATAATTTTACGAAGTTTGTAAATCACATCACCATAAAATTTAGGATGTGAAATACCGTGCCGCAGAAGCACCTTGAGATTACATTGGTACTTGCCAATAAGCGAGAGATTTCGATAGTAAAATTTAGAGAAAGTCAATCCTGAAAAGCCGCACACAAAACGCCACCATCACCAAAACATCGAAAGAAAGAAATTTACACACACACCAAACAAACAAAAGCAAGGGCGACACAGAGAGTTGTGCCGCCTTGGAACGGCCAGTGGCGAAACCACTACTGAGAGTTTAAACCGCTTTACGGATGTCCTTACCTCACACCTATCTCAAGGCCACCCTAGCTAAACAAACATTGTAAATAAAAGTACCCCGCCGGACTTCTCCACAACATAGATGACAGTAATCACACTACAATTTGTAACACATAGCATATGATATGATATATCACTGGTTACATGTTTTTGAATGGTTATGTATTATATGTATTTATGAGTAATATACAAAACTTTGAAGACCCGGATCGGCTCCGTGTAAGACAGTGTCAAGTAAGGTATACCCAGTTTTGAGAAGGCCTAGACCCAGGTCTTGTATAGTTTTACTACTATATGTCACATAGGTTATATAATTTTTAATTGTTATGCATTATATGTACGTTTGAATAGTATACAAAAGTACAAAAATGAGTCATGCAGGAAATACCACATACAGAACAAACACTCGCCCGAACAGCAACACAAGGAAACAGTAAATGTACATGGGTAGAAAAAACAACAAGAGACGCACAAAGACAAAACAAACATACAATAGGAGGAAGATGGAAGTACCGCCTTGGAACGGTCAGTGACAAAAGTCACCGGGGGTTTAAACCGGTTTATGGGCGCCCAACCTCACCCTTATTCCATCCCCATCCTAAAAGACAAACAGTGTAAATAAACGTATCCCCTCTCCGACTAATCTACAACAACCGCGACAGCAAATACAGTGGTAAAGTGCATGTATAACAAAAAAAACATTTAATTGAACATACTGTATCTACCTATCGCTAGTGTACTCAATGATTGAGCTGCAAACAGAGTAACTGTAGAAAAGTAATAAAGGGTACGACAAAAATGAAATAGTACAGATATCCGACGTTCTCCTTCCATTTCTGGATTTAAGAGGTCGCCTTCATAGAGTACTAAACCTTTCTTGTCGGCGTACATGCAAAGAGGCCAGCGTGATTGCCAACTGTAAAAGGGTTCACAACCAAACATGCAGTATGTTGTAATAATACAGGATCATATCCCTTTTTAATGAATTGTTTTATATATTTGCTGAACAAAGTGAGAAAATGGGTATGTCCAATAATTCTACGAAGTTTGTAAATCACATCACTGTTTTGTATACCCAGATCAGTTCTGTGTAAGACTGTGCCCATTAAAGTTTACCCTGTTTCGAGTAGGTTAAGACCAATGTATAATTCTACTACTATATTTAACTGATAACATGATTCTAATTGTGTTATATATACTTATGAATATTATACAAAACTGTGAAGTCCCATATTTGCTCTTTGTAAGACAGTACCAAGTAAGGTTTACCCAGGAAGGTTTAAATCCAGGTATAACTATATCAATGTATAACACTGGTTGCATGGTATTGATTGGTTACGTACGATGTATACTTATGAATAGTGTACAAAACTATGACGACCCAGATCGATTCGGTGTAAGAAGTGCCAAGTAACAATATTAATGTATAACCCAATTGTGAGAAGGTTTAGACCCAGGTCTTAGCATAAATCTATTACAATATATCTGATTACAATATATTGATGGGTTACATACAGTACGTACTTATGAATAGTATACATAGTTGGGAAGACCCAAGTCGACTCTGTGTATGACCATGCAAATGAAAAAGTAGTAAAGTCAAGCAGGCAAAGCCACATACAAGACGCAACCACCACCAAAACATCGATAGATAATTAACACACACACACACATACACACACCCACACATCAAAATACACGCGCACACACGAGATGAACACAGAAAACACCAACAAACACACAAGGACTAGGGATAAACATTCCACATATGAACAAAAGCACAAATACAAAGACACAAGACAAACAAGAAAGTTTAGACCCAGGTCTTTATATACATCTAGTACTATATATCATTGAATACACGGTATTGATTAGTTACGTAAAGTGTGCACGTATGAATAGTTTACAAAACTGATGACCCAGATCGACTCGGTGTAAGACAGTGCCAATTAAGTTATATGCAGTTTTGAGAAGGTTGATATGAAAGTCTTAGTAATAATCTATTACTATATAGCACTGATTACATGATATTGGTTGTTACGTACTATATGTATTTCTTAATAGTATACGAAACTGTGAAGACCCAGATCGGACCTGTGTAAGACAGTGCCAAGTAAGGTAAAAACAGTTTTGAGAAGGTTTAGACTAAGTTCTTAGTATACGCCTGCTGATATATGACAATTATTACATGATTTTGATTGTTATGTACTATATGTATTTATGGATATTATACAAAACTGTGAAAGACCAAGACCGTTTCTATGTAAGACAGTTCCAAATATGGTATACCCAGTTTTGAGAAGATTTAGACCCAGTATGACCTTACTACTATATGTAACTGATTACATGGATTTTATTGGTTATGTATTAAATGTACCTATGGATAGTATACAAAACTGTGAAGACCCATAAGACAGTGCCAAGTGTGGTATACCCCGTTTTGAGAAGGTATAAATCTACTACTATATAACACTGGTTACATTATATTGATTGGTTACGTACTCTATGTACTTATGAATATTATATAAAACTGTGAAACCCCAGACCGGTTCTGTGCAAGACAGTGCCAAATAAGGTATACCCAGTTTGTGGAAGGTCTACACCCAGGACTTAGTACAACCCTATTAAAATATGTCACTGATTACATGATTTTGATTAGTTGTGCATTGTATGTACTTTTAAATAGAATAGTATTGTAGATGTTTTGGATGAAAAAGTAGTAAAGTCAAGCAGGAAAGCCTCACACAAAACGCCACCTTCACCAAAACACCAACAGAATATTATATAGCAATTTATACACAAACACACACACATACAGGAGAAAGTCACATACAAGACGCAATCACCACCAACATAACGATACACAGCATGTCACACACACACGCACACATCCAAACACACGCAATACACGAGAAGAACAGAAAACAACAACAATTACACAAGCACCAGAGACAAACATGAACAAAACACAAGAACAAAAAAACACAAGACAAACAAAAGTAAGGGTGACAAAGAGAGAACCGCCTTGGCACAAAATTGGAGTTAAATTTTTCAATGCACAAAACTGTTAAATAATGGGTGTGTCATTCCTAAATATGATTTGACCTTTGAAGACCATAAAAGCTAGCTTTCTTCTAACGTAAACGACCAAACGTAATCATATCCAAATGTTTTGCAAAAACAGCTTTCTCTCATTTCTAGAAAACTTCTTTAATTATATACTAGTCTGAATTATTTGATTCATTTTCTCTGTCTAAACGCCCAATGGCTAAAAGATGCGAGTACACGAGGGTGTCGTCTACAATGTATAACAAACCAAAGAGCAAACATAGTATAGCCTCAAGAAACACACTCCACTAGAAACTGGAGCTAACAATAGAACTGGAATTTACATGATGGACTCAAATTGAATAAAGCTAACCCGTCCGACAAGTATGCAGCGTTTCTTGACCTAGACCTTAAAATTAATAATGGAATGATTTCTTCTAAAATATATGACAAAACAGATGATTTTGATTTTAATACTGTAAATTTTCCTCATCTTGACGGGGATGTTCCCCGTGCTCCATCTTACGGGGTTTATATATCTCAACTTATGCGTTTTGCTATAGCTTGTTCATCTATTGACGATTTTAACAGTCGAAATCTCATTTTAACTGATAAACTGCTTAAACAAGGATATAGATACCATAAACTAAGAAAAACTTTCTCTAAATTTTACTATCGAAATCTCTCGCTTATTGGCAAGTGCAAATGTAATCTCAAGGTACTTTTGCGACACGGTATTTCACATCCGGAATTTTATGGTGATGTGATTTACAAACTTCGTAAAATTATTGGACATACCCATTTTCTCACTTTGTTCATCAAATTATAAAACAATTCATTAAAACGGGATATGATCCTGTATTACTACAACATACTGCATGTTTGGTTGTGAACCCTTTTACCGTTGGCAATCACGCTGGCCTCTTTGCATGTACGCCGACAAGAAAGGTTTAGTACTCTATGAAGGCGACCTCTTAAATCCAGAAATGGAAGGAGAACGTCGGATATCTGTACTATTCCATTTTTGTCGTACCCTTTATTACTTTTCTACAGTTACTCTGTTTGCAGCTCAATCATTGAGTACAATAGCGATAGGTGGATACAGTATTTTCAATAAAATGTTTTTTTGTTATACATGCACTTTACCACTGTATTTGCTGTCGCGGTTGTTGTAGATTAGTCGGAGAGGGGATACGTTTATTTACACTGTTTGTCTTTTAGGATGGGGATGGAATAAGGTTGAGGTTGGGCGCCCATAAACCGTTTTAAACCCCCGGGGACTTTTGTCACTGACCGTTCCAAGGCGGTACTTCCATCTTCCTCCTATTGTATGTTTGTTTTGGCTTTGTGCGTCTCTTGTTGTTTTTTTCTACCTATGTACATTTGCTGTTTCCTTGTGTTGCTGCTCAGGCGAGTGTTTGTTCTGTATGTGGTGTTTCCTGCATGACTCATTTTTGTACTTTTATTACCATGCCTTTGGAAATAACAAAAGTAGAGGTGTTTTGATTATGAAACATAATAGTTTGTGTTCAGAAATAGAAGAAGTTTTTCCAGACAAATTTGGTGGATTCCTCCTATTAAATGTATAAAAACCCGATTACTTAACACTTTTGAACATATATGCTCATAATAACAAAACAATTACGGGACGCTTTCTTTAAAACATTTATTCTATCTTTACTAAAAGAGAAAACGTTAAGTGTTGAAATTATAGGTCGGGATTTGAATGAAGTGTTAAAATGAATGGACTGTAAACCGAAGCCGTGTAGTTTGACTAGTATGCACAATCTTCGAAAATTAATATTTGCCTTAACCTCAGCGACATTTGGCGAATAAAAACGATTTAAACAAACACTTTACCTAGAGACGTAAGAATGAAATTGAAAAAAGGAGAATAGACCATAGGTTAATTAATGAAGATATACAGTACTCCCTCTCTACAACGACACCCTTTGGGATATGAATACTGTATGTGTTGTTCAGAGGGAGTTGTTATAGGGAGGGAAAATCAAACATAATTAGCGTGTTTGCAGATCCCCAGATATGGTGTATTTAGAGAACTAAAACCGTTATGCCTCGATCAAACCCTATGTTGTGACCACTCCTTAGAATCGTCACAAAGTGACAATTCTAAAGAGTGGTCACAACACAGGGTTTGATGGAGGCATAAAGAAAATACAATGGAAAAAAGGTTGTTTCTGGAGCCTTGTTGTTTCGGAAACAATGACATGCGTTATTGTAATGAGGGAATCGTTATTGAGAGGGCCGTTGTAGGGCGGGAGCACTGTACTCCCGACTGTTCATTCATGCGATATTCGCCCGGCATTAATAAAATCAACTGATCATATGGTGATATCGTTAATGATAAGTTTAAGTAATAAACGAGGTCGAAGAACATGGAAATCCAATAACTCTTTAATAGCTGATGAAACGTTTATAAACAGCATGCATCATTTCATTGAAACTACCTGTAAAAACATAGAAAATTTGCTTATCGATCCCCTAGTAAGCTGAGAATTTTTAAAGGCTGAAATAAAATCATTCACTATAAAATACTCAAAATAAAATGCGAAACAAAAGAAACACGATCTTCCAAAATCTTGAAAATGAACTGAATCAAATAATGACGATAGTGAACCTATTCCACAATATATAGCATGTAAAAACCCCAACATACATAAATAGAAGACATTTATCCATATCGCGAGGACCTATGATCACATCTAAAATTCATTTTTTAAAATGAAAAAAGTACAAAATACGTCTTTAGTCTAAAAAAGTCAAAACAAAAGAAGTCAAAGAAAAGAAAAGTCAAAGAAAGGTAATGCAGACACTCTTAGTAAACAGAACATTATTAACAGACACAAGTGAAATTTTCAAAGCCCATGCAAACGTTTATCAAAATTTGTATACAAAATTCGATGTTCACCAAAAATACCTAAATAATTAGTTTGATAATGCATGTATACATATTCCCGCACTCAATGAAACATCTTTTCATGATGGATATTTATCTAAAAATGAATGTAATTGTAACGACAAGCTACCGAGGGTGATACCTTAGGTCACCAACCAACAACAAACAAGAAGTAAATTTAACAAAACAAGTCTAAATACACAAATATACAGAATGCAATCAAATAAAAAAGACTTCATTAAATGTTCATGGCCACTAGCTAATAAGTAACTCTTGCTGTCTTTAAACTAAATATTACGCACACATGCGTGTTCACTAGGGTATATAATGTTCACTACCCAGTCTATAATGAAGCACCCAATATAGAGCTACTTTTATCTCACATCTCTATAACTCTTATCTCACGTCTCTGTAATCTCTTATCTCACGTCTCTGTAATCTCTTATATCACGTGGCCTCGGCAGATCAGATCATCCCTATGGCGTCTGCTGCGTGCCTGCCTCTGTATCTCAAGTAAGAACGGCTACAACTATATAACCAGTATAAGTGTTTTGCCTCGGCTAAAACACTAATTGAATAATAAACACTGACAGCCTTATATTTTCCCCACGTAACCAAGTACAGCAAATCTACTATTCGCAAGTCACATACATGCGCGTATGTCATACATATACAGATCCATAATTGCATATAAAACCACTATGCCAATTAAGCCTAACACTAATAACAGCCACGTGCTACCTCACCTATGCACACCAGTGTGGTGATACACAGTGAAGTTCCACATACACCGTTGCCTACACGCGACGGTGATGCAAGTATCAAATACACGTCCTGCTTACAGCTACGTAAATATTATAAAATGCAAATAAATATGAATTGCAAACCTAACAAAAACATGATTTACAATCAAACCTCTGTTTCAAGCTGCCACTCAAGGGAAGTAATAAAGACCCGACACACAATGGGAGGTAATAAATATGACCGCTAAAGACGGTAGCCCTCCAAAGCAAGACTAATTCGTCGAAAGCACTAATTTGGTAAACCTTTTTAGTGACTGCTTAATACAGATATACTGTATACACAAATTGACTTTCAGCAAAGATAAATAACAACTGCTTCCCTGCCCAAACTTTGCAACGTACAAATTAAGCATACAACCTAACTTCTCTGTAAAACCCTTTTAGAATAAACTGGCTACTTTAGAGTAAACTGGCTACTCTAAAGCCTTTCTCCACTAAATCTCACTTCCGGTAACAGCGGAACCCAGCAGAAAAACAACCGTTCTCGCTAGGGAAGAGGAAAGAAATAATCAAAAATAAATATTAAAAACGCACCCAATTGCCGTGTATAATGGACACTAGCTTTTCTTAGTGCAACCTGTCATTCGTGGCAGTATCAGTGTGTGTGTCGATATGTCCTTGATTACACGTCCAATTATACATAAACCTAGCCTGAATTTCACATGCATAAAGTAAACAAGATTTAAAACGTCCAATCACTGAATTGCATACCCAAATCATCCGAAAACAGAATAACTGAGGCCCGTCATGCCAAAAACCTATGTTTAATATAACTGACAAAAATCTATTTTTTTTATTACTGCACCAATTGAAGTAAAATAAACATGTAAGTACACAGAATAACCTATGCAATAAAACCCTACACTAGATCTATCTAATGCGTACGTGTACTTTTACCCACTAACTCATTTTCTGTGTGTAAATCTAGCTGGCTTACATAACGTTAGCTATCGACCTGCTATTCAAAAAGAGGCCCGGCAATCGGAGGCTAAATACAACAATAATTACAAAAATATAAAAATGAATCAGTTGACTCGTGACAATAATGCACTTAAAAGAATGAATTTAAATAAGAGTCCGGGAGCGATGGTCTCACAGTTGAGTTTTTTTTCGAAAAGTTTGGCCTAACATCCGGGAAATGCTTGTAAACTCTTTAAATGATGCTTTTAAAAATGGAGAATTTTCACAATCTAAAAAGCACATCATTTTATCATTAATTTAAAAAAGAGCTGTCACAGTCACGTGTGACAAATGCCCCCAAAAATTGTACCCTGTGACATTGACCTTTGCCACATGGACCATGGAGTTGTCACATCGTCTTTGTGTGGCGAACATTTGTGCCCTGTGACCTTGACCTTTGACATATTCACTAGGGAGCTAAACGTGACACATCTTCTGTGTCTGGTGAACATCTTCGCCAAGATATATTGAAACCCATTGATAGACAAAGAAGTTACAGACCGGACACGAAATTTGTGACAAAGTAATTGTACCCTGTGACCTTGACCTTTGACCCATGAACCTGGGAGTTAAACGTGACACATTGTCTGTGTGTTTGGTGAACATTTGTGCCAGTTTAATTTGAAATCCATTCATAGATTAATAAGTTAAAGAAGAGTCACGGATGGAAGGACAGACGACGGATTGCGTGTGTGTGGCTATTCTTTTATTCATAATAGCCACACAAGCTGAAAATAAGCCACATAAAACCGATGAGAACAAAAGATCGTTTGTTCTCATGCAATTATTTAGTCACATAAACAGGAATGGTTAGCGCGGACAGACGGACGGACGGACAGATTGACAGACGGAAGGGCGGACAATGCGATTACTATATGCCCGCCGTTGGGGGCATAAAAAGGTGATCCTACAAAAAACAGAAGCTTGGAGACCAATTATATATCTTAATATAGATTATAAAATTGCGATTACTATATGCCCGCCGTTGGGGGCATAAAAAGGGTGATCCTACAAAAAATAGAAGCTCGGAGACGAATTTCATATCTTAATATAGATTATAAAATTGCTACACGATGTCTTAGACATTTTAGAAAGTGTTACCAACTTTTATAAGCATGGATCAATAAGGTTTTGTTTATGTTTGCCCCTGGTGCTTGTGTGTGTGTGTGTGCGTGCGTGCGTGCGTGCGTGCGTGTGTGTGCGTGCGGGCGCGCGTGCGGGCCGGTGGGCGGTCGGGCGGGCTGTCGGGCGTGCGTGCGTGTGTTGGTGGTGATTGCGTCTTGTATGTGACTTTCTCCTGTATGGGTGTATGTGTATAAATTGCTATATAAATTGCTTTCTGTCGGTTTTTTGGTGATGGTGGCGTTTTATGTGTGGCCTTTCATGCTTGACTTTACTACTTTAACATTTATAAAAAAATAGATATATTGGGTTTAATATAAGGCAGATACAAGATAGAATTGACTTTGCAGATTTAATGGATATTGAAGGTGTGATTCTATTCTTGGATCTAATTAAGATCAAACTTACAAATCGTATAAATAAAACATTTGCTAGAGAAAAGGTATCATTTATTGCCTGTAATTCTAGACATGCGTTCTTTACCAATGACATTACAAACAAATATACCTCGCGAACATGTTTAGATCTTTGTGACGCAATTACGTTTCTGTTAGACAATATATTTGTTCATTTTGGTAATTCTATATATCGCCAGGTCATTAGTATTCCCATGGGAACCAACTGTGCTCATTTAATTGCAGACTTGTTTGTGTATTGTTATGAACGGGATTTTATGCTTAACTTTAAAACCGATTCACGGGCGGATGTCGGCAATGCTTTTAACAATACAGAACGTGATTTAGACGACATATTTAATATTGATAACCCATATTTTGATTCTATGATAACCTCAATTTACCCTAGAGAGCTCAAGCTTAATCAAGTAAATAGACATATCTGTAGCCTTTTTAGATTTAATTTATCTATAAACAATGAAATAATTTCTTCTGGAATTTATGGCAAAAAGGATTACTTTAATTTTGAAATAGTTAACTATCCTCATTTGGATGGGGATGTTCCCCGTGCTACATGTTATGGTGCATACATTTCTCAGCTTATTCGTTTGCTAGAGCTTGTTCTTCCGCTGATGATGTTAACAATCGTAACCTTATTATTACTGACAAACTACTAAAACAGGGCTACAGATATGACAAACTGCGTAAAATATTTTCAAAATTTTACCACCGTAATGTTCTACTCATCAGCAAATACAATTGTATTTTACGTACTTTTCTAAAGTTAGGTATTTTACATCCGGAGCTGTACGGCGATGTCATTTACAAACTTCGAAAACATTATTGGACACACATATTTTGATACTTTTTTGTCAAACGTATATATCAACTAGAGGTTTGTTTTTGTCACAAAAAACAGATGTCTCCCCCTCCCATTCTCTTTCCAATATACAAGTGTAATGTCTGTACATCCAAACTTATCTGGGTCTAATTTTAAGTCATCAGGGGCAATAACTCCAACATTATCAGGGGAAGAGAATTCAAAAAACCCGGGTACACAACAACACATGCTGGTAAACATTCCTGTGAAGTTTGGTGACTCTAGTACTAGTGGTTCCTGAGATACGCACGACACAAAGTAAAGTTTCTCTTATTTTAAGTCATAAGGGACAGAAACTCCAAGTTTGGTGACTCTAGTCCTACTGGTTTCAGAGTACAAAGTTTCTCTAATTTTAAGTTATCATATCAGGGGCAATAACTCAGGAATTATCAGGGGGAGACAATTCAAAAGACAGAGGTGCACAGGAACTCATGCTGGTCAACATACCTGTGAAGTTTGGTGACTCTAGCCCTAGTTGTTTCAGAGATATGCACCACACTAAGTAAAGTTTGTCTAATTTTAAGACATCAGGACCAGTAACTCCAAAATTAACAGGGGGAGACAATTCAAAAATCCCACGTGCACAACAAATCATGCTATTGAGCAATCCTGTGAAGTTTGGTGACGCTAGCCCTACTGGTTTCAGAGATACGCGCGACACAAAGTTTGTATAAACTTTAGTGTTCATATCAGGGGCAATAACTCAAGAATTATCAGGGGCAGATAATTCAAAAGACATAGGTGCACATCAACTTATGCTGTTGAACATTCTTGTGAAGTTTGGTGACTCCAGTTCTAGCGGTATCAGAGATACGCCCGACACAAAGTTTTTCTAATTTTCAGTCATCAGGGGCAATAACTCCAAAGTTATCAGGGGAGACAATTCAAAAACTCCAGGGGGACAACAAATCATGCTGGTGAACATTCCTGTGTAGTTTGGTGACTCTAACGCAACTGGTTTCAGAGATACGCGCGATACAAAGTTTGTATAAATTTTAGTGTTCATATCAGGGGCAATAACTCAAGAATTATCAGGGGGAAACAATTCAAACAAGAGGGCCTGAAAGGTCCCGACATCGCTCACCAGACAATCAGAGGAGAAGATTTTCAAGGTTTTCACTATGTGTTTCTATAGAAAACTAGCCAGCCCTGGCGAGGGCCAATTTTGACTCAAGGGGCATAATTTATGTAACTTTTGTAGAGGACCTGAAATGATTTTTTTTAAGAAAATGTAAATAAAAACATATAACAATGCAAATCTAAAGAAGGGCATGTACAAAAGTATCTATACCCTTTCCCTGGGCAAATTGGTTGAATTTTAGAAAGAATAAATTAATCTATACATGTACTTATAAATAATATTCAAAATTTCAAATATTTTCATTACACCTTCATGAGTTATTATTATTCATATCTTAATTTATTTTCAACCCTTCCCCTGTTCTATGTTTATTCAAAATTTAAATACCTACTGAATATTCATAGACAAAATAGTTAAAATAAAATATGGAAAGTGGGACAGTGTAGCCATTTTAGAAAGTAAAGAAACATCTTTCAAATTCCATTGACAAACAAAGCAAACCCTGGTCAGACAGCTGCTATAGGAGCAGTCTGATCTGGGTCTGTTCTGTTTGCAATTGTGTGAAAAAAAGTGTTAAATTGAGGGAAAGGGTTAGCAAACATATTATAAGTATATTGTACACAAAATGAAAATAATGTAATGCACTTTGCACTATATTATATCATAAGCAAACAGCAGACTGATCAGATGGCTACTACATGGATCATCTGATCTGGGTCTACTCTGTTTGCAAAGGTGTAGAAAGGCATATTTATGGAGTAAATGGTTAATTGTCTGATTTATTGTGCAAAATTTTTCATTGTTTGGGACTAGATCTGCAATATTACTGCAGAGTTCCTATCAACAAGGGAGACAATCCAGTTGTTATATAAAAATGGGGCAAAGGGAGATAATCTCCCTTTAAATGTATGCTAAAAATAGACACCAGCAAATGTTTATAAATAGCTATGAAAGTCAGCTTTGAAAAACTTGCTAACCCTGGGGTGAGGCCAATTTTGACCCTGGTGGCATGAATTATATAACTTTTGTAGAAGACCTGATTATGATGCTATGTGCCAAATATGAAAGCTATGAAGCATTTCAGTCTCAAAGGAAAAAGAGTTTCAAAGTTCACTATATGTTTCTATCGAAAACTCCCCATTCCTGTGGCGCGGCCAATTTTGACCCCAGGGCCATAATTTATATAACTTTTGTAGAGGACCTCAACATGATGCTATGTGCCAAATATGAAAGCTGAAATCCTTTCAGTTTCAGAGAAGAAGATTTTCAAAGTTTTACTTCATGTTTGTATTGAAAATAAGACACCCCTTGGGCGGGGCCAATTTTGACCCCAGGGGCATAATTTATATAACTTTTGTAGAGGACCTACAGATGATGCTATGTGCCAAAGATGAAAGCTGAGAACCCTGTAGATTCAGAGAAGAAGATTTTTAAAGGTTCAAATTGTTGACGACTGACGACTGACGACGCACGACGCACGCCGACGGACGACGGACATCAGGTGATCACAAAAGCTCACCCTGAGCATTTCATGCTCTGGTGAGCTACAAAACATAGGTGCACATCAATTTATGCTGGTGAACATTCCTGTGAAGTTTGGTGACTCCAGTACTAGCGGTCTCAGAGATACGCGCGACACAAAGTTTTTCTAATTTTCAGTCATCAGGGGCAATAACTCCAAAGCTATCAGGGGAGACAATTCAAAAACCCCAGGTGCACAACAACTCATGCTGGTGAACATTCCTGTGAAGTTTGGTGACTCTAACGCAACTGGTTTCAGAGATACACGCGACACAAGTTTGTGACGGACACACAGACAGACGGACGGACGGACAGACAGACAGACAACTCTGGCAAAAACAATATGTCTCCCCATAAATGGGGGGGACATAATTCATTAAAAAGGCATATGACCCCTCTATATTGCAGCACACTACACGCTTGGTGGTCGACCCCTTTACAGTTGGTCATTATACTTTCCTCTTTGCTTGTGCGACGATGGAAAAGACGCGTGAGTAGTGTTGCACGTTTAATTACTACTCATGAACAGACTCGATAAAACCGAGTCTGCAAGTTTCTCTTTTTGCATTTCTATTTTTGCTTTCGAAGGATCACCCATTTTCAGATTATTAATACTCTATGAAGATTCACTCTTAAACCCGTTTACGAAGGGAGGAAATTAGATATTTGTATTTTGCCAGTTCTGTCGTACCCCAAATGACTTCTCCACAGCAGCTCTGACCTCTGAATAGTCATCGAGTACATGTCTGCAATGCCAAGTTTATTCTTTTTCAAACAAAACAGTTGTACTTATTTAGAATCAACCCACTAGTATTTGTATCTTCTTGCGATTTATTTTTTATAAAATGTTGGTGTAGAAGTATTTCATATATTTTTCCCGTACGTTTAAATTATGACGTAATTTAAATGATGACGTCGCTTGTTTACCTCTAACGTTTATTTTAAAGTCATTTCATTTTGGCAGACATCGTTATTCATGATGTGATGTTGTCTGGAGGCGGGATTTTATTTACATTTTGACTTTGGTGAAAGTGGATAAGGACGAGGTTGGGTACCCGTAAACCAGGTTTAAGTCCCCCCAGTAGCTGATTTTGGTTACTGACTGTTCCAAGGCGGTACTCCTGCTTTCAGCCTATGGTCAACTTTGTTGTTTATTATGCTTAATGTTTAATGTGTTTCGTCTTGATATGCATATACATATGCACGTAAATACATGAAACACATAGTAGATTGTACATACGTACTATAACTAGCTTCCTAAATTTTGAGTGTTTTAGATATTCTGGTAAGTATTTATTACTGGATTTATTGATTTCAGTTACAGAAATTAATATTATGTTGCAAAATTGAAGAATTAACCTCAATAAATGTATGAAAAGAAAAGTAAAATACAAATTTTGCCTAAATATAATTGGACTTAGGTCCCATTTTGCCTAAACATAATTCATAAAAACAGTATTTTTACAATTAATCGTTTATTAACACTTCAACATTCCCACAATTTCAGTAGTTTCACATATAAATGGTAAATCATCAATCGTTGAACTTTTTACAATTTTGTCACACTTAACCCAAACTGTTTCAAAAATGCGATTTTCTCCACTTCTCAAAAAATGGACTTGGGTACCATCTTGCACTGACCCCTTCATATGTGAATCAAACATTGGGATAAATCATAAAACGCCTGTAGGAATACAATTAAACACTGGTCCAAGAGAAATAATTCAATTTATGGTAGAATTAAAGTTATAAAACATTATTAATCTTAAAATTTGTTTACTTATTTCAATCACTTACTGTGCCAAAGAAATCTATAGATGAAAACTCAATGCCTTTTAATTTCTAATGGAATGGAAAACGCGAAAATATTAAACATTAAACTTTGGTTCTAAAGAAGAAGGGGGTCCTAATTTGATAGATCTTGAGTCGTTCATAAAATCAATTACGCTGAAAAAATCCTTTTTAAATGAAGACAAACCAATTCGGCGAAAAACGTTTAATTTTTAACTTAACAGTCAAATTGTCTCCCATTCCTAAATATCAAACTTTCCCTCTTTATGCCGACGTTCTTAATGCCTGGATTTCTTTTAAACAAGTAGACGAGTTTCAAAAGATTTCGCCGAGATAAGGCAGCCACTTATATGGGGAAACAGACACATACAAATTAACGGAAAATGTTTTATTTTTAAACTGTGAATAGATTCTGGCCATTTATTTATTAACAACATTTAGAACCAAAACAAAGAAAACTGTTGAACAAATAATATTAGAAAAACTTCACAATAGAACAATCTGGATCAGCCAGATAACCATTATCAAAACAGCGCATATTCCTAGAAGGGTTTTGATTCCGCATTTTTTACACCCAGACAT
The DNA here is from genome assembly GCA_963576725.1 of Azorinus chamasolen. Classification (NCBI taxonomy): domain Eukaryota; kingdom Metazoa; phylum Mollusca; class Bivalvia; order Cardiida; family Solecurtidae; genus Azorinus; species Azorinus chamasolen. The sequence goes on along the minus strand of OY755238.1, from coordinate 24,476,439 downwards.
TGAGTTTACAGTAGAATATAGCAGCACTTCATTACCTTTCTTAGATGTATTAGTAAAAATAACAGACACCAATTAATGACTGACATTTTTTACAAACCAACTGATTCTATGCAATACCTTAATTTCAAATCATGTCACCCGAAACACACAAAGGTAAACATACCTTATAATTTGGCAAAAAGAATTTGCACCGTAGTTTCATGTGACAGAGTTAGGAATAAAAGACTTCAAGAATTACAAGACACTTTAAGTACAAGAGGTTATCCTAAACTGCTTTTACAAGATAGCATACAAAAAGCAAAGCAAATCCCTAAGTCAGACCTTCTAAAACCCAGAGCTAAAAATACATCTACTACTCTTCCATACATTTCAACATTTAATCCAAAAAACCAAGAACTGTTTCATAAAATAAAAGCTAATTTATCAATATTACATACAGACTCAAACATGTCTAAAATTTTAATTAAATGTAACATAATAAAAAGTAAAAGACAAGCCCCAAATTTAAAGAAACTTCTTACCAGAGCAAAGTTTACGGAGAATAAACACATACTTAGTAGAGTAACAAAATGTAATAAGTCAAACTGCTCGTTATGTCAACATATTAGAGAAAGTCATTCTTACAATTTTAAAGGACCAACATTTTATGTAAATCAACCAATGTCTTGTGATGTAAGAAATGTTTTATATGTTCTTACATGCACTGGATGCAGAGAGTTTTATATAGGACAAACTGGTGACAAACTGAGAACAAGAAGAACTATCCATTCACAGCAAATTAGAGACCCTTCAACAAGACAAATTCCTTTAAGCGAACATTTAGAAAAATGCGGAATCAAAACCCTTCAATATGAAATATTTCCCTTTTTTAAATTAAAGACAGATAGTGTTTCAGCTAGGCTAGAAAAAGAAAAATAGTTTATACAAAAATTTAAACCAACCCTCATTGCAATTAATTTCTAATTCAAACATTTGTCTGACAGAGTTATCAGCCTTACAGGAAGTAGGGACATCGACGTCATGACAACAAAGTCATGACGTCATACTATTGCGCCTGATGATCTGATGAAACGCGTCGCGCATTTTTAAGTTATTAATTAAAGATTTTAAAGCAATATAACATTTAGTCTTTTTTATATATATATATATATTAGACAAATGAAATAAACGAAGTTGCAAGACTTCAGCAAAAATATTTTTGATACAAAAACTGATGTCTCCCCACACACACCACAACCATTACGTGTGTGGACAAACTATTTCCAAAGTCCAATAACTACAGAAAATCATCAAATAGGAAAGGAATACATTATTCACAACTAGACATGGTGCTGACCAATCCTATGAAGTTTCTTGAACATCCGAACAAAAATTATAGAGAAACTACGCTGGCAAAAGTTTCCATGTAAATATTCAAAAGTCCTATATCTCAGCAGAAAATCATCAAACAGAAACAGGAATAATGCATGCAAAACTAGGCATGGTGCTGATTTATCCTTTTACGTTTCATGAAGGAACCGTGCGAACGAAATTGTCAATGTAAACATTTAAAGTCCTATTACTCTGCAGAAAATCATCAAACCGGAATAGGAATAATATATGCACAACTAGGGATAATGCTGATCAATGCTATGAAATTCAATAAATATCCACAAAAGGTTTTGGAGAAACCGTGAGGACCAAATTTTCTTTATAAAATGCCAAGGTATCATAACTCTGCAGAAATACAGGGACAATAACTCGAATATTATTGAAGCCAGCTCTATGTAACGTATGTATGACACTTCCTTCAATCATGCTTTTTCTATAAATGAATTGTCATTCCTATAGCATCAGTAGAACAGGAGTTATTGACCAGACAAAAATGTAACAAAGGGCAATAAATGGAAAAGTAGTAAAGTCAAGCAGGCAAAGCCACATGCAAGACGCAACCACCACCAAAACACCGATAGACAGCATGACACACACTCACACACAACCACACACCCAAACGCACACGCACACACACATACGAAATGAACACAGAAAACACCAAAAGACACACAGGAAACAGGGACAAACGTTCCACAACATGAACAAACCACAAGCAAAAAGACGCAAGGCAAACAAAAGGAAGGGTGACAAAGAGAGTACCGCCTTGGCACGGTCAGCAGCAAAAACACCACTGGGGGTTTAAACCGGTTTACGGACGTCCTAACCTCACACTTCTCTCAAAGTCACCCTAGCTTTACAAATATTGTAAATAAAGGTATCCCCGCTGGACTTACCCACAACATAGACGACGGTGAACACAGGACAACATGTAAAACATAGCATAATAACTGTGACAATCCGTCAAATATGTACTCAATGGCTTTGCTGAAGTCAGAGTACCTGCAGGTAAGCCGTTAAGGGCACGACAGGGAAAAAATAATACATGAGTCTGGTAAGCTCCTCCTGTATCCAAGTTTAAGAGTATACCATCATAGAGTACTACCCTCGGCCTGTCATCGCGCAAGCAAAGAGGGAAGCGTAGCTACCGACTGTAAAAGGGTCGATAACCAAACATGCAGTGTGTTGCAATATAATAGGATCATAACCTTTCTTTTTAAATTTTTTAATGCGTTTTATAAACAAATCATGAAAATGGATATGACCCCGAATTTTCCTAAGTTTGTAGATAACATCCCCATAAAATTCTGGGTGAGAAATGCCTTGTCGCAGTAACGTCCGTAGATTGCAATTATATTTACTAATGAGAGGTAAATTTCGATAATAAAATTTAGAAAAGGTTTTCCGAAGTTTGTGATATCTGTAACCTTGCTTAAGAAGTTTATCAGTTATAACTAAATTACGTCTGTTAAAATCTTCAAGCAAAGAACAGGCTCGGGCAAACCTAATAGGTTGAGAAATATAAACACCATAAGATGTAGAACGTGGCACATCCCCACTCCAAACGTACTGAAGTCAGAGTTATGGCCCTTGTATATGACACTTCCTCTTAGCAAACTAATTCCATGTATAAAGTTTCAATCCAATACAATAAGCAATGTAGTTACCGTCAAGACAAGAAAGTGTGAAAATAAAAACATTTTTCTATTTGGAACCATCTAAGCGTCAGTCCATTTATTTAGTTAAAATTATAGTACAGATACTACATTCAACATATAACAAGAGTGTTGGAACTTTAAAAAACAAAACCTGTTTTCTCAGGTAAAGACCAATGTCCGACAGACATTAATTTACAAACACGAGCTGTATCATCGTTTCCTTATTGAAGCGAAGACCAGCGTGGGTTTGAAATTTAATTAAGAATTGTTTTCCTGACGACAGTTCATAAATTTATTTAGCATAGGATGTGCTATTTTTCTTTTTTCATAAAAAGCATGCAGAGTTTTAATTTCATCCATAAACGTTACTAAAATGTTGAATGCCTTTGTACGTCATTCGGTGATCATGTACGATTTGTGGATGCAGTAACTGATATAGCTTAGAATTATGTTTATATCATTGTACCCCTGATATGGAGTTTTGTAACCTATGACGATGTAAGCGACTTAAGGATTTATGTATGCCAATCCGTTTAAAACAAGTGGACAATGTAGTCCAAAAGGATGTTACACCAGGGCATGTCAGGAAAAAGTGTTTGAGTGTTTCCTGTTGGTTACAAAGCAAGCAGTTAGGTGAGTGTTTGATTTTCCATATAAATAAGTTTTCATTTGTAGGTACAATTTTATGTATTATTTTATACCTAAGTTGTTTGAGTCTATTATCAGTAACGACATGATTTATTAGATGATATACTGAGTTCATGTTGTTGATTGCATGGCCTATGGAATTTTCCCAGTAACCATGGACATAAGGTTTTACAAATTTATTTGAAATAAACAGCATTCGTATTTGTTTGTTGTTAAACTCGTTCAAAAGAACATTGCCAACTGAAATTATTAGATTACGTTTGATTTTAGTGTTTATCGAATCCTCTGACCGTAGCATCTTTTTCCATTCATTCGGAATGCATTTCTGTAATAAAGCAATTTCAGAAATCTAATTTGATCTATTCATTAATTTGTTGTAGACAAGTTCCTCGGATATTTTACCATTTTTCACAATGTCATCAATACAAATTATATCAGAATTTATCCAAGTTTTAAACAAAAGACACTTACCTTTGTGTTTAATGTACCTATTTCCCCATAAGACTTGATTTCGTATTTCATGGTATGTTGTATAGTTAGTTTGTTTCTTATATGTCTTTAATTTTATAAATAGTTCGATTACGTCTTTGTAAAATGTTGGAAGGTTTAGTTTAGGTTTTGGTAATGATTTAAACGAGTCAATATTCATATTAAATATCAAAAGATTACTACCGTATTGGTTCAAAAATAAGCTAGGTAGAACTTTCCAATTTGCTATGGAATTGTCACCAAGCGCCTTTATCCATTTTAATTGCAATGTGTTAATGTATGTTTGTAGATCGGACATTTCAAGTCCACCATCATGTTTTGAACCTATCAATGCATTGCGTTATATATTTTCGTTTTTATTAGTCCAAAGGAATTTAAAAATCATTGTGTTCAGTTTATCGATTATTTCTTTTGGCATTGTTATAGATTGGCCTAGATATTCTAGTTTCGGTAAAAGTAAAGATTTTATAATAGTTACTTTACCACGAAACGTCAAGGTCCTTTTGTTCCATGTATTAATAAGAAGCTGGCATGAATCTAGTTTATTTTGCCAGTTAAGCCGCTCACATTCAGCTTTGTCGGTTCCAAAGAAGGTGCCTAAAGCTTTAACTTGTTGTTCGAACTTTATACCGTGAATAACCTTTTCTTTGTTTTGATATTCCAATGAGCATACCACTTGTTTTACTAATATTAAGTCGTAATCCAGAGTGTGCGTCGAGTTCGTCTATTTCTTTAATAACCGTAGGAATTTCATCGATATTTTTCAAGAATAATGTCGTGTCATCTGCTAGCTGTGTTATTTTTAAGCTTTTTCTTGACCCAGTTTCCAAATTAACACAACTACCCGAAATATTTTGGTTCGATCGTATTTTACTTGATAAAATTTCAGTAACAATAATGAAAAGTAGGGCTGAAAGGAGACAGCCTTGCTTAACACCCCTTTCGAGTTTGAAACTTTGTGATTTCCAACCGTTGTTAATTACAGACGAGTTTATATCTCTGTACAATAGTTAAACCCATTCAATAAAACCTGTTTCTAAAAGTACAAAAATGAGTCGTGCAGGAAACACGACATACAGAACAAACACTCGCCCGAACAGTAACACAAGGAAACAGCAAATGTACATAAGTAGAAAAAACAACATGAGACGCACAAAGACAAAACAAATATACAATAGGAGGAAGATGGAAGTACCACCTTGGAACGGTCAGTGACAAAAGTCACTGGGGGGTTAAACCGGTTTATGGGCGCCCAACCTCACACTTATTCCATCCCCATCCTAAAAGACAAACAGTGTAAATAAACGTATCCCCTCTCCGACTAATCTACAACAACCGCGACAGCAAATACAGTGGTAAAGTGCATGTATAACGAAAAAACATTTAAGTGAACATACTGTATCCAAATTTATCCAGTACGTTGATCATAAATTTCCATTCTAAGGTATCAAATGTGTTTTTTTTAAATCTAAAAATAAAATGACTCCATCAATATTAAACATATCAGCATAATCAATGATATCCTGAATTTGTCGATGTTAAAACCAATGAACCTATTTTTAATGAAACCCTGTTGGTCGATATTTATAATTGCCGGCGAAACTTTTTTTAAACGAAGTGCAAGGACTCTTGCACTCTTGCAAGGATTTTATAGTCTACATTAAGTAAAGAAGTGGGTCGCCAGTTTTCTAGATCTTCTGGGTTACCTTTTTTATAAAGAAGCGAAAATACACTTTGTTTCTGGGATCTTGTCAGTTGTTTTTATTCAAAGCACTGTTTAAATGTTTTAAGTAATAAAGGTGCCAGTTCATTTGAAAATATTTGGTAAAATTCTGTTGATAACCTGTCTAGACTTGGGGTTTTATTTGTTTTCATGCCGTTTAAAATATTATTCTGCTTTGATTGGACCTTCGCATTTGTTTGCATTACTTCTTGTCAAAACGTTTTCTAAGTTTAAAAACTTAATATACTGAGATTCTTCTTTGTCACGTTATTTAGACGACATTTTTAATATTGATAACCCATACTTTGATTCTATGATAACCTCAATTTACCCTATGGAGCTCAAGCTTAATAAAGCAAATAGTTCTGACATATCTGCAGCCTTTTTAGATTTAAATTTATCTATACACAATGGAACAATTTCTTCTGGAATTTATGACAAAAGGGATGAAATAGTTAATAGTTTAAAATAGTTAACTATCCTCATTTTGATGGGGATGTTCCCCGGGCTACATGTTACGGTGTATACATTTCTCAGCTTATTCGTTTTGCTAGAGCTTGTTCCTCTGTTGATGATTTTAACAATCGTAACCTTATTATCACTGAAAAACTACTAAAACAGGGCTACAGATATGACAAACTTCGTAAAACATTTTTTAAAATTTTACCACCGTAATGTTCTACTCATCAGCAAATACAATTGTAATTTACCTACTTTTCTAAAGTTAGGTATTTCACATCCGGAGTTTTACGGTGATGTCATTTACAAACTTCGAAAAATTATTGGACACACATATTTTGATACTTTGTTTGTCAAACGTATAAAACAATTCATTAAAAAGAGATATGACCCCTCTATATTGCAGCACACTACATGCTTGGTGGTCGACCCCTTTACAGTTTGTCATTATACTTTCCTCTTGCTTGTGCGACGACGGAAAAGGCTTATATTAATACTCTATGAAGATTCCCTCTTAAACCCGTTTACGGTGGGAGGAAATTAGATATTTGTATTTTGCCAGTTCTGTCGTACCCCAAATGACTTCTCCACAGCTGCTCTGACCTGAATAGTCATTGAGTACATGTCTACGGTGTCAAGTTTATTCTTTTTCAAACAAAACAGTTGTGCATGTTTAATATCCACTAGTAATTGTATCTTCTTGCGATTTATCTTTTATTAAATGTCGGTGTAGAAGTGTTTCAAATAGTTTTCCCGTACTTTTAAATTATGACGTCATTTACATGATGGCATCGCTTGTTTACCTCTAACGTTTATTTTCAAATCATTTTCATTTTGGCAGACATCGTTATGCATGTTGTGGAGTTGTCTGGAGGGGGAATTTTATTTACATTTTGACTTTGGTGAAAGTGGGATAAGAACGAGGTTGGGTACCCGTAAACCAGGTTTAAGTCCCCCAGTAGCCCTTTTTTGGCTGCTGGCCGTTCCAAGGCGGCACTCCTGCTTTCAGCCTACGGTCAATTTTGTTAATTAATATGCTTAATGTTTAATGTGTTTCGTCTTGATATGCGTCCTGTTATGTTTTGTCTTGTGGCTTTACCGTTTCTTGTTAGATGGTGTTTGGTGCGGTGTCATTTCGTGTGTGGCTCTCCCTGTTTGACTATTTTTCCATATTTGTCATAACTGTTTGAAGAGTAGAGTCGTTTATAAAATTTCACTTCTTCATTTAAAATGTCATTTATATCAGTGATACGATTTCGATCGACCATGACTGAGGTTAAGTTTTTCCGATTTTGGCAAGATTTTGCAAGGTTTATAAAAATTAGTATTTTTCTCCCTCTTCGATAAATTTTACACGTGATCTTATTTGTGCCCCTTGTGCTTTTAGGTCATATATTCATTGTATTTCAGCTTCGATGGCGTGTACCAAGTTTATATTATTTGTATTAGTTTCGTATTGCAGTTTTAATTGTTTTTCCAAATGTTGTAGTCTATTATGCCTTTCACGTGATTTTCTTTTAGAGTATGATACTGACATCAATTTTATTTCATGTTTGAAAATTTCCCACTTGGTCATGTAGCTTTCAATATTGAGTTGGCGACATTGGTTAATAATATCGATAACGAGTTTTCAATACTTATCATCTTTTAAATACGTGTTATTCAGTTTCCGAAACCCAGGCCCTCTATAAATAGGGTTCTTTATCTTAAGAGAAAGTGCCATGTGATCTGTACATTGAATAATAGCCGGTCTAATATCAGTAGTTAAAATTAGTGGTCTTAAGTTATGTTTTGTCAGCGAAAAATCAAATCGACTTTTTTCGGTATTGTTTTTCCTGCGCCATGTAAATTGCTGAGTATTTGGATGCATGTATCTCCATATGTCACATACGTTTTCCTTTATCATCTTTTTATGATTTGTGGACTTGTTCTTATTGGTGTGGTGTTAGATCGTGATTTGCGGTCGGATTCATTATTGTTTCATTAAAATCTCCGTCTACGACCTTTATTCCTTGAGCTTGCTCAAAAAGCAATGACGATAACTTGTTAAAAAATGTGTTTCTAGTATTCGCATTGTTTGGACTATATATATTTAAAATTTATTTGCTGTATTGACATTGGTAAGTATATATCTTCCATCATCACTACTATGTATGTCAATAACATTACAATCCAGATTTTTATGCCCCCAAAGGCGGGCATATAGTAATCGCATTGTCCGTCTTTCCGTCTGTCTGTCCGTCTGTCCGTCCGCCCGTCCGTCCGTCTGTCCGTCTGTCCTTCCATCCGTCCCAAATTCGTGTCAGGTCTGTAACTTCTTCATCTATCAATGGATTTCAATATAACTTGGCACAAATGTACACCACACAAAGACGATGTGTCGCGTTTAACTCCTAGGTCCATAGGTCAAAGGTCAAGGTCACAGGGAACAATTACTTTGTCACAAATTTCGTGTCCGGTCTGTAACTTCTTCATCTATAAATGGATTTCAATATAACTTGGCACAAATGTTCACCACACAAAGACAATATGTCGCGTTCAACTCCTAGGTCCATAGGTCAAAGGTCAAGGTCACAGGGTACAATTACTTTGTCACAAATTTCGTGTCCGGCCTGTAACTTCTTTATCTATCAATGGATTTCAATATAACTTGCCACAAATGTTCACCACACAAAGGCGATGTGTCGCGTTCAACTCCCAGGTCCATGGGTCAAAGGTCAAGGTCACAGGATAAAATAACTTCGTAACAAATTTCGTGTCCGGTCTGTAACTTCTTTATCTATCAATGGATTTCAATATAACTTGGCACAAATGTTCACCACACAAAGACGATGTGTCGCTTTTAACTCCCTGGTCCATAGGTCAAAGGTCAAGGTCACGGGGTACAATTACTTTGTCACAAATTTCGTGTCCGGTCTGTAACTTCTTAAAATATCAATGGATTTCAATATGATTTGGCACAAATGTTCACCAGACAAAGACGATGTGTCGCCTTCAACTCCCTGGTACATGGGTCAAAGGTCAAGGTCACAGAATAGAACTACTTTGTCACAAATTTCGTGTCCGGTCTGTAACATTTTATCTATCAATGGATTTCAATATAACTTGGCACAGATGTTCACCAGACAAAGACGATGTGTCGTGTTCAGCTCTCTGGTCCATATGTCAAAGGTCAAGGTCACAGGGTACAATTACTTGTTTATCTGTGAATGGATTTCAAAGGAACCTGGCACAAATGTTCACCTTACAAAGACGATGTGTCAACTCCCTGGTCCATGGTTCAAATGTCAAGGTCACATGGTACAATTTTTGGGGGCATTTGTCACGTGACTGTGACATCTCTTGTTATTTATGCAAATAGAACATCCCTTACTATTTTTGTCTTCGAATGAGTAATAAATTTTCCAATCTTTAAATTAATTATTTAAAATCGTGATCATGTCCGTAGAAAAGTGAGTTTCTTGCAGAAAAGCAATATCAGTCTTTTGTTGATTCAACCATATTTTAGTCTTGTGCGTTTCATTTTATATCTTAAACCTTGTGCATTTAGGGATAATACATGCACAGTCTTATTAGAATTTGTCATTATATCAGTGGACATTTAACAATTAGAAAAGGATACAATGTGCATGCGCGAATATACTACGCAGTTACTTATGGTTGACAATATACAGAATTGCTTGTGCAATAAAATATATAGATACATTTTACATGCATATAATTATGATCTGCACAATTTTCTTGTACGACTGAAACAAAAACGGGCGCAAAAATACCGTAGCTGGGCGATCTCGTCGAGAGTCACCCAGTTGGGGCATCTGCCTCAGCCATTACCTCATAGAGCCAGTGGCACATATTGTTCGTCGAAAGCACCACATGAACACTTACGAACAATTGTACTATGAAAGTACATATCGACCGCATAATTCAGTGTGATAATAATTTACAACACTGCAGATCCGGCTTGCGTGATCCCCATGGAGGTCGCTTAACTCGAGTATACAGAATTATATTCAGAATCTAAAACATACCACGAGGCAGTCTTGGATTGGGCCCGCTATATCGAGTCGCTAGATCCGTGTATGTACAACACTGAAAGACAAGGCAGTACTGTACAGGATGCAATATTGGTAACAGTACAGTTACTGTAAAACGCATATGTACACTATTAATATGAGTTAAACGTACCATAAAGTAACGATATGTACATGTAAAGGCATAAAACATGCGACAAAACCTCCTAGGTCATACTGGTTAGATCCGCGTATGCGTTTCTATCAAACTGATGGCATAAACATACATGGCAAAACAACGTGGAGTGTACAACTTAAGATTAGCAGTACATCTATACAGTGCATCCTCGGGTAGTACGGCTCTAAAGGAGTCGCTTTATCCGGCAACCCACACTTTTCACGATTACCGTACACATAAAAAAAAACTTAAAGCGTGAATGCACAATGTACTCTGTCATGCGGATCTCGCAAAAGCCGTTTGCCCGAGTGTACATAGTTGATACCATGTGCTTAAACAAAAGATCCACTGTATTAAGATACAAAAGTGCGTCAGAAACTTAAGGAAGGCCCACTTATATCTACGGGTAATAAACCCTGGATAACCATGTCGTTCGACCTATTGAGCCGAAAGAGTAGCTTTATATCACAGAGAGCGAATAACCAGAGCCTTAATTGGTGCTGTGGTCGGGGATAGTAATTAATACTATTAATGCCACTACGCTAATATACTAAACAACATTTCTTCTGTAGTTCCTATAGCTTTGCCTGTGAATTATGGTGGTTTCAGCAAACTACCTGTTCGTCAAAGTGGATGTGATCAAATGTGGTATTAAATTGATAGCAAAATGATAATAAATGTTTAAAAAATTAATAGTGGTTTTGTCAAACTGGCAATAATGCTCAGCAATCATTACCATGAGGTGATAAGTGCGATAATTGGTTAGGAACTGATATAAAGTATGACACACCAAAATTGAATAGTCAAAATTAATCCACACCTTTTGAGGATAATAGATCTATACAGTTTTATTCAGTAATATTGTTTATGTATTATATACTCTAGTTTTGATAATGACCAAAGTATAAATCATTCATATTGTTTTACCGGTCATGGTAATAAACAACTATGTGACTACAGTATTGTACATGTATTTGAATCCACCAAAAGTTGAACTAAACAACATTTTGACTGAAAACATAATGCATAAAGTGAGTGGCAAACAGTTTGGACCAAGACTAAAATTAAAACTGAATGGGATAGTAAATCATTAGCAATGTGTTATGTGGTCTGGGGCTGTTTTAATGACTAAACAATGTGACTATAGTATTTGAAAGCACCTCTGTATCACTCATTGTACCCAAGGTTGAGTAAGTGTGAATATGTCACCTGCTTAGCTAATATCCTGATCTGTATAAACCAAAACAAATGGACCACATATCAATATTTAACATATAGATAGTTATTTAAGGATTTTGATTATTCAATTTTGCTTTTAAATACAAATTTTCAATTTTTGCCGAAACGTCCTTGGCCGAATAAATAGATGGCCAAAACGTCCTGGGTCGAAACATCCGGGGCGAAACTTCCTATGCCGAAACGTCCTACATTCAGTTTGGCCATGTGTAGAGGCATTATAAAAAGGCTGTATTCCAGTCAAGGGATTAACTAATGAAAATACGGTTTACTAGAAAATACTATGAGGTCATATGCAAATTACAATGTAACATAGTTTCTGATTGGTGGAAAACTAGAACAAATGTGAAAATAGACAGCTAACCGCTGAAAAACGAGAATATCTCAATCGCTAGAACACAATAGGTGTAAGTATACTTACATAATATATGTCTACCGCACAGACATGAAGAGTTCTGTGTGAAAATATTTAGATCGCTATTCAGTCTCATGGTCCGTAAATTAAAGCAAGGACGTTCGAAATCGTGCGTTCGGCAGGGTACATAACTTAAGCTTCGCCGGACGAATCAGTGTCCGCATCACTGTCCGCATCATGTCTTCTGCAATACGCGTCTTCTTGCTCTGGTCGTTCAGTGTTTCTGACGGAGTCTGTGGTGAACGTGCCACTTCGCTAGATGACTTGCCTTTGCCCGGATTACATGTCTTGCAGAAGCCGTCTATCGCAGGCTAACCGTTGACGACCTTGCCAATTTTCTTGTTGGCGGCTACGTTTACTTGTCTCACGATCATCGGTCGACTGTGTCGGGTCGTTGACCACGTGCGACTCGGGTTGCTCAGCCACTGATGTCTGCACGATGTTCTGGGTCGATGCATCGGCGTCGGTAGTCTTCGGCACTACACATTGACCCCGTTTATGGCCCGGTTGGCGACAGTCAATACACGTCCACTCGTTCGGACATTCGTGGAAAGTGTGCCCTTACTCCAGGCACTTTTTGCAGGTAACAGGATTTGAACCTTTGTTTGCATCTTGTCCGTCGTGAATGACACGCCCCGTGTACTTCCCGAAGGACATGCAACGGGATAGGGGCTCCTTAAAGGTGGTTGCCTTCACTATAAAGACCCGATCTCCTGTTTCGCAATTTGCGAGGCGTCCATCAGTACGCAGTTTCACTCTACTGTGAGAAATAACTTCAAGACCCTTTAATATCAGAGTCCTAGAAAGTACAAAAATGAGTCATGCAAGTACACCATCGTCAACGGATAAAGGAATGTTCTTGACCTTGACCTTGATAGTACCCTCGCCGTCAAGGCGGTTAGAATTAGTGCTTAACATGGCTATCTGTTTACCCCTCAAGTTCACCCCATCTTTAAGTAAGGTGACTTTGTCTTCTAGGTTATCAATGTAAATCCGCCATAACCCGTTGGCTCTCTGCAGCCCTGTAAGATGTGATGAGCCTATTACTTTCAATAATGCTCCATATAATTCAGAATGTTTCAACCACTCTTTTTGATCAGGCCTCCGTTCTCCAAACAAACACTTCTGTTGAAGAAAAACAATTGGAGCGCCGCCTTATTTGGCATTTAGTCCCTCTGGTAATGTACTTTGAGTTTCAGAATCCGACATAACTTTCGATCGTAGCAATATCTATAGTCCAAGTAAAAGTCCAAATTGGTTGAAAATTATTTCCAAGTCTATACTTCACTGAAACAATTTGCTCAGGTTCCACACAATTTAACTTTAAAATCGGAGCATAATAACAACCGTCTTGACAGTAGCGATTATCTCCCCGCTTTTATTTTATAAAAAACATTTGATCTTGAATTGTGATATTGACCTTGAATTGAGACATTGACCTTTGATCAATATGCCTGAATCCTGCTGTCTGCACATCAGTTTGTTTAAGAAAACATTTGTGTCACAACATTTGGGAATCCTTCCAAGGGTTATACAGATGTGGAGCAGACATAAAAAATAAGGCTAAAACATTTGACCTTAAATATGACCTTGACCTTGGACCAATGTGCCTGAACCCTGCTATCTGCAAATCGGCTTGTTATGGAGTACAGTTGTGCCACATCATTTTGAAATCTTCCCGAGAGTTTAAGAGATATTGAGTGGACACGAAGGTTGTGTGGCTAAAACATTTGACCTTGAAATGTGACCTTGACATTTGAGCCATGTGCCTGAATCGAATGTTTTGCAATCATTTTGTTGCGATAAACATTTGTGCCAAATCATTTTGAAATCCCTCCATATTTGTGAAAGATATGGAGAGGGGACAAGAGTGTGGCAGACAGACGGACAGACAGACGGACGGACGGAGAGACGAACAATTTGACCAAAGACAATATGTCTCCCCATTATTAATGAGGGAGACATAATTATGTCACAATCGTTTGAATCCATACAACTACCCACCATTCTTTGTTTTGACCTTACTTGCTTACATTATATTTTTATGCCCCCCAGATCAGATCTGGGGGGCATATTGTTTTTGCCCTGTCTGTTTGTTTGTTTGTTTGTTTGTTTGTCTGTTTGTCTGTTTGTCTGTTTGTCTGTTTGTCTGTTTGTTTGTCAGCAACTTTAACATTGGCCATAACTTTTGAGCCAGTACAGATAGAGACTTGATATTTGGTATGCATATGTATCTCATTAAGCCGCACATTATGAGGGGTGACATGTCAAGGTCAAGGTCATCCTTCAAGGTCAGAGGTCAAATATATGGGTCAAATCACCGACTTTAACATTGACCATAACTTTTAGACCAGTAGAGATAGAGATTTGATATTTGGCATGCTTGTGTATCTCATGAAGCCGCACATTTTGAGGGGTGATATGTCAAGGTCAAGGTCATACTTCAGGGTCAAAGGTCAAATTGTCTGTTTATTGTCTGTAACTTTAATGCAACCTTAACATTGGTCATAACATTTGAGCCAGTACAGATAGAGACTTGATATTTGGTATGCATATGTATCTCATAAAGCCGCACATTTTGAGGGGTGACATGTCAAGGTCAAGGTCATCCTTCAAGGTCAGAGGTCAAATATATGGGTCAAATCACCGACTTTAACATTGGCCATAACTTTTGGACCAGTAGAGATAGAGACTTGATATTTGGCATACATGTGTATCTCATGAAGCTGCACATTTTGAGGGGTGAAATGTCAAGGTCAAGGTCATCTTTCAGGGTCAAAGGTCAAAGGTCAAATTGTCTGTTTCTTTGTCTGTAACTTTAATATTGGTCATAACTTTTGAGCCAGTATAGCTAGTGACTTGATATTTGGTGTGCATATGTATCTCATAAAGCCGCACATTTTGAGTGGTGACATGTCAAGGTCAAGGTCATCTTTAAAGGTCAGAGGTCAAACACATGGGTCAAATCACTGACTTTAACGTTGGTCATAACTTTTAATCAAGTACAGATAGAGACTTGATATTTGGCAAAAGCCGCACATTTTGAGTGGTGACATGTCAAGGTCAAGGTCATCTTTAAAGGTCAGAGGTCAAACACATGGGTCAAATTACTGACCTTAACGTTGGTCATAACTTTTAAGCAAGTACAGATAGAGACTTGATATTTGGCATGCATATGTATCTCATAAAGCCGCACATTTTGAGGGGTGACATGTCAAGGTCAAGGTCATCCTCAAAGGGCAGAGGTCAAACATGGGTCAAATCACTGACTTTAACATTGGCCATAACTTTTAAACCAGTACAGATAGAGACTTGATATGTGGCATGCTTGTGTATCTCATAAAGCTGCACAGTGTGAGGGGTGAAATGTCAAGGTCATTCTTCAGGGTCAAAGGTCACCAACTTCAAATTGGCCATTACTTTTGAACCATTAGAGATAAAGTCTTGATATTTGGTATGCATGTGTATCTCATGAAGCTGCACATTTTGGCGGTGACATTTAAAGGTCAAGGTCATCTTTCAGGGTCAAAGGTCACCGACTATAACATTTGCCATAACTTTTGAACCAGTAGAGATACAGACTTGATAGTTGGTATATGCGTGTTTCTCATTTGGCTGCACAGTTTGAGGGGAACATGTCAAGGTCAAGGTCATCCTTCATGGTCAAAGGTCACCAACTTTAACATTGGTCATAACTTTTGAACCAGTAGAGATACAGACTTGATATGTGATATGCATGTGCACCCCATGAAGCTGCACAGTTTGAGGGGTGACATGTCAAGATCAAGGTCATCCTTTAGTGTCAAATATCATATCGAGGGGGCATAGTGTTTCACAAACACATCTTGTTAAAACAGTTTCGATTTTCTATATTTCAATATGACTACATCACGACAAAGCATCTGTATAAAAGTACAAAAATGAGTCATGCAGGAAACACCACATACAGAACAAATAGTCGCCCGAACAGCAACACAAGGAATATGGAAAAATAGTCAAACAGGGAGAGCCACACACGAAATGACACCGCACCAAACACCATCTAACAAGAAACGGTAAAGCCACAAGACAAAACATAACAGGACGCATATCAAGACGAAACATTAAACATTAAGCATATTAAAAAACAAAATTGACCGTAGGCTGAAAGCAGGAGTGCCGCCTTGGAACGGCCAGCAGCCAAAAACAATAAAAAAGGGCTACTGGGGGACTTAAGCCTGGTTTACGGGTACCCAACCTCGTCCTTATCCCACTTTCACCAAAGTCAAAATGTAAATAAAATTCCCCCTCCAGACAACACCACAACATGCATAACGATGTCTGCCAAAATGAAAATGATTTGAAAATAAACGTTAAAGGTAAACAAGCGACGTCATCATGTAAATGACGTCATAATTTAAAAGTACGGGAAAACTATTTGAAACACTTCTACACCGACATTTAATAAAAGATAAATCGCAAGAAGATACAATCACTAGTGGATATTAAGCATGCACAACTGTTTTGTTTGAAAAAGAATAAACTTGACATCGTAGACATGTACTCGATGACTATTCAGGTCAGAGCAGCTGTGGAGAAGTCATTTGGGGTACGACAGAACTGGCAAAATACAAATATCTAATTTCCTCCCTCCGTAAACGGGTTTAAGAGGGAATCTTCATAGAGTATTAAGCCTTTTCCGTCGTCGCACAAGCAAGAGGAAAGCATAATGTAGACATGTACTCGATGACTATTCAGGTCAGATCAGCTGTGGAGTAGTCATTTGGGGTACGACAGAACTGGCAAACACAGCAAATGTACATAACTATAAAGATGTTATATATGCGGCCCTCGGAAGTATTAGTAGTACCAGATTGTATGATAAAACCAAACACATAATCAGCAGTTTGAGCGGTTTCATCAATGTTCGCATTTGTGCGTTATTAGTTTAGCGAAAAAGCACAAAAGTATGCCATTTTAGAATAGCTCGGGCGTTGAAAGTAAAAGACGGAAAACATAATATGTTTTCGAATATCTATATGAAGTATGTAGCACGGAAGTCAAGGTAACTAAATGATATAGTTTTAACAAGAGCCGCGTGTGTCGAAGCAGTATACGCCCGAAGTATGTGCCGTTGTTACATGCAAACTATTAATTTGAGTTGAGGGTCACCTTGACCTTAACCTTCGACCGACCTCAGAATCTATAGGGGTCATGTACTGGCCATGACCAACCTTCCAACTAAGTATGAAGACAGCACACATGATACTTATCAAGTTATTGAGCAGACAAGATTTTTAAGTAAAGGTCACCGTGACAATGATCTTTGACCGACTGACCTAAAAATCAAAAGATGTTATCTACTAGCCATAACCAACCTTCCTAATAAGTATGAAGACAGCACACATAATACTTATCAAGTAATTGAGCGGACAAGATGTTTGAGTTGTAGGTCACTGTGACCTTGACCATTGACCGACTGACCTTAAAATCAATAGGGGTCATTGAGTAGCCATGACCAACCTTCATACTTAGTATAAACACAGCATGCCTAATACTTATGAAGTTATTGAGCGGCGGGATGTTTTAAGTGAGGGTCACCATTGTGACATTGACCGACTGACCGACTGACCGACTGACCTCAAATTATTAGGGGTCATATACTAGCCAAGGCGAACTTTCCTACTAAGTATGAGGAGAACACTCTTAATACTTATCAAGTTGACAAGAGTTTTGAGTTGGAGGTTACGTTGGCCTTGACCGTTGACTGACTGATCTGAAAGTCAGTAGGGATCATCTTCTAGCCATCAACAAATTTCCTTCTATGTATAAAGACAGTACATCTATTAGTTGTCAAGTTATTGAGCGGACAAAGAAGTGGCTAACGGACGGACGGATGGACAGACGGACAGACGGACGAGCGCCATACCATAATACTGCCGAAGTTACCTTCAGCGTATAAAAACGGAACTCATTATTACATGTCTCTGTGTAATTTCAATGTAGCGAGTAGTTTTGTTATAGCTTCTAATATGCTGACAGACTTTTAATTTATTTCATGAAGTATTCGTATATTAAATAATCACTTTTGATTTCGCAACATTCGCCACATTTTGTTCTGATACAAACATTAACAAAGGAAAACATCGGCAAAACCTTGATGGCGTACCTGCACTATTATTTAAAAACTAAATGCTAGTAACATGGACAGGGAAACCGTGGATAACATGGTGTGGTACTGACCGTAAATGAAGAAAAAGGAAATGTAATTTTGTGCAGTCGATTGCAAATGGAGGTCAATGTTAAGGTAAATATTTTATTTTTTAGGAAAAATATTTATTATCATGTAAAGCGCGACATGTTCAACAAATCAATTTGATTCTTTGTCAATACTTTCCCAAAATCGTGGATATCTTCCGACCAGGAATCGGAGATAAATTCAAATACAGTAAAACAGGAAGAGCCATACACAATATGCAATCTTTGCCAAAATGCCGGTAGATTAAGTGAGACACATACACAACAACCTACACATTACCGGAGAGAGAGAGAGAGATAAATATTAATATAGAGGTAATACGGCAAGACACAAGGCACTATTCATGACAAACATAAAAGTAATAGTCACAGTTTAAGCTGGTAGCCTTAACTATATTTAGTACTATTCATGTTTGGGTCTCAACAGTATGAAACATTTATATTTAATATACATATTTGTTCAGACATTCAATATATATCCAAAAGCTCCGTCAATATTTCGCCCTAGTGCAAGGCAATGTACCTTTCAGGATTTTAACTGCGCTGTCGACATCAGTCCCAATCCGAGTATAATTTTGGACAAGAAGAAGCACAGGCTGGCCAGATTGTATCTCCTCTGCATGGTTTATAATGGAAATCTCAAATCTTTTCTTGAACTTATTCAAGAACATAGTAGCATATTCAGTATTGCTTGGGTCAAACAGCTGACCTGTAACATATCAAGGAGAGTACGCTTTGTTTAGTGATGCAGATAATAACATTCAACAACCTACACTGTATTCCATTATATATGTTCCTGGGTTGAATACTAATGTTAGTGTGTTTGCAAATGTATTTATCGCCTTCGCCTATGAAGTAATCATACATACAGCAGATAGTTGACCGTTATTAGGTTCACCAGGTTTAGGTTTGTATTGAGTCAATGGGTTTGGTTTTAGGTCCTTCGGAATCATTAGTTTTTATGTTATTAGTTTTGAAAGTTGAATACTACTTAAGCCGATGCTAGTGGGGTGAGTAGTTTTGCACTTTTCATTACTACTCATGAATAGACTCAATAAAACCGAGTCTGCAATTTTCTCTGTTTACATTGCTATTTTTGCCTTCGAAGGATCTCCCACTTTCAGGATATATTTACTTCACAACAACAGGTGTTCAGTGCTTGTGTGACGGCCTTAAAAGGTCACCCGGTACTTCATTCTCAGTGTTTTCTTATTTTCTGATCCTCCGGGATCGTTAGTTTTGGTGTTATTAGTTTTGAAAATTGAATACTGCTTAAGCCGATGCTAGGGGGCGTGAGTAGTGTTGTACATTTAATTACTACTCATGAACAGATTCAATAAAACCGAGTCTGCAATTTTCTCTGTTTGCATCGCTACTTTGGCTTTCGAAGGATCTCCCACTTTCAGGATATATTTACGTCACTGCGACTACAAATAGGTAATATAACGTCGCTTAGAAAATTATTATTAATCGATGTAATTCAATAAAAACAAGTCTCGATAAATGAGTGCGCAAATCATAGTAAAAACGAATCTGAAAAAGTAAAATCAAGAAGAGAAAAAAACGTGTAAAATGTTTTATATGTTCAAATAAGGACAGCAAACTGATATTTATAAATCAATACATTCAATCCAAATGTTTTTACCATAATTGACTCTTGACTGCAGACACATTCTGGTTGGTCTTCAGTCCTAAGTATATACGGATGCGTGATATAAGAGTTTCCTATGCAACAGCGTGCAAGGACCACCTGACTTCTCCGTATATTCTTATAATCTATTAGGGTATTACCAATCGACGTCCGTAAACCGGTTTAAACCCCCAGTGGTGATTTTGCTACCGACCGTGCCAAGGCGGTTCTCTCTTTGTCACCCTTACTTTTGTTTGGCCTGTGTCTTTGTGCTTGTGTTTTTTCATGTTTGTCTCTGGTGTTTGTGTATTTGTTGGTGTTTTCTGTGTTCTTCTCGTGTGTTTGCGTGTGTTTGGTTGTGTGCTTGTGAGTGTGTGACATGCTGTCTATCGATGTGTTGGTAGTGATTGCTTCTTGTATGTGACTTTCTCCTATATATGTGTGTATGAGAAGAACACGAGAAGAACACAGAAAACACCAACAAATACACGGGCACCAGAGACAAGCATGAACAAAACACAAGCACAAAGACACAAAACAAACAAAAGTATCAAACTCACCACTGGGGGTTTAAACCGGTTTACGGACGTCCTAACCTCACAAGCCGCCGACGGTCAACCAACAAGCATGTAGTGTGCCGCAATATAAAGGGGTCATATCCATTTTTAATTTTTTGTTTTATACATTTGACAAAATATGTGTGTCCAATAATTTTTCTAAGTTTGTAAATGACTTCTCAGTAAACCTCCAGATGTGAGATACCTAACTTTAGAAAAGTACATAAATTACATTGTATTTGCTGATGAGTAGAACATTACGTTGGTAAAATTTTGAAATTGTTTTACGGAGTTTGTCATATCTGTAGCCCTGTTTTAGTAGTTTTTCAGTGATAATAAGGTTACAATTGTTAAAATCATCAACAGAAGAACAAGCTCTAGCAGAACGAATAAGCTGAGAAATGTATACACCGTAACATGTAGCACGGGGAACATCCCAATTCAAATGACGATAGTTAACTATTCTAAAATTAAAGTCATCTCTTTTATCGTAAATTCCAGAAGAAATTATTCCACTGTTTAAAGATAAATTTAAATCTAAAATGGCTGCAGATATGTCAGAACTATTTGCTTTATTTAGCTTGAGCTCTCTAGGGTTAATTGAGGTTATCATAGAATCAAAATATGGGTTATCAATATTAAATATGTCGTCTAAATAACGTGCTATATTGTTAAAAGCATTGATGACATCCGCCTGTGAATCGGTTTTAAGGTTAAGCATAAACTACAAAAACAAGTCTGCAATTAAAGGAGCACAGTTGGTTCCAATGGGAATACCAATGACCTGGCGATAAACAGAAACGAACAAATATATTGTCTAGCAGAAACGTAATTGCGTCCCAAAGATCTAAACATGTCTACGAGGTTATTTGTAATGTCATTGCTAAAGAAGGCATGTCTAGAATTACAAGCAATAAATGATACTTTTTCTCTAGCAATTGTTTTATTTATACGATTTGTAAGTTTGATCTTCATTAGATCGTGCGGTAATGTGGTATAATATTGTTTTCTTCCTCTTGCAGGAATTGTTCTACATTCAATGTGTTTCCTCATACCTTTAAACCGTACTTTGCACTTCATGGTGGCATCGGTACTCGTCGACATATTGTGTGACTATTTTAATTTCCCTTTTAAGATTTGTGCCCTTTGCGTTTTCTCTAGTGTGACTTTACCTTACTCGTGTTTCTTCTTACTTTTTACCCATTCAATGTTTCCCTTCATATCCTTAGTCTTCTATATTTCTATACGCCCGTTTGAAAAAACGGGACGTATTATGGAATGGCGCTGTCTGTCCGTCTGACCGTCTGGCTGTACGTCCGTCTGTCCGTCTGTCCATTTGTAACATCTCTAACTCAAGTTCCGCTTGGTGGATCCTTCCCAAATTTAACCACAATGTTTATCTAGACATGCTACAGTAGCCTGCTAAGTCCCGGCTCGTTTATCCAAGGTCAAGGTCGCTTAATTGGACTTAAAATTTGCGTTTAACATTTGCGTTAAGCTTAATTGTTAAAATGATAACCTCAATTTATGTGGAAAAAGTCCACTTATTTACATAACACTTTGTGATAAAGCTTTGAAACTTGGAACACTTGTTCACCGTCACAACATTCACCTGTAGGCAAGAGAAAATAACTCTGTCAAACAGTTTGACTGAATTATGCCCCTTTTTAACTTAGAATCTTTGGTTAAGGCTTAGTTAAATGAGAAAAGTAGTAAAGTCAAGCAGGCAAAGCCACATGCAAGACGCAACCACCACCAAAACACCGATAGACAGTA
Organism: Azorinus chamasolen; assembly: GCA_963576725.1. Lineage (NCBI taxonomy): Eukaryota > Metazoa > Mollusca > Bivalvia > Cardiida > Solecurtidae > Azorinus > Azorinus chamasolen. The sequence goes on along the minus strand of OY755238.1, from coordinate 24,454,049 downwards.
TGACACACACACACACACAACCACACACCCAAACGCACACACACATACGAAATGAACACAGAAAACACCAAAAGAGACACCAGAACCAGGGACAAACGTTCCACAACATGAACAAACCACAAGCACAAAGACGCAAGGCAAACAAAAGGAAGGGTGATAAAGAGAGTACCGCCTTGGCACGGTCAGCAGCAAAAACACCACTGGGGGTTTAAACCGGTTTACGGACGTCCTAACGTCGCACTTCTCTCAAAGTCACCCTAGCTTTACAATTATTGTAAATAAAGGTATCCCCGCTGGACTTACCCACAACATAGACGACGGTGAACACAGGACAACATGTAAAACATAGCATAATAACTGTGACAATCCGTCAACTATGTACTCAATGACTTTGCTGAAGTCAGAGCACCTGCAGGTAAGCCGTTAAGGGCACGGCAGGGAAAAAATAATACATGAGTCTGGTACGCTCCTCCTGTATCCAAGTTTAAGAGTATACCATCATAGAGTACTACCATCGGCCTGTCATCGCGCAAGCAAAGAGGGAAGCGTAGCTACCGACTGTAAAAGGGTCGATAACCAAACATGCAGTGTGTTGCAATATAATAGGATCATAACCTTTCTTTTTAAATGTTTTAATGCGTTTTATAAACAAATCATGAAAATGGATATGACCCCGAATTTTCCTAAGTTTGTAGATAACATCCCCATAAAATTCTGGTTGCGAAATGCCTTGTCGCAGTAACGTCCGTAGATTGCGATTATATTTACTAATGAGAGGTAAATTTCGATAATAAAATTTAGAAAAGGTTTTCCGAAGTTTGTCTGTAACCTTGCTTAAGAAGTTTATCAGTTATAACTAAATTGCGTCTGTTAAAATCTTCAAGCAAAGAACAGGCTCGGGCAAACCTAATAAGTTGAGAAATATAAACACCATAAGATGTAGAACGTGGCACATCCCCATCTAAAAAAGGATAATTAACAATTTTAAAATTAAAATCTTCTCTTTTATCGTATACTTTGGACGAAACTTTATCATTTGTAATTGAAAGATTCAAATCTAAAAATGACGCATTAATGTCAGATTGATTAGCTTTGTTTAAAGACAGTTCTTTTGGGTAGATTGAAGAAACCATAGTATCAAAATAAGGATTATCTAAATTCAAAATATCGTCTAAATACCTTGAAGTTTTATTAAAAGCATTAACAATATCGGTCTGAGCATAAAATCCCTCTCGTAGCAATACAAAAACAAATCTGCAACAAGAGGGGCACAATTTGTACCCATGGGTATACCAACAACTTGACGATATATGGTATCTCCATAACGCACAAAAATATTATCTAAAAGAAAGGTAAGAGATCTACAAACATCAAAGCAAGTCCACATTGTGTAATGTTCAACTTCTGAATTCGAAAAGAATGAACGTTGAACATTACAAGCAATGAACATTTTGTTTTCTCTGGCAAAGGTTTTTTCTATTAATTTAATAAGTCTATCCTTTATAAGATGGTGAGGTAGAGTAGTATAAAGTCCATTTATTTGCATAACCCTTTGAGATAAAGCTTTTAAACTTGGAACATTTGTTCACCATTACATTCAGCTGTAGACAAGAGTACATAACTCCGTCAAGCATTTTGACAGAATCATTAACTTAGAAATTTTGGTTAAGGCTTTATTAAAGTCCATCTATTTACATAACCCTTTGAGATAAAGCTTTTAACCTTGGAACACATGTTCACCATCACAAGCTTTACCTGTAGGCAAAAGTACATAACTCTGTCCAACATTTTGACAGGATTATGCCCCCTTTTAACTTAGACATTTTGGTTAAGGTTTTGGTTAAAGTCCACTTGTTTACATAACCCTCTGAGATAAAGCTTTTAAACCTGGAACACTTGTTCACCGTCACAAGCTTTACCTGTAAGCAAGAGTACATAACTCTGTCCAACATGTTGACAGGATTATGCCCCCTTTTAACTTAGACATTTTGGTTAAGGTTTTGATTAAAGTCCACTTATTTACATAACCCTTTTCAGATTAAGCTTTTAACCTTGAAACACTTGTTCAACATCAGAAGCTTCACCTGTAGGCAAGAGTACATCACTCTGTCTAACATTTTGACATAATTATGACGCTTTTTAGCTTGGAATTTTTGTTAAGGTTTTGGTTAAAGTCCACTTATTTACATAATCCTTTCAGATAAAGCTTTTAAACTTGAAACATTTGTTCACCATCAGAAGCTTGATCTTCATCTCAAGCATTTAGACACAATTATGGCACTTTTTAATTTAGAATTTTTGGTTAAGGTGTTTTGGTAAAACATGCCTAATTACAACCTTGAAACTAGGTCGCAAAATTGGACTTAGACTTTGAATTTAGCAAATACGTAAACCCCAGTTTATGTTGAACAAAACCTCGACGGGCGTATATTGTGCCCACTAGCACTCTTGATGTCGTAACCTCTGGTATGTTTTTATTCTTTTACACAATTTTTCTTTTCGTTACATACGTATGTCGCTTTTTACGGAACGGTGCTAAAATTACTACACAAATTATGAATAGTCTCCCTATGCTCACAATTACTAACTTAAACTTACACTCTGTGTCTTCTGTTCAGATTCCTTATAACCTGGCTAATTTCAAATCACTACAGCCGTCAGTTTGTATTAAACCTCTCAAATTGTCTTCTGCTTTATCTTTTCATGTTCCCTCTTCTACTGTTAGTATCATTTTTCATAATGGACCTAAACTCGTTCTGTCTCCTTTAAAGCAATCTATCCTTCGTTATAGTAAAGTCCATCTAAATTCACATTATTTGAACAAAAGACATAGGGTGTATCCAATAATTACTAACTGCAATAATAAGAGATGTATGTGTTGCAATTGCATTTCTACTAGATCAACAATTAAATCTCTTGTTAATGGTAGAGTGTTTAGTGTGAAGATTAATTCTGATTTAGACTGAAACTCATCTAATATTATATATGTTCTTACATGAAATGCGCCATGTTGTGGCATTTAATATGTAGGTCAGAAAGGACGTACTTTAAAAACTAGGTTTCGTGAACACAGTTACCATTGCCGGATCAAAAAAGTACGCAATTTTCTTTACCAGCATTTTCGTCAAACAGGACATTCTTTCAAATATGTTTCGGTTCAACCAGTAGAACAAATTTATTATGATTCTAAAACTACTGGTAGTTTAAAATCTAAAGCTCGTTTTATCATAGAGCTAGACTGGATAAAGAAGTTACAAACACCTTTACCTTTAGGCCTTAATGATAACATTTTCCAAAGCGGAAACATTTCTAAAGATCCAAGCATCGATATTTTCTCTATATTTTCTATTCGAAAACGTAAAAGTAGATCACATGGCAGACGTAGAAATGGTAATATTAAGCGTAAATTACGTGGTAATATGTCTATTCATGATTTACATACCATTCTAAAACAAACTGGTAAACATTTTATGTTATCTTGTTTATCGTCTTTACCCTTTTCCTGTCTCAAGTCCATAGACGAAGAGGCTGATAAAATCTATATGCGTACAGATCCGTTAATTAATACTGCCTCACTTATACAAAGTTACACACAGCATGTTCTTCGTCCGCGTATTGATAAAGAATCTGAACATAAAAGACATTTTCTGAAACTTCAGTTCCTAAATAAAGGTATCGATTTTATTGATATTCAAAGTATAGTTCGTGATAAGAATGTAATCGATACTATTCCCAAATATTTCATCAACTCTGAATCACCTATCATCTGTTATGAATATACTAAACCTATTAGAAATGTTATTTTAACTACAATAAAATTGTCTCCGACTTAAGTATTGATGTTAATACCCCTATTTCTTGAGATTGTAGTATTTCTAGCTTTTGTTATAAACCAGTTGGTCATGTCATTACTGGTTATAATTAATCATTAAGGATAAACGTCTCAGGACACTCCTAACTAAAGGACCTAAATATAGATTACCTTCCCTTATTGATGTTGGCGCTTGTCGAACTCATATTGCGGAAGCTATTCAAGAATTCTGCATCAAATGGTGTTGACGAGAACATGCTGATGTTAATGCCCTTTCGGATTTGAAGAAATGTATTTTTGATATTATTGATAGGCGTATTACTTTATACAAATCAAATTACCATCTTTTACCACATCGACCTAGAGTTACATTTCGCTATTTGAATAAAAACATTTCTAATTTTCATTCAAATTATGTTCTTGTTCCTGCTGACAAGGCATCAAATAATGTAATCATTATTTGAAGATTATAATATGTTGATGTTTTAAAGAAGGAGCTAACTGATTCAATAACAGTTCAAATACCTGGAAAAGATATAGTCTCGGAACATGTAAAAATGTGCAATACTTTTAAGTCTAGTCCTAACATAAAACAAAAACTTGCTGTTTCCTTGTGTTGCTGTTTGGGCGACTATTTGTTCTGTATGTGGTGTTTCCTGCATGACTCATTTTTGTACTTTCTACTTTGTACTGGATTCCGAAACTACATAAAAACCCTTATAAGGCGCGTTTTATTGCCAACTCTAGCTGTTGTACCACTACTAAATTATCTATACGTTTGACGTCCTGTCTTCCTACGATCAAAGAACATGTAAAACTCTACTGTGATAAAATATATGAAAATTCTGGTATTAATGATTTTTGGTCCATAAAAAATTCAAATGATGTTTAACAAAACTTGAAAATGAACAGAACAACATTTCTTTACTTAGCTCTTATGATTTCTCTACACTTTATACTACTCTACATCACCATCTTATGAATGATAAACTGATTAAATTAATCGAAAAAACCTTTGCCAGAGAAAACAAAATGTTTATTGCTTGTAATGTTCAACGTTCATTCTTTTCGAATTCAGAAGTTGAACATTACATAATTTGGACTTGCCTTGATGTTTGTAGATCTCTTACCTTTCTTTTAGATAATATATGTGCGCGTTATGGGGATACCATATATCGTCAAGTTGTTGGTATACCCATGGGTACAAATTATGCACCTCTTGTTGCAGATTTGTTTTTGTATTGCTACGAGAGGGATTTTATGCTTAGCTTAAAGCCTGATGCACACACCGATATTGTTAATGCTTTTAATAAATCTTTAAGGTATTTAGACGATATTTTGAATTTAGATAATCCTTACTTTGAAACTATGATTTCTTCAATTTACTCAAATCTCGTCTAAATACCTTGAAGTTTTATTAAAAGCATTAACAATATCAGTCTGTGTATCAGGTTTTAAACTAAGCATAAAATCTCTCTCGTAGCAATACAAAAACAAATCTGCAACAAGAGGAGCACAATTTGTACCCATGGGTATACCAACAACTTGACGATATATGGTATCCCCATAACGCACAAATATATTATCTAAAAGAAAGGTAAGAGATCTACAAACATCAAGGCAAGTCCACATTGTATTATATTCAACTTCTGAATTCGAAAAGAATGAACGTTGAACATTACAAGCAATGAACATTTTGTTTTCTCTGGCAAAGTTTTTTCTATTAATTTAGTAAGTTTAATCGTTATAAGATGGTGAGGTAGAGTAGTATAGAGTGTAGAGAAATCATAAGAGCTCAGTAAAGAAATGTTATACCGTTCATTTTCAAGTTTTGTTAAAACATCATTTGAATTTGTTATGGACCAAAAAACATTAATACCAGAATTTTCATATATTTTATCACAGTAGCGTTTTACATGTTCTTTGATCGTAGTAAGACAGGACGTCAAAAGTATAGATAATTTAGTAGTGGTACAACAGGTAGAGTTGGCAATAAAACGCGCCTTATAAGGTTTTTTATGTAGTTTCGGAATCCAGTACAAAGTAGAAAGTTTATGTTGTTTTATGTTAGGACCAGACTTAACATTATTGCACATATTTACATGTTCCGAGACTATATCTTTTTCAGGTGTTTGAATTATTATATAAGTTTTTGAATCAGTTAGCTCCTTCTTTAAAACATCAACATAATACTATTCAAATAATGATTACATTGTTTGATGCCTTGTCAGCAGGAACAAGAACATAATCTGAATGAAAATTAGAAATGTTTTTCTTGAAGTAGCGAAATGTAACTCTAGGTCGAGGTGGTAAAAGATGGTAATTTGATTTGTAAAAAGTCATGTCAGCAAGACTCCAAATGTACCAGTGGGGTATAGTGATTCCCTGTTCTACTACGGTGCTCCCTCCGGCATTGGAACTACCAGAGGTACCAAGCATATAATGATGCCCCGTTTGACAACAGCAATCCCTCGGAATCCAACTCCTGGACAGAGGAATCCCATTGACACAACACCCGCACGTACAACAGCAAGGGGATTCCCTAGAATTCCATAAAAATTATGGATGAGGTTTTTGTTGTTCGTTTATCTAATTATTTCTTTTTACATTTGTGGAGTATTATGTTTGAAAAGGGTGTTTAAAAAGTCCTACAGTCATAAGCGAGTGACAGGATCAAGATGTTGTGTCTAATGCAGCAGTTACGATAACCGATGATTAGTAGCTACGTTTTTCTAAACTGCCCTAATAATATATGTTGAAGAAATGCGTTTTCAGAGATCTTTTGAAACATGCCAGTGAGCTTGCATCTCTGATGCCTGATGGTAGAGCATTCCAGAGTTTCGGAGCTGCATGCATGAATTTACTCTCACCGTATTTAACTTACGACTTTTTGGTACAACCACTGCGGGGCCTGTGCACGTGAAGCATGCCGACAATGTACTTGCGGATTCATTATCTGTGTCGTCTGTACAAGTACCCAGAAATATTTCTAATTTCTCTTCCCTTCAACCTTATGTTCGTTTAGAACAACTTAATCTTCAGTCGGCATCATCTTTTCACATACCATCTCTTTCTATTAATAAATATGTTTTCAATGGACCAAGAGTTGTACTTTCACCTTTAAAATATGTTATCCAAAATGTTTCTTCTATTCGTAAACGGTCCTTATACAAGCGACACAGAGTGTATCCGATTATCCAAAAGTGCTTTTCTAAGAGGTGCATATGTTGTAGTAACATTTCTTGTAATTCCACTATAAAATCTACAGTTAATGGTAGAGCATTTAATCTCAAGATAAACTCAGACGTTTATTGTACTACTACTAATGTTATTTACGTTTTAACTTGAAACGCCCCTAGTTGCGGTATACAGTACGTAGGATAAACAGGATGTGCTTTGAAGACTCGATTTCGAGAGCATGCATATCAGTGTCGAAATCGTAAAAAAAAAACGTTTTATACCAACACTTTCGGAAATCTGGCCATTCTTTTAAAGATGTTTTAGTACAAATTGTTGAGCATATAACATATGATAAGGATGCTACTGGTAGTCTTAAATCGACAGCTAGATTTATATCTGAATTAAATTGGATCAAAAAATTGCAAACACCTTTTCCTTTAGGATTGGATGATAGTATTTATCAGACTGGAAATATTTCAAAAGAACCTTACATAGATATTTTTTTAACTTTTTTTCTATAAGAAAACGCAAATCTCGAGCACAGGGCATTCGCAAAAAATGGTAATATTAAACAAAAATCTCGTTTGAAAATGACTATTTTTGACCTGCATACTTTACGTCTAACTTCTGGTAAACATGCCATGCTTTCTAGACTTTCCCCCTTATCTATATCTTCATTAAAAGAAATTGACGAGCAAGCCGATAAAATTATTTTTAGATCAAATCCTCTCATAGGAACGGCTAGTTTGATACAAAACTTTATTCTACATTTTCTCAGACGGCACATTGACAAATTATCTGAACACCAAAGATTCTTCTTGAAAATTCCTTTTATTAATAAAGGTATTGATTTTATTGACCTCCAAAGTACTTATAGAGACACAAATGTAATTTACACTATTCCTAAATATAATAAAATTGTGGCCGACCTTAATATTAATGATAATATTCCTGATAATTGAGATTGTGCCACCTCAAAATTTTGCTATTCTCCGGCTGGTCATGTGATTACTGGTAATCTTGAGATAATTAAAGATAAATGTCTACGATCTCTTTTGAATAAAGTCCCAAATATAGAATACCATCCTTGATAGATTTTAACTCTTGTCGAGTTCAGATTGAGGAGGCTTTCGAAATTTTAGTATTAAATGATGTCGAAGAGAACATGTTGAGTCTAATGTTCTTTCTAGTTGGAAAATGCTAATTTTTATATAATTGACAAACGCATTTCCTTTTATAGCTCTGATAAACACCTTCTTCAATCGAAAAGTAGTAAAGTCAAGCAGGCAAAGCCACATGCAAGACGCAACCACCACCAAAACACCGACAGACAGCATGACACACACACACACACACACACCCACACCCAAACGCATACGCACACACACATACGAAATGAACACAGAAAACACCAAAAGACACACAAGAAACAGGGACAAACGTTCCACAACATGAACAAACCACAAGCAAAAAGACGCGAGGCAAACAAAAGGAAGGGCGACAAAGAGAGTACCGCCTTGGCACCTAAACCTAGAATTTCTTTTAGACATCTTAAAAATGGTTTACAGGGTTTCCATTCAAAATACGTTTTTGTTCCTGCTGATAAGGCATCGAATAATGTGAATATTATTTGACAATTACATTATATCGATGTCTTGAAGCAGGAAATTATTAATAAAAAGTCATATATTTCAGTTATTACTGACGAAAAGACTATCGTTTCAGACCATGTCAAAAATTGTGAACAACTTGGAACCGATATTAAAATTACACAACATAAACTTCCTACAATATATTGGTTACCAAAACTACATAAAAAAAACATATAAATCGCGTTTCATTGCAAATTCTAGTTCATGTACAACTACTATATTGTCTATACTTTTGACTTCTTGTTTAACGAAGGTAAAGAACATGTAAAATTCTACTGTGATAAGACTTATGAAATTTCTGAAATAAATCTCTTCTGGTCTATGAATAACTCTTCAGAAGTCTTAAACAAATTTAAGAACAAAAGGTATCTTGCACCCACTGTAAGCTAGTACGATTTTTCTACTCTGTGCACAACTCTTCCTCATATTTATACCCCCCACAACGAAGTTTGGGGGGGGTATACTGGAATCAGGCTGTCCGTCTGTCCGTCCGTCCGTCTGTCCCCGTCTGTCCGTCCGTGGACACAATTTTGTACGGCCTTCTTCTTTTACAGTTTTGCTTCAATTTTTTGAAAGTTCATGTATAGCCATATGACCATATAAACCTGTGCACCGCATATTTCCATTATGATCGGACCACTACTTCAGGAGTTATCTCCCATTTTTAGTCCCCTACCAATGTTTTCCGGTTTTCTGGACTTTTTATGGAAGTGACTCGAGATATCAACTCTATATTTAGTACAAAGCTAAATCTAGATAAGTTACAGCTTATGTTACAATCTCAGCCCCGTTGAAAAATTATTTCCAGAGTTATTGCCCTTGAACTTTATTTTTTCTTCTTCAAATTTGGGATTTTCCAGACTTTTTTTGGAAGTGGTTGCAGATATTAACTTTATATTTGGCATAAAGCTAACTCTAGATGAATTACAGCTTCATTTCCAATCTCAGTCTGGTTGAATAATTTTTGCCAGAGATATGGCCCTTGAATTTTAATTTTTTTGTCAAATTTTCAATTTTCTGGTCTTTCTTTGGAAGTGGTTGGAGATATTAACTTCATATTTGACATAGAGCTAAATCTAGATGAGGTACAGCTTAAATTTAAATATGGGTCTGGTTGAATAATTTTTGTCAGAGTTATTGTCCTTGAACTTAATGTTTTTCTGAAAAGGTACCTAGCTTTAGAACTTTGGATTTGACAAAAACCTCATGAAAGCGTCTTGTTTCTCTGAATTATTCTTCATTTTTATTACATAAATTAGGTTGGGTCATGTATTGTTTTTAAATCTCTTCATGTTTCTCTATGTACATATGTTCAGATTGATGATAGGTGTTCTGACAAGCAGACAGGTGGGGGGGTATTCGTTAGCCTTTGGCTTACAGTTCTAGTTTAATTAAGGATAAGCTTACTTACTCCAGAAAGTTTTTGCCCGGAAAAAACATCATTCCTGGCCAGAAATGCTGAAAAAAATTCTTTACTGACGAGCAAATGAAATATTACACCAATTGGACTTGCTCACCAACCTTTCTTTTGGATAACATATGTGTACGTTATGGGAATGCTATATACCGTCAGGTAATTGGTATTGCTATGGGTACGAATTGTGCACCACTTGTCGCAGATTTGTTTTTGTACTGCTATGAGAGAGATTTCATGTTGAGTTTGAATCCTCAATCACAAGAAGATGTTATAAAAGCCTTCAATGAAATTTTCGATATTTGGATGACATTTTTTAACTTAGACAACCCTTTCTTTGATGCTCTGATTCCTACAACTTATCCTAAAGAACTCAAATTGAATGAAGCTAACCTGTCCGACAATTATGCAGCGTTTCTTGATCTAGACCTTAAACTTGATAATGGAATGATTTCTTCTAAAATATATGACAATAGAGATGATTTTTATTTTAATAGTGTACATTTTCCTCATTTTGACGGGGATGTTCCCTGTGCTCCATCTTACAGGGTTAATATATCTCAACTTATTCGTTTTGCTAGAGCCTGTTCATCTATTGACGAGTACTGGCAAGTACAATGTAATCTCAAGGCGCTTCTGCGACACGGTATTTCACATCCTGAATTTTATGGTGATATGATTTACAAACTTCGTAAAATTATTGAACATACCCATTTTCTCACTTTTTTCATCTAATTTGTTAAAAATCATTAAAAAGGGATATGCTCCTATGGTACTACAACATACTGCATGTTTGGTTGTCAATCCTTTTACAGTTGACAATGACGCTGGCCTCTTTGCATGTACGCCGACAAGAAAGGTTTAGTACTCTATGAAGGCGACCTCTTAAATCCAGAAACGGAAGGAGGACGTCGGATACCTGTACTATTTCGTTTTTGTCGTTCCCTTTATTACTTTTTTACAGTTACTCTGTTTACAGCTCAATCATTGAGTACACTAGCGATAGGTGGATACAGTTTGTTCACTTAATTATTTTCGTTATACATGCACTTTACCACTGTATTTGCCATCGCGGTTGTTGTACATTAGTCGGAGAGGGGATACGTTTATAAACACTGCTTGTCTTTTAGGGTGGGGATGGAATAAGTGAGGTTGGGCGCCCATAAACCGGTTTAATCCCCAGTGACTTTTGTAACTGACCGTTCCAAGGCTGTACTTCCATCTTCTCCCTCATGTATGGAAAAGTAGTAAAGTCAAGCAGGCAAAGCCACATGCAAGACGCAACCACCACCAAAACACCGATAGACAGCATCACACACACACACACATACACACAACCACACACCCAAACGCACACACACACACACACGAAATGAACACAGAAAACACCAAAAGACACACAAGAACCAGGGACAAACGTTCCACAACATGAACAAACCACAAGCACAAAGACGCAAGGCAAACAAAAGGAAGGGTGACAAAGAGAGTACCGCCTTGGCACGGTCAGCAGCAAAAACACCACTGGGGGTTTAAACCGGTTTACGGACGTCCTAACCTCACACTTCTCTCAAAGTCACCCTAGCTTTACAAATATTGTAAATAAAGGTATTCCCGCTGGACTTACCCACAACATAGACGACGGTGAACACAGGACAACATGTAAAACATAGCATAATAACTGACACTCCGTCAAATATGTACTCAATGACTTTGCTGAAGTCAGAGCACCTGCAGGTAAGCCGTTAAGGGCACGACAGGGAAAAAGTAATACATGAGTCTGGTAAGCTCCTCCTGTATCCAAGTTTAAGAATATACCATCATAGAGTACTACCATCGGCCTGTCATCGCGCAAGCAAAGAGGGAAGCCTAGCTACCGACTGTAAAAGGGTCGATAACCAAACATGCAGTGTGTTGCAATGTAATAGGATCATAACTTTTCTTTTTAAATGTTTTAATGCGTTTTATAAACAAATCATGAAAATGGATATGACCCCGAATTTTCCTAAGTTTGTAGATAACATCCCAATAAAATTCTGGTTGCGAAATGCCTTGTCGCAGTAACGTCCGTAGATTGCAATTATATTTACTAATGAGAGGTAAATTTCGATAATAAAATTTAGAAAAGGTTTTCCGAAGTTTGTGATATCTGAAACCTTGCTTAAGAAGTTTATCAGTTATAACTAAATTACGTCGTTTTAAATCTTCAAGCAAAGAACAGGCTCGGGCAAACCTAATACGTTGAGAAATATAAACCCCATAAGATGTAGAACGTGGCACATCCCCATCTAGAAAAGGATAATTAACAATTTTAAAATTAAAATCTTCTCTTTTATCGTATACTTTGGACGAAACTTTATCATTTGTAATTGAAAGATTCAAATCTAAAAATGAAGCATTAATGTCAGATTGATTCGCTTTGTTAAAAGACAGTTCTTTTGGTAGATTGAAGAAACCATACTATCAAAATAAGGATTATCTAAATTCATAATATCGTCTAAATACCTTGAAGTTTTATTAAAAGCATTAACATTATCGGTCTGTGTATCAGGTTTTAAGTTAAGCATAAAATCCCTCTCGTAGCAATACTAAAACAAATCTGCAACAAGAGGGGCACAATTTGTACCCATGGGTATACCAACAACTTGACGATATATGGTATCCCCATAACGCACAAATATATTATCTAAAAGAAAGGTAAGAGATCTACAAACATCAAGGCAAGTCCACATTGTATTATATTCAACTTCTGAATTCGAAAAGAATGAACGTTGAACATTACAAGCAATGAACATTTTGTTTTCTCTGGCAAAGTTTTTTCTATTAATTTAATAAGTTTAATCGTTATAAGATGGTGAGGTAGAGTAGTATAGAGTGTAGAGAAATCATAAGAGCTCAGTAAAGAAATGTTATACCGTTCATTTTCAAGTTTTGTTAAAACATCATTTGAATTTGTTATGGACCAAAAAACATTAATACCAGAATTTTCATATATTTTATCACAGTAGCGTTTTACATGTTCTTTGATCGTAGTAAGACAGGACGTCAAAAGTATAGATAATTTAGTAGTGGTACAACAGGCAGAGTTGGCAATAAAACGCGCCTTATAAGGTTTTTTATGTAGTTTCGGAATCCAGTACAAAGTAGAAAGTTTATGTTGTTTTATGTTAGGACCAGACTTAACATTATTGCACATATTTACATGTTCCGAGACTATATCTTTTTCAGGTGTTTGAATTATTATATAAGTTTTTGAATCAGTTAGCTCCTTCTTTAAAACATCAACATAATACTATTCAAATAATGATTACATTGTTTTATGCCTTGTCAGCAGGAACAAGAACATAATCTGAATGAAAATTAGAAATGTTTTTCTTGAAGTAGCGAAATGTAACTCTAGGTCGAGGTGGTAAAAGATGGTAATTTGATTTGTAAAATGTCATGTCAGCAAGACTCCAAATGTACCAGTGGGGTATAGTGATTCCCTGTTCTACTACGGTGCTCCCTCCGGCATTGGAACTACCAGAGGTACCAAGCATATAAGGATGCCCCGTTTGACAACAGCAATCCCTCGGAATCCAACTCCTGGACAGAGGAATCCCATTGACACAACACCCGCACGTACAACAGCAAGGGGATTCCCTAGAATTCCATAAAAATTATGGATGAGGTTTTTGTTGTTCGTTTATCTAATTATTTCTTTTTACATTTGTGGAGTATTATGTTTGAAAAGGGTGTTTAAAAAGTCCTACAGTCATAAGCGAGTGACAGGATCAAGATGTTGTGTCTAATGCAGCAGTTACGATAACCGATGATTAGTAGCTACGTTTTTCTAAACTGCCCTAATAATATATGTTGAAGAAATGCGTTTTCAGAGATCTTTTGAAACATGCCAGTGAGCTTGCATCTCTGATGCCTGATGGTAGAGCATTCCAGAGTTTCGGAGCTGCATGCATGAGTTTACTCTCACCGTATTTAACTTACGACTTTTTGGTACAACCACTGCGGGACCTGTGCACGTGAAGCATGCCGACAATGTACTTGCGGATTCATTATCTGTGTCGTCTGTACAAGTACCCAGAAATATTTCTAATTTCTCTTCCCTTCAACCTTATGTTCGTTTAGAACAACTTAATCTTCAGTCGGCATCATATTTTCACATACCATCTCTTTCTATTAATAAATATGTTTTCAATGGACCAAGAGTTGTACTTTCACCTTTAAAATATGTTATCCAAAATGTTTCTTCTATTCGTAAACGGTCCTTATACAAGCGACACAGAGTGTATCCGATTATCCAAAAGTGCTTTTCTAAGAGGTGCATATGTTGTAGTAACATTTCTTGTAATTCCACTATAAAATCTACAGTTAATGGTAGAACATTAAATCTCAAGATAAACTCAGACGTTTATTGTACTACTACTAATGTTATTTACGTTTTAACTTGAAACGCCCCTAGTTGCGGTATACAGTACGTAGGATAAACAGGATGTGCTTTGAAGACTCGATTTCGAGAGCATGCATATCAGTGTCGAAATCGTAAAAAAAAACGTTTTATACCAACACTTTCGGAAATCTGGCCATTCTTTTAAAGATGTTTTAGTACAAATTGTTGAGCATATAACATATGATAAGGATGCTACTGGTAGTCTTAAATCGACAGCTAGATTTATATCTGAATTAAATTGGATCAAAAAATTGCAAACACCTTTTCCTTTAGGATTGGATGATAATATTTATCAGACTGGAAATATTTCAAAAGAACCTTACATAGATATTTTTTTAACTTTTTTTCTATAAGAAAACGCAAATCTCGAGCACAGGGCATTCGCAAAAAATGGTAATATTAAACAAAAATCTCGTTTGAAAATGACTATTTTTGACCTGCATACTTTACGTCTAACTTCTGGTAAACATGCCATGCTTTCTAGACTTTCCCCCTTATCTATATCTTCATTAAAAGAAATTGACGAGCAAGCCGATAAAATTATTTTTAGATCAAATCCTCTCATAGGAACGGCTAGTTTGATACAAAACTTTATTCTACATTTTCTCAGACGGCACATTGACAAATTATCTGAACACCAAAGATTCTTCTTGAAAATTCCTTTTATTAATAAAGGTATTGATTTTATTGACCTCCAAAGTACTTATAGAGACACAAATGTAATTTACACTATTCCTAAATATAATAAAATTGTGGCCGACCTTAATATTAATGATAATATTCCTGATAATTGAGATTGTGCCACCTCAAAATTTTGCTATTCTCCGGCTGGTCATGTGATTACTGGTAATCTTGAGATAATTAAAGATAAATGTCTACGATCTCTTTTGAATAAAGTCCCAAATATAGAATACCATCCTTGATAGATTTTAACTCTTGTCGAGTTCAGATTGAGGAGGCTTTCGAAATTTTAGTATTAAATGATGTCGAAGAGAACATGTTGAGTCTAATGTTCTTTCTAGTTGGAAAATGCTAATTTTTATATAATTGACAAACGCATTTCCTTTTATAGCTCTGATAAACACCTTCTTCAACCTAAACCTAGAATTTCTTTTAGACATCTTAAAAATGGTGACTTTGAGAGAAGTGTGAGGTTAGGACGTCCGTAAACCGGTTTAAACCCCCAGTTGTGTTTTTGCTGCTGACCGTGCCAAGGCGGTACTCTCTTTGTCACCCTTCCTTTTGTTTGCATTGCGTCTTTGTGCTTGTGGTTTGTTCATGTTGTGGAATGTTTGTCCCTGGTTCTTGTGTGTCTTTTGGTGTTTTCTGTGTTCATTTCGTGTGTGTGTGTGTGCGTGTGCGTTTGGGTGTGTGGTTGTGTGTGTGTGTGTCATGCTGTCTATCGGTGTTTTGGTGGTGGTTGCGTCTTGCATGTGGCTTTGCCTGCTTGACTTTACTACTTTTCCATTTACAGGGTTTCCATTCAAAATACGTTTTTGTTCCTGCTGATAAGGCATCGAATAATGTGAATATTATTTGACAATTACATTATATCGATGTCTTGAAGCAGGAAATTATTAATAAAAAGTCATATATTTCAGTTATTACTGACGAAAAGACTATCGTTTCAGACCATGTCAAAAATTGTGAACAACTTGGAACCGATATTAAAATTACACAACATAAACTTCCTACAATATATTGGTTACCAAAACTACATAAAAAAAACATATAAATCGCGTTTCATTGCAAATTCTAGTTCATGTACAACTACTATATTGTCTATACTTTTGACTTCTTGTTTAACGAAGGTAAAGAACATGTAAAATTCTACTGTGATAAGACTTATGAAATTTCTGAAATAAATCTCTTCTGGTCTATGAATAACTCTTCAGAAGTCTTAAACAAATTTAAGAACAAAAGGTATCTTGCACCCACTGTAAGCTAGTACGATTTTTCTACTCTGTGCACAACTCTTCCTCATATTTATACCCCCCACAACGAAGTTTGGGGGGGGTATACTGGAATCAGGCTGTCCGTCTGTCCGTCCGTCCGTCTGTCCCCGTCTGTCCGTCCGTGGACACAATTTTGTACGGCCTTCTTCTTTTACAGTTTTGCTTCAATTTTTTGAAAGTTCATGTATAGCCATATGACCATATAAACCTGTGCACCGCATATTTCCATTATGATCGGACCACTACTTCAGGAGTTATCTCCCATTTTTAGTCCCCTACCAATGTTTTCCGGTTTTCTGGACTTTTTATGGAAGTGACTCGAGATATCAACTCTATATTTAGTACAAAGCTAAATCTAGATAAGTTACAGCTTATGTTACAATCTCAGCCCCGTTGAAAAATTATTTCCAGAGTTATTGCCCTTGAACTTTATTTTTTCTTCTTCAAATTTGGGATTTTCCAGACTTTTTTTGGAAGTGGTTGCAGATATTAACTTTATATTTGGCATAAAGCTAACTCTAGATGAATTACAGCTTCATTTCCAATCTCAGTCTGGTTGAATAATTTTTGCCAGAGATATGGCCCTTGAATTTTAATTTTTTTGTCAAATTTTCAATTTTCTGGTCTTTCTTTGGAAGTGGTTGGAGATATTAACTTCATATTTGACATAGAGCTAAATCTAGATGAGGTACAGCTTAAATTTAAATATGGGTCTGGTTGAATAATTTTTGTCAGAGTTATTGTCCTTGAACTTAATGTTTTTCTGAAAAGGTACCTAGCTTTAGAACTTTGGATTTGACAAAAACCTCATGAAAGCGTCTTGTTTCTCTGAATTATTCTTCATTTTTATTACATAAATTAGGTTGGGTCATGTATTGTTTTTAAATCTCTTCATGTTTCTCTATGTACATATGTTCAGATTGATGATAGGTGTTCTGACAAGCAGACAGGTGGGGGTATTCGTTAGCCTTTGGCTTACAGTTCTAGTTTAATTAAGGATAAGCTTACTTACTCCAGAAAGTTTTTGCCCGGAAAAAACATCATTCCTGGCAAGAAATGCTGAAAAAAATTCTTTACTGACGAGCAAATAAAATATTACACCAATTGGACTTGCTCACCAACCTTTCTTTTGGATAACATATGTGTACGTTATGGGAATGCTATATACCGTCAGGTAATTGGTATTGCTATGGGTACGAATTGTGCACCACTTGTCGCAGATTTGTTTTTGTACTGCTATGAGAGAGATTTCATGTTGAGTTTGAATCCTCAATCACAAGAAGATGTTATAAAAGCCTTCAATGAAATTTTCGATATTTGGATGACATTTTTTAACTTAGACAACCCTTTCTTTGATGCTCTGATTCCTACAACTTATCCTAAAGAACTCAAATTGAATGAAGCTAACCTGTCCGACAATTATGCAGCGTTTCTTGATCTAGACCTTAAACTTGATAATGGAATGATTTCTTCTAAAATATATGACAATAGAGATGATTTTTATTTTAATAGTGTACATTTTCCTCATTTTGACGGGGATGTTCCCTGTGCTCCATCTTACAGGGTTAATATATCTCAACTTATTCGTTTTGCTAGAGCCTGTTCATCTATTGACGAGTACTGGCAAGTACAATGTAATCTCAAGGCGCTTCTGCGACACGGTATTTCACATCCTGAATTTTATGGTGATACGATTTACAAACTTCGTAAAATTATTGAACATACCCATTTTCTCACTTTTTTCATCTAATTTGTTAAAAATCATTAAAAAGGGATATGCTCCTATGGTACTACAACATACTGCATGTTTGGTTGTCAATCCTTTTACAGTTGACAATGACGCTGGCCTCTTTGCATGTACGCCGACAAGAAAGGTTTAGTACTCTATGAAGGCGACCTCTTAAATCCAGAAACGGAAGGAGGACGTCGGATACCTGTACTATTTCGTTTTTGTCGTTCCCTTTATTACTTTTTTACAGTTACTCTGTTTACAGCTCAATCATTGAGTACACTAGCGATAGGTGGATACAGTTTGTTCACTTAATTATTTTCGTTATACATGCACTTTACCACTGTATTTGCCATCGCGGTTGTTGTACATTAGTCGGAGAGGGGATACGTTTATAAACACTGCTTGTCTTTTAGGGTGGGGATGGAATAAGTGAGGTTGGGCGCCCATAAACCGGTTTAATCCCCAGTGACTTTTGTAACTGACCGTTCCAAGGCTGTACTTCCATCTTCTCCCTCATGTATGGAAAAGTAGTAAAGTCAAGCAGGCAAAGCCACATGCAAGACGCAACCACCACCAAAACACCGATAGACAGCATCACACACACACACACACACACATACACACAACCACACACCCAAACGCACACACACACACACACGAAATGAACACAGAAAACACCAAAAGACACACAAGAACCAGGGACAAACGTTCCACAACATGAACAAACCACAAGCACAAAGACGCAAGGCAAACAAAAGGAAGGGTGACAAAGAGAGTACCGCCTTGGCACGGTCAGCAGCAAAAACACCACTGGGGGTTTAAACCGGTTTACGGACGTCCTAACCTCACACTTCTCTCAAAGTCACCCTAGCTTTACAAATATTGTAAATAAAGGTATTCCCGCTGGACTTACCCACAACATAGACGACGGTGAACACAGGACAACATGTAAAACATAGCATAATAACTGACACTCCGTCAAATATGTACTCAATGACTTTGCTGAAGTCAGAGCACCTGCAGGTAAGCCGTTAAGGGCACGACAGGGAAAAAGTAATACATGAGTCTGGTAAGCTCCTCCTGTATCCAAGTTTAAGAATATACCATCATAGAGTACTACCCTCGGCCTGTCATCGCGCAAGCAAAGAGGGAAGCGTAGCTACCGACTGTAAAAGGGTCGATAACCAAACATGCAGTGTGTTGCAATGTAATAGGATCATAACTTTTCTTTTTAAATGTTTTAATGCGTTTTATAAACAAATCATGAAAATGGATATGACCCCGAATTTTCCTAAGTTTGTAGATAACATCCCAATAAAATTCTGGTTGCGAAATGCCTTGTCGCAGTAACGTCCGTAGATTGCAATTATATTTACTAATGAGAGGTAAATTTCGATAATAAAATTTAGAAAAGGTTTTCCGAAGTTTGTGATATCTGAAACCTTGCTTAAGAAGTTTATCAGTTATAACTAAATTACGTCGTTTTAAATCTTCAAGCAAAGAACAGGCTCGGGCAAACCTAATACGTTGAGAAATATAAACCCCATAAGATGTAGAACGTGGCACATCCCCATCTAGAAAAGGATAATTAACAATTTTAAAATTAAAATCTTCTCTTTTATCGTATACTTTGGACGAAACTTTATCATTTGTAATTGAAAGATTCAAATCTAAAAATGAAGCATTAATGTCAGATTGATTCGCTTTGTTAAAAGACAGTTCTTTTGGTAGATTGAAGAAACCATACTATCAAAATAAGGATTATCTAAATTCATAATATCGTCTAAATACCTTGAAGTTTTATTAAAAGCATTAACATTATCGGTCTGTGTATCAGGTTTTAAGTTAAGCATAAAATCCCTCTCGTAGCAATACTAAAACAAATCTGCAACAAGAGGGGCACAATTTGTACCCATGGGTATACCAACAACTTGACGATATATGGTATCCCCATAACGCACAAATATATTATCTAAAAGAAAGGTAAGAGATCTACAAACATCAAGGCAAATCCACATTGTGTAATGTTCAACTTCGGAATTCGAAAAGAATGAACGTTGAACATTACAAGCAATGAACATTTTGTTTTCTCTGGCAAAGGTTTTTTCTATTATTTTAATAAGTTTATCCTTTATAAGATGGTGAGGTAGAGTAGTATAGAGTGTAGAGAAATCATAAGAGCTCAGTCAAGAAATGTTATACTGTTCATTTTCAAGTTTTGTTAAAACATCATTTGAATTTTTTATGGACCAAAAAACATTAATACCAGAATTTTCATATATTTTATCACAGTAGCGTTTAACATGTTCTTTGATTGTAGTAAGACAGGACGTCAAAAGTATAGATAATTTAGTAGTGGTACAACAGCTAGAGTTGGCAATAAAACGCGACTGATAAGGGGTTTTATGTAGTTTCGGAATCCAGTACAAAGTAGAAAGTTTATGTTGTTTTATATTAGGACCAGACTTAAAATTATTGCACATTTTTACATGTTCCGAGTCTACATTTTTTTCAGGTGTTTGATCTTTTATATAAGTTTTTGAATCAGTTAGCTCCTTCTTTAAAACATCAACATAATACAATCTTCAAATAATGATTACATTGTTTGATGCCTTGTCAGCAGGAACAAGAACATACTCTGAATGAAAATTAGAAATGTTTTTCTTCATGTAGCCAAATGCAACTCTAGGTCGAGGTGGTAAAAGATGATAATTTGATTTGTAAAATGTTTGTTTTGTCTTTGTGCGTCTTTTTTATGTTTTAATAGTTATCTACATTAGCTGTTTCCTTGTGTTGCTGTTCGGGCGGCTGTTTCTTCTGTATGTGGTTTTTCCTGCATGACTCATATTTGTACTTTTATACGTAAGTGTCAGATTTTTGAATTCAATCCGATGTTGAACAGGATGCCAGTGAAGTTCCTTCGAAACAGGCGTGATATGATTATATCGAGAAGTCCTGGTTATGATGCGGGATGTTGTGTTTTGCACTCTTTGAAGTTTCCGCAGTGTTTTGTTTAAAATTCCATGCAGCAATGAGTTGCAGTCTATGTTTGATGTAACCAGAGAGTTCACCAAATATTCTGAAATGGGTGATACTTCGAAAGCAGAAGTAGAAATGCAAAAAGAGAAAATTGCAGACTCGGTTTTATTGAGCCTGTTCATGAGTAGTAATTAAAAGTGCAACACTACTCACGCCCCCTAGCACCGGCTTGAGCAGTATTCAATTTTCAAACCTAATAACATGAAAACTAATGATCCCGAAGGACCAGAAAATATAACAACACTGAGAATGAAGTAGCAGCAGGTGAGGGGTACTTTCTTATGCGGACTTATCGTCTGAGCTGTGCATAACTAGACCTACACACGGAATTGATGTGTAATGTCATATCCATTTGTGAATCGAGCCATGCACCGAGATTCTTTATACACAAAGATGGCTTGATTTTAGAGGGTCCTACTTGCACATGAATCTCTTCAGGTACTTCTGTGTTTTTTGTATGAAACAGGATGACCTCAATGTTATCAGTATTGAGCTTCATCATATTCTGGTGCATCCAAGAGACTAGTTCTTTGAGACAGTTCTTAACACGTGATAAAGCTTCTTGTTGACAGGAAATTTCCTTGGGCTTAAATAATAGGTATAACTATCATCGGCATAAAAATGGTGGTTCAGCCCATGGGTTTGGTAGATTGAGCCGACAGGTTTTGTGTACATGATGTAATGTTGTGGTCCTGGGACCGATCCCTGTGGCACGCTATATCTCATTTTAACTGGGGTGGACAATTCCCCACTTATTGACACTATTTAATAGCGGTCATTTAGATAGGAGGTCATCCACTCAAGAGGTTTTCCAATGATTCTTAATTCTTTTTCTAGGCGTTTCAGCAACGTTTCGTGATCGATAGTATCAAATGCAGCCGATTAGTCAAGCATCACCAGAATTTCGTTTTTATCTAGAGATCGAAAGATGTCGTTTTGAACTTTCAGAAGAGCAGTCTCTGTTGAATGATGCTTTCGATATCTGAAGAAAAACATTTCGAATTTTCATTCTAATTATGTTTTTGCTCCTGCTAACAAGGCATCAAAAAATGTAATAACGATTGTATTATGTTGATGTTTTGAAGAAGGAATTAACTGGTTCACAAACATATATTACAGTGCAAACCCCTGAAAAAGATATAGTCACGGAACATGTAAAAATGTGCAATACTTTTAAGTCTAATCCTAACGTAAAACAACATAAACTTTCTACTATGAACTGGATTGCTAAGCTGCATAAAAAGCCGTATAAGGCGCGTTTTATTGCTAACTCTAGTTGTTGTACTACTACTAAACTATCTAAACTTTTAATGCCGTGTCTTACTACTATCAAAGAACATGTTAAACGTTACTGTGATAAAATATATGACAATTCTGGTTTTAATGTTTTTTGGTCCATAAAAAATTCTAATGATATTTTAACTAAACTTGAAAATGAACAGTATAACATTTCTTTATTAATCTCTTACAATTTCTATACATTCTATACTACTCTACCTCACCATCTTATAAAGGATAAACTGATTAAATTGATAGAAAAAACCTTTGCCAGAGAAAATAAAATGTTCCTTGCTTGTAATGTTCAACGTTCATTCTTTTCGAATTCTGAAGTTGAAAAGTACACTATGTGGACTTGCATTGATGTTTGTAGATCTTTAACATTTCTCTTAGATAACATATTTGTGCGCTATGGGGATACCATATATCGTCAAGTTGTTGGTATACCTATTGGAACAAAGTGTGCCCCTCTTGTTCCAGATTTGTTTCTATATTGCTATGAAAGGATTTCATGCTCAGTTTAAAACCTGATACACAATTTGACATTGTTAGTGCTTTTAATAAAACGTCTAGGTATTTAGACGATATTTTGAATGTGGATAATCCTTATTTTGAAAATATGGTTTCTTCTATTTACCCAAAAGAACTTACTTTAAACCCATCAGACATTCAGGCTTCCTTTTCAGATTTGAATCTTTCCATCACTAATGATAAAGTTTCGTCTAAAATATACGATAAAAGGGAAGATTTCGATTTCAAAATTGTTAATTATCCTTTTCTTAATGGAGATGTTGCCCGGTCTACATCTTATGGGGTTTACATTTCTCAACTTATTCGGTGTGCCCGAGCCTGTTCTTTGCTAGTAGATTTTAATAGTCGTAATTTAATTATAACTCATAAATTTCTTAAGCAAGACTACATATATCATACAATTCGGAAAGCTTTTTCAAAATTCTATTATCGAAATTTACCCCTCATTAGTAAATATAACTGCAATTTACGGACGTTACTGCAACAAGGTATTTCTCATCCAGATTTCTATGGTGATGTTATCTACAAACTTAGGAAAATTCATGGTCATATCCATTTTCACGATTTGTTTATTACACGAATTAAAACTTTTAGGAAGAAAGGTTATGATCCTATTATATTGCAACACACTGCATGTTTGGTTATCGACCGCTTTACAGTCGGTCGCTACGCTTTCCGCTTTGCTTGCACGATGACAGGCCGAGGGTAGTACTCTATGATGGTATACTGTTAAACCCAGAAATGGGATGAGCTTACCAGACTCATGTATTACCTTTTCTCTGTCGTGCCCTTAACGGCTTCCATGCAGTTGTCTTCAGCAAAGTCATTGAGTACATATTTGACGGACTTTCACAGTTGTTATATTATGTTTTACATTTTGTACTGTGATTACTGTCTTCTATGATGTGGGGAAGTTCGGCGGGGATACCTTTATTTACAATGGTTAGCTAGGGTGACTTTGAGATAAGTGTGAGGTTAGGACGTCCGTAAACCGGTTTAAACCCCCAGTGGTGATTTTGCTTCTGACCGTGCCAATGCGGTTCTCTCTTTATCAGCCTTATTTTTGTTTGTCTTGTGTCTTTGTGCTTGAGTTTTGTTCATGTTCGTCTCTTATGCTCATGTTTTCTGTGTTCTTCTCGTGTGTTTGGCTGTGTGTGTGACATGCTGTCTATTGACGTGTTGGTGGTGATTGCGTCTATGAAGGCGACCTCTTAAATCCAGAAATGGAAGGAGAACGTCGGATATCTGTACTATTTCATTTTTGTCGTACCCTTTATTACTTTTCTACAGTTACTCTGTTTGCAGCTCAATCATTGAGTACACTAGCGATAGGTGGATACAGTATGTTCACTTAAATGTTTTTTCGTTAAACATGCACTTTACCACTGTATTTGCTGTCGCAGTTGTTGTAGATAAGTCGGAGAGGGGATACGTTTATTTACACTGTTTGTCTTTTAGGATGGGGATGGAATAAGTGTGAGGTTGGGTGCCCATAAACCGGTTTAACCCCCCAGTGACTTTTGTCACTGACCGTTCCAAGGCGGTACTTCCATCTTCCTCCTATTGTATGTCTGTTTTGTCTTTGTGCGTCTCTTGTTGTTTTTTCTACTTATGTACATTTGCTGTTTCCTTGTGTTACTGTTCGGGCGAGTGTTTGTTCTGTATGTGGTGTTTCCTGCACGACTCATTTTTGTACTTTTTGTATGTGACTTTCTACTGTATGTGTGTATGAGTATAAATTGCTATGCTTTCTGTAGGTGTTTTGGTGATGGTGGTGTTTTGTGTGTGGCTTTTCCTGCTTGACTTTACTACTTTTTCATGCTGACGGATGCTGCTCATTTAGATTGTTTGAGGTCAGGTGGGACTCAATGCGTTTGTCAAACACTTTTTCTAACACTTCGGAGACAAATGGCAGAATTGGTACAGGCCTATACTCTTTTAAGTTCATTTGAATCGAGATCAGGTTTCTTTAAAAAGGGTCTGACATGTGACCTCTTGAAATCTTTTGGAACGCAGGCAGTGTCTAAGGAGGAGTCAACAATGTTTGTCAAAATCGGTAGAAGTTCATCAAGGCATGCCTTTAGCAGCCATGTAGGTATTGGATCCAGTTCGCAAGACTTACAGAGGGTGCCTTAATGATATTTTCTACTTCTTCCACTGTAGCTGCACTAAACTTTCCTAAAATGTTTGTTGAATGCTGCATCTCAGTGGTAAATATGGAAATAGTCAAACAGGGAGAGCCACACACGGAATGACAAAACATAACAGGACGCATATCAAGACGAAACACATTAAACATTAAGCATATTAAAAAACAAAATTAACCGTAGGCTGAAAGCAGGAGTGCCGCCTTGGAACGGCCAGCAGCCAAAAGTAATAAAAAAAGGGCTACTGGGGGACTTGAACCTGGTTTACGGGTACCCAACCTCGTCCTTATCCCACTATCACCGAAGTCAAAATGTAAATAAAATTCCCCCTCCAGACAACACCACAACATGCGTAACGACGTAATCAGCAAACTGGATACAGTGCCTGATGCAATATCTGCCCGTATTTTGTCCACCTTTTCAACGAAGTCTTTTGCAAGTCGTTTTGAGGATGAAGTTTTGGCAATGAGATATCATTAGTTGAACCTAGCAGATGCTTAGTGACTTTGAAAAGACTTTTTGAGTCTGCCTGGCATAATTCAGCTTTCTCTGAGTAGAAATCAATTCTCAATTCTATCAGCAGCTTGTTGACTTTGGCACACTGCTCTCTGTACAGCTGATGGTCTATTGTGAACATGAACTCTTTCCAGTTCCGTTCCATTTCGCGCCTTACATGTGTAGCACCGGGCAGTTCCTGGGTATACTAAGGATTTGATGGTCTGAGCGTTATGGTTTTTGTACACATTGGTGCCTGTTTATTGACAAGTGCCGCCAGTGTCTGTGTATATGATTTAACCAGCTCATCAACATCCGTCGTTTGCATACTTCTTTCGATGTGTTCTGAGTTGATGAGATCTCTTTTGAATGACTCGACATTAATTGCCCTAAGTTTCCGAAATGAAACAGTTTTGCTCACTGTTGGAGGTTTTGCGGCTTTTGCTTTGAAAGTTACAAAAAATTATCACGCGAAATTTTACCACTACTGTCGGACAGTCCAGGATCTGAGACTTCGATGTTTGACACACAGTCGACACCATCCCGTGTATTAACAACATCAAGCATATGTCCCCCTATATGTGTGGCTTCATACACATGCTGTCGAGTGTACTAACAAAAGTTAACAGTGTTTCTGTCATTTGGAATGTCAAGGTAAATGTTTAAATCCCCTACAATGACGACCGGTCTGTCGGTGGTCGCAAATTTAGATAAGAAAAATGGCCACTCATTCTCAAACAATTCTCTAGTTTTTAGACCATAAACAAGCGATGGTGGTGGTCTATAAACAACAACTAGACGCAGAGTGAAATCTCGGACATTTATATCGCAGTCCATGTACTCAAAATTCGAGAAATCATTATCTCTTGTTGATGTATGTAGGCGAAGTTCTATCGAAGTTTTATGTATGATTGCTACCCCGCCGCCACGGTTGCAGTTGCAGCGAGGGACTAGTTAGATTTCGTTATGAGTAGGAACCAGTTCACTTAAGCATGAATTGTCAACAGAACTACCAAGACAGGTTTCCGTAATGGCTACCACATCAAAGTCAATTGAAACGATATAATCGAAAATAGAAGGAGCCTTGTTTTTTACTGATCTAGGGTTTATACTGCATACTTTTACAAAAGTCTGAATTCTCACTGGCGTTGGAGTTTCGTGTTTTACATGAACAACAGTTTTCGTTTTCTCAGAAAGGGGCACTGCTTAGAATGTACTCGTGTACCGATGGGGTTTTGAAACAATGGGGTCAGTGGCAAAAGTCACGGGGGGGTTAAACCCAACCTCACACTTATTCTATCCCCGCCCTAAAAACAGTGTAAATAAACGTAACCCCTCTCCAACTAATCTACAACAACCGCGATGGCAAATACAGTGGTAAAGTGCATGTATAACGAAAATATTTAAGTGAACAAACTGTATCCACCTATCGCTAGTATACTCAATGATTGAGCTGTAAACAGAGTAACTGTAGAAAAGTAATAAAGGGTACCACAAAAACGAAATAGTACAGATATCTGACGTCTTCCTTCCGTTTCTAGTTTTAGCAGATCGCCTTCATAGAGTACTAAACCTTTCCTGTCGGCGTACATGCAAAGAGGCCAGCGTCATTGCCAACTGTAAAAGGGTTGACAACCAAACATGCAGAATGTTGTAGTATTATAGGAGCATATCCCTTTTTAATGAATTCTTTAACGTATTTGATGAAAAAAGTGAGAAAATGGGTATGTCTAATAATTTTACGAAGTTTGTAAATCACATCGCCATAAAATTCAGGATGTTAAATACCGTGTCGCAGAAGCGCCTTGATATTACATTGGTACTTGCCAATAAGTGAGATTTCGAAAGTGAAATTTAGAAAAAGTTTTTCTTAGTTTATGGTATCTATATCTTTGCTTAAGCAGCTTTTCAGTTAAAATTAGATTTCTACTGTTAAAATAATCAATAGATGAACAAGCAATAGCAAAACGAATAAGTTGAGATACATAAACCCCGTAAGATTGGGCACGGGGAACATCTGCGTCAAGATGAGGGAAATTTACAATATTAAAATCAAAATCATCTCTTTTGTCATATATTTAAGAAGAAATAATTCCCTTATCAATGTTGAGGTCTAGTTCAAGAAAAGCTGCATAATTGTCGGACGGGTTAGCTTTATTCAATTTGAGTTATTTAGGATAAATTGTAGGAATCAGAGTATCAAAGAAAGTGTAATCTAAGTTAAAAATATCATCCAAATTAGGTGAAAGTTCATTAAATGCGTTTATAACATCTTCTTGTGATTGTCGATTCAATCGTAACATGAAATCTCTCTCATAGCAGTACGAAAACAAATCTGCGACAAGTGGCGCACAACTCGTACCCATAGGAATACCAATTACCTGACGGTATATAGTATTCCCAAAACGTACAACTATGTTATCCAAAAGAAAGGTTAGTGATTGGCAAACTTCTGAGCAAGTCCAATTGGTGAAATATTTCATTGCTCGTCAGTTGGCCGAATTGACCAAAGTCTAACAGCCCTAACTCTTTCAACCTGGACAATACTAGCTTGTTGGGTTTTAAAATAGGCGATAATTGCCCTATAATGGAAAGATCGCACCTGGTATACTTCAGTTTCAGGTCAGCTTTATTAGCATATCGGCAACTAAATTGCCTTTGGCTAAATACATACAGAGAAAGAACATGGCATAACAACACAGAAATGTTAACACTTTCAGATATTACGAAACAGTTACATATTCCAGGGGTTTTTTTTGGCGTAAAATATTTGCCTTCGTGACATACATTGAAAGCTTATTAGTTAAACTGACATTACTTGAACTAAGCAATGAGTTACATTTTCCTATAGAGGGCCAATAAACATTTCCTAAATACTGTCGACGTAAATTGGCGTATTTTGGACAACATAATACAAAGTGGTATTCTGATTCAACGCTGTTCGAATTACACATCCTGCAAAAAGGATTCTCTTTTGCAATACCTCTATATCTTCCTGATTCTATTTCTAGTGAATGTGGCGATAACCTTAACCGAGTAAACTGAATTCTGTTAGAGTCATATCGTATTTTATTAAGATATGGCTCGTAACAGAATTCTTTTTTAGCTCGCCTGTAGAACAGTAGAGCTTATGCTATACCCCCGGCGTGAACGTGAGCGTGAGCGTGAGCGTGAGCGTGAGCGTGGCCAAGGTTAAAGTTTTTTGGACGGGTTGTTTTAAAGCTTAATATTTGTACTAGGATGCTGAAATTGTGTATGGAAGTTCATTTGAGGTTATATATTGCTGTTATGAAGTTACACATTAAATATAGTTTTTAATTTGATAAATTTTGACATGTTTTGGACTTAGTCCTTTTGGCCACAAATCACCAGGTTAAAAAGTTTTGGACGGGTAGTTTTAAAGCTTGATATTTGTACTAGGATGCTGAAATTTTGTATGGAAGTATATTAGAGGACAAATATTGCTGCTATGAAGTTAAACATTAAAAAATATTTTTTGATTTTATCAATTTTTGACATGTTTTGGACTTAGTTTTTTGTGGGGCCAAAAATCACCATGTTAAAGTTTTTTGGACGAGTTGGTACAAAGCTTAATATTTGTGCTATGATGCTGAAATTTGGTGAGAAGGTTCATATTGTCGAGACCCTTTCGACCATGCCAACATTTTTGCCCTTCTGGCCTTGACCTTGACCTTTGACCTACTTTTGCAAAAATCTTTAAATACCTATATTATTGGAGTCATTTGGCCTAGGGCTTCCATACTTGGTATGACCATGCCAATATTTTTGCCCTTCTGACCTTTACCTTGACCTTTGACCTACTTTTTCAAAAATCATCTTGAAATGCCTATAGTATTTGAACCAATAGACCTAGGGCTTCCATACTTGGTATGCAATTTTATTGTGTTAAGACTTTTCCGACAATATTATTATTTGCCCTGCTGACCTTGACCGTGACCTTCGACCTACTTTTCAAAAAATCTTGAAATGCCTATAGTATTTGAACCAATAGACCTAGGGCTTCCATACTTGGTATGCAACTTTCTTGTGTTAAGACTTTTCCGACAATATTATTGTTTGACCTTGATCGAGACCTTTCACCTACTTTTGAAAAAATATTTAAATGCCTATATGATTGGAACCAATAGGCTTAGGACTTCAATACTTGGTATGATCATGCCCACTTTTTTGCCCTCCTGACCTTGACCTACTTTTGCAAAAATCTTTTAATGCCTTTAACATCCAACAATATTATTGTTTGCCCTTCTGACCTTGACCTTCGACCTACTTTTAAAAATCTTTAAATGCCTATATTATTGGAACCAATAGGCCTAGGACTTCCATATTTGGTATGATCATGCCAACTTTTTTGCCCTCCTGACCTTGACCTTTGACCTACTTTTGCAAAAATCTTTAAATGCCTATAACATTTGAACCAATGGGCTAAAGGC
Source organism: Azorinus chamasolen (assembly GCA_963576725.1). Taxonomy (NCBI): domain Eukaryota; kingdom Metazoa; phylum Mollusca; class Bivalvia; order Cardiida; family Solecurtidae; genus Azorinus; species Azorinus chamasolen. Next base: position 24,423,920 of record OY755238.1, on the reverse strand, counting down.
TTCCATACTTGGTATGCAACTTTCTTGTGTTAAGACCTTTCCAACAATATTGTTTTTGCCATGTTACTTTGACCTTTGACCTACTTTTGCAAACTTCTTTAAATGCCTATAAAATTTGAACTGGTAGGCCAAGGGCTTCCATACTTGGTATGCAACTTTTTTGTCTTAAGACTTTTTCAACAATACCATTGTTTTTACCATGTGACCTTGACCTTTGACTTATGTTTGCAAAAGTCTTTAAATGTCTACGGCATTGCAACAAATAGGCCTAGGGCTTCCATACCTGGTATGACCTTGCCAACATGTTTGCCTTTCTGACCTTGACCTTTGACCTACTTTTGCAAAAAAAATTTAAATGCATATACTTCCGTACTTGATTTATATCTTTTCTGTCTGAAGACTTTTTCAAACACACCAATGTTTTTTACCATATGTCCTTGACATTTCACCTGTAAGTGCCTATAACTTGGAACCAATATACCTAGGACTTCCATACTTGGTATGACCATGCAAACATATTTGCCCTTCTGACATTGACCTTAACATTTGACCTACTTTTGCAAAAGTCTTTAAATGCATATAACATTGGAACCAATAGACCTAGGGCTTCCATACTTTGTATGTATGTTTCCTGTCTTAAGACTTTCCAACCATACCAATGTTTTTTAACATGTGACCTTGACCTTTGACCTTCTTTTGCAAAAATCTTTAAATGCCTATGCTATTGGATGCAATGGACATAAGACTTATTTACTTGGTATGACCATGCCAACAATTTTACCCTTCTGACATTCACCTTTGACCTACTTTTGCAAAACTGCCTATTACATTGGAACCTGAATAGACCTAGGGCTTCCATATTTGGTATGTATCTTTTTTTTTAATAATCTTTTTAAATTTATGAAAAATGGTATTTGGTTGCCTTTGGTTGTGATATTAATGCAGTTAAGTTTAAATTGAAAATTGATTTTTTTTTGTATTCAATATGACACGTTTTAGACTTAACTTTTAAACAGGCGAGCATCAGGTGGCTTTGACACCATTTCTTGTTCAATTTACAATAAAATGACAGTTTTGATATATTTGTTATTGAGGCATTCCATTCTTGAATAAATTGGTCTCTTATGCGTGTTTTAATTGAAGGTAAATAAGACACATTAATGTTACAATGGTGTCTTAATTCAGTGTATCCAAGATGATCAACAACTGAGTTGATTCTTTTAGCCCAACATTTACCATTAACATTATTACATTGATCAATATACATTAGGTACATAGGTGAATCAGAATTCTTCAGTATTTTTAACAAAAATTTAATCGCTCTTTCCTTTGCGATAATAGACAATGGAAATCGACCCAGCTCACCGTAGACGGCATTATTTGGAGTAGATTGTTTAACACCAAGTACATATTTACAAAACTTAAGATGTAATTTATCAATTTCGGTAAAATTATACACACCCCATACGTCAGACCCGTATAATAATATAGGAGCAACTAACGAGTCAAAAAGCGATAATTTGGTTTTTAAGTCAAGTTTAACCCTGTCAAATAAAGCCACCAGGTTATAATAAGCTTTAATTGCTTGTTCTGACAGTGTTATGACGGCTGAAGACATGTTTCTAGTATAAGTAAAATTTACTCCTAGATATAACAAGAGATGTCCCAGTCACGTGACAAATGCCCCCAAAAATTGTACCCTGTGACCTTGACCTTTGACCAATGGACCAGGGAGTTGACACATCGTCTTTGTGTGGTGAACATTTGTGCCAGGTTCCTTTGAAATCCATTCACAGATAAACAAGTAATTGTACCCTGTGACCTTGACCTTTGACATATGGACCAGGGAGCTAAACGTGACACATCGTCTTTGTCTGGTGAACATTTTTGCCAAATCATACTGAAATCCATTGATATTTAAAGAAGTTACAGACCGGACACGAAATTTGTGACAAAGTTATTGTACCCTGTGACCTTGACCTTTGACCTATGGACCTGGGAGTTGAAAGCGACACATCGTCTATGTGTGGTGAACATTTGTGCCAAATTATATTGAAATCCATTGATAGATAAAGAAGTTACAGACCGCACACGAAATTTGTTACAAAGTTATTTTACCCTGTGACATAGACCTTTGACCCATGGACCTGGGAGTTGAACGCGACACATCGTCTTTGTCTGGTGAACATTTTTGCCAAATCATACTGAAATACATTGATAGATGAAGAAGTTACAGGCCTGACACGATATTTCTTACAAAGTAATTGTACCCTGTGACCTAGACCTTTGACCCATGGACCAGGGAGTTGAACGCGACATATCGTCTCTGTCTGGTGAACATTTGTGGCAAGTTATATTGAAATCCATTGATAGATGAAGAAGTTACAGACCGGGCACGAAATTTGTGACAAAGTAATTGTACCCTGTGACCTTGACCTTTGACCCATGGACCAGGGAGTTGAACGCGACACATCGTCTCTGTCTGGTGAACATTTGTGGCAAGTTATATTGAAATCCATTGATAGATGAAGAAGTTACAGACCGGACACGAATTTGGGACGGATAAAAGGACGGACAGACGGACGGACGGACGGACGGAAGGACGGAAGGACGGAAGGACGGAAAATGGTATTACTATATGCCCGCCTTTGGGGCCATAAAAATTGATCGACACTTTCAACACTTTCATTGTTGACGAAAAAAACTGACATTGCGAGTTGCCTTTCTTTTTTCAAAAATACAAACTTTTATTTTCTAAACATTAATTTTTAGGCCCCATTTTACAGAATACCTCTGTATACTATCAATTTGAGCCTGAAGGCTCACAGGATCTGTAGTAAAATGTACAATATCATCAGCGAATAAATAAAACTATCTAGACAAGAGATTAAGATCATTTTCGGTAAGGGAACCAAAGTCAATAGAAGTAGTTATATCATTTACAAACAGAATAAACAGCAATGGTGAGAGCGGTTCCCCTTGTTTCAATCCAACTGTAACATCGAAACATTCAGAAATATCCATATTAGGCGAAATTTTCACACTTGATTTAACTACACCATAAATAGATTTAATCATACTTATCATTTTACAACTTACTCCTGACTCCACTAACTTAATCCATAACGCATCCCTTATAACAGTATCAAAAGCTTTTTCATAATCTATAAATACACACCAAAGACGTTTATCGTTTGACACAATATTTTGTATAATTGTATGCAACATAAAAATAGCATCAGCAGTTGACCGGTTATCCCGAAAACCAAATTGAGAATCATTGAAAATATCATTACTTTCACACCATTTGTTAATGCGATTTCTCAAGGTAAGTGAGAAAATTTTAGCTAAAATGTTTACAAGAGTTATACCCCTGTAATTCGATGGGTTATCGACATCACCCTTTTCATGAATAGGGACTATAATACCCTTAGCCCAAGCGTCTGGATAAACTTCACTGTCAAAAATGTAATTAAAAATAGAACATAAATATGGACTTATAAAATAGTCTGTGTCAATGAAAAAATCGGCAACATTACCATCAAAATCAGCACTTTTATTACGTTTCAACATTGAAATTGTTTTTTGGATGTCATCGTTTGTAAATGGACTATCAAGTTGTGTAATATTTAATTGTTCATTTCGAGAGACATGCACGTTTTCGCTCGTGTCAAACTGACAATGTGGTGTATTTGAGATGTCCCTAAAATGGTAGGTAAAGGCATTTGCACTTATATCATCATTTTGAGTTGTTTTACTCTTAAATTTATTAATATACTTTCAGAATTTTCTAGGTGCAGATTTACTTAGTAATGCTAAATTATCCCTTTCTATTGAATAAAACACAGACTTTGCATGCCTTTTTACCTTACAAAAACGTGATCTACTAGAGAGAAACTCAAGTTTACAGGCTTCGTTTTTATGTTTACTAAAGGATCGTTTAGCCGATAAAAAAGCATGCTTCGCCTGTCGACAGTCTTCATTGAATAAAGGGACCCGTTTAACCTTTTTTGGTTTATTCGTTGAAAATGACTTTCCAAAGTTTTCAAAAGAAATTATGTGTACAATATTGGAGAATGAATTAATACAATCGTTTATGTCACTTGTTCCAGATAACAATTGATTTGTAATATCATCGAACACATTCATGTTACTGTGAAAGGAGTTTAAGAATGATTCCGAGTTAGACGAAGCCCATACAATTTTGTCGACTGAGTCATGTTTAAGCTTATTATGTAAAGTTAGACTGTATGACAATGCAAAATATAATGGACAGTGATCTGAAAATTCCGTTATGTCGAGCACTGACATGGATGTTATATGTTTAAAGTTATTACACCTAGTAATTAGATAATCCACTGTACTTTGCGTTGTCCTATTTCTGCATACAGAATGAAAAGTGCATAGACTGGGTTCAAGTCGCCCGTTTGCTATGAATATATCATTTTCTTTACAAAGAGTCAACAGTATAGTGCCATAACTATTCAATGTAGTATCACAATTGGCGCGCACGGGTAAATCGACCAAGTGCGGTGTAGGAAGTGTATCAATATAACGATCAAGATTAATGTCCGAGATAAAGGCATTGTGTTCACCAGTGCGTGCATTTAGATCGCCCGTCAAATACACAAGGCCAATATCACTGAAACGGCGTAAATCTTTACTCAGTTCATCAAAAAAATCGAACTCAAAAAGTGTGGAATTAGCATTCGAATATACTTTGAAATTTTCAGGAGGAATATAACACACACAGAAATATATATCTTCTTCTGCACCTATAAATTGTTTTTGCAATTTAAACCAGACTATACCATTGGCGTTTACGGATATAAGCTCAAATGCTTTGCTATACTTCTCACGAATGTAAACAATAACACCGCCGCTGTCACCCTTAGCCCTGCGGTTGAATTTAGGACGAGAACAAATATAGTGATCATACCCATAAATTTTTACATTAGCACTTTTAGGACTGCAAGTTTCAGTGCATAATAAAATATCAAAATCATTAATGAAATTTAAAAAGTCACAATCATCAAGTTTGGATTTAATACCCTGCACATTCCACAGTAGAAATGTTAACTGTTTCGAAGGGGACCCCTAGAGGTTTTCAATACTGGCGACGGTATCTGCTGTAAATTCTTGGTCATTGATGAAAAGTTTGTCATATGACATGTAGGCAGGTTTGCCACTCTCTTTTGCTTTGATGAACGCTGGGATAAGGGTGTTTCTACGTTCCTCAATTGTCTTCGGATACTGATCAGACACTTTGAATGGAGAGTTTCTGTCAAATGTTTCATATGCTTTTCGTTTGATCGAAAGTTTGTCTTGATGGTAGTTAAATTTGACTACGATAGGCCTTGTTTTACCAGTTTTAAATCAACCAACACGATGAGCACGGTCGATCTTTATCGAAGACTTGTCGGATTGAAAATGCTTTTCACAGAAAGATAGAATTTTAGAGGTACAATCTTATGATATTCTCTCTTCTTGGGATGCATATTCTGGGAGTCCGAAGAATAAAAAGGTTATCCCTCATAGATCGGGATTTTAGATCCAGAATATCTTCGGATAGGGTTGAATTTACATGTTGTAATTTGTTTACATCACGTGACAACTGTTCAACACGGGTGGATTCATCCTTTAGCTTGCTGTCAATGGACACTTGTTTGGTACTAATGTCTTGGCATAATTGAGCATCATAAGCACGACTCGCTTCAATTTCAGACAGTTCTTTTGTTCGTGTCAGATAAAGTATTTTCAAGGGAGGTAACTCGGTTATTCATATCGGTTGATAACTTTGTAGACACTGAAGATAACTGATTTTCAATAGATTCGAGTTTTTTTGGCTATTTTTCCATATTTCAAGACGTCTGCTCATTTGTTAAAGTTTATCCATAATTGTTTGTTGAAATGGCTGTATCATAGAGGGTGATGGTTGAGTGGGTGACTGGATGAATTGATGTGGAGACCCGTAGTATTGAGGATAAGATGGCGGGTAAGGGGAAATTGGTGGCTGTGTACTCGGTTGTTGAGGTTGACCCGGCATAATTTGAGAGGACTGGAAAGACTGAGCCATATCAGACTGAGCCATATCTGGATATAGTTCTGGACAATTCAGCCGTTTACCTGGAGCTTCATTGACTGAATTAGGCGATTATTGGGATTTCTTCCGCTTCGTCCTTCCCCCACCAATTCAATTCAAGTTTCAAGTTTGTACACACGTATCTGCACGTTTAAACCAATTCCAAATCCGTCCAAAATAGTCCAAATTCCATTAAGAATTTGCTCAACACATATCAAAACCCAACTTGATTCATTTTGGCAAAATAGATGTTTCTTTTGATTTAAAATATTTTAATTTTTGGCGAAAGTATTGGAGACACATTTTTTAAACCGCCATGTTCCACGCATTCGCATTATCTGTAACTGTGGCTGTATTGGACTAATCCGCTCTTCATCTGTATATCCTAATGCCTGAGGCACAAACATTTAAATTTAAATAACCAGTACTGCATAAAATATGATTGATTAGTTACACTTTTTCCGTCAAATCACACAACAGAATCACTTAAAAAGTACACCAATCTATTAACACTTCCTTCATGCACAATAGTGTCACGTTTCAGAACGTTTTACGAAGTATTTCCCTCCTTAAACTATGCAAGGCATCAGAGCGAAATCAATGCAGCCTTCACACTTTGGCCCATAGGATCATCTGAGCTTGTTCATCTATTGACGATTTTAACAGTCGAAATATCATTTTAACTGACGAACTGATTAAGCAAGGATATAGATACCATAAACTAAGAAAAACTTTTTCTAGATTTTACTATCGAAATCTCTCGCATATTTGCAAGTACCAATCTAATCTCAAGGAGCTTCTGCGACACGGTGTTTCACATCCTGAATTTTATGGTGATGTAATTTACAACCTTCGTAAAATTATTGGACATACCCATTTTCTCACTTTGTTCATCAAATATGTTAAAAAATTCATTAAAAAGAGATATGATCCTGTAGTACTACAACATACTGCATGTTTGGTTGTCAACCGTTTTACAGTTGGCAATCACGCTGGCCTCTTTGCATGTACGCCGACAAGAAAGGTTTAGAACTCTATGAAGGCGCCCTCTTAAATCCAGAAATGGAAGGAGAACGTCGGATATCTGTACTATTTCGTTTTTGTCGTACCCTTTATTACCTTTCTACAGTTACTCTGTTTGCAGCTCAATCATTGAGTACACTAGCGATAGGTGGATACAGTTTGTTCACTTAAATGTTTTCGTTATACATGCTTTTTACCACTGTATTTGCCGTCGCGGTTGTTGTAGATTAGTCGGAGAGGAGATACGTTTATTTACACTGTTTGTCTTTTAGGGCGGGGATGGAATAAGTGTGAGGTTGGGCGCCCATAAACCGGTTTAACCCCCCAGTGACTTTTGTCACTGACCGTTCCAAGGCGGTGCTTCCATCTTCCCCCTATTGTGTGTTTGTTTTGTCTTTGTGCGTCTCTTGTTGTTTTATAGTTATGTACATTTGCTGTTTCCTTGTGTTGCTGTTCGGGCGACTGTTTGTTCTGTATGTGGTGTTTCCTGCATGACTCATTTTTGTACTTTTGCTAAGTCTTGGTTAAGTATTAAATGTTTAATCTTCTGTTTCTTTATCCCTTCGAAAGTTTCGAAATTTATGGCAATTACAATGCATTTGCGAGTAACCAATACATAATATCTTTAACAATACATAAGGCTGGGTTAATATCTAACAGGAATCTATTTTACATGCACTCGTATACCCTGCTCCAACGAAACGAAATATGAATCGGAATGCCAGGTACTATGAAAAAATAAACCAAACATGTATCAAGAGGGGAATAATTTGAACCCCTATGTATACCAACAATTGACAAAAATTGATGACAAAGAGACGACCTTGGTTTTTAGTATGTATACGACCAACTTCTCCATATCGCACTAATGTAGTATCTAAAGGAAAAGCAAGTCCACATAGTGTAATGTTCAACTTCTGAATTCGAACAAAGAACAAAAAATACAAGCAAAGAACATTTTATTTTCTGTAGCAAATGTTTTTTTATTTTAATTTAATCAGATCAATATTTATCAGATGGTGAGGTATAGTAGTATAGAGTGTAGAGAAATCATAAGAGCTAAATGAAGAAATGTTGTACTGTTAATCTTTAAGTTCAGTCAAAATATATTTGAAGTTTTTTAGCAAACATTAATACCAGAAATTCGAAATATCATATTACATTAACGTTTTACGTGACATCTAATAGTAGTGTAATGTGGTGAAAAGGTTGTGACTCGACTGGGACTCGAATCCAATGCCTTTGGCCAATATGACAACACTCCGTCAACTGGGCTAACAAGCCACACAGTCTAAGCTTTTCGACTGTTTCACCACACTCTCTAACCGGCTGCACACACCCCTCTACACAAGAGTTCGTCCGCAATTCTTACCAAAAGTTAAGTTTCTAAGTAACTTGTGTGGCGGCCGTAAAACGTTGCCCCGTACTTCATTCTCAGTGTTCTTTAGTACTCTTAAACTCAAACACGGGATGAGCTTACCAGACTCGTGTATTACTTTTTCCTTGTCGTGCCCTTAACGGCTTCCCTGCAGGTGCTCTGACTTCAGCAAAATCACTGAGTACATATTTGACGGATTGTCACAGTTATTATGCTACGTTTTACTTGTTGTCACGTGTTCACCGTGTTCTATGTTGTGGGTAAGTCCGGCGGGGATACCTTTATTTACACTATTTGTAAAGCTAGGGTGACTTTGAGAGAAGTGTGAGGTTAGGACGTTTAAACCCCCAGTAGTGTTTTTGCTACTGACGTGCCAATGCGGTACTCTCTTTGTCACCCTTCCTTTTGTTTGCCTTGCGTCTTTGTGCTTGTGGTTTTATTCATGTGTGGAGTGTTTGTCTCTAGTTCTTGTGTGTGTTGGTGTTTTCGATGTGAGTGTGCGTTTGTGTGTATGGTTGCAGGTGGGTGTGTGTATCATGCTGTCTATCGGTGTTTTAGTAGTGGTTGCGTCTTGTATGTAGCTTTGCCTGTTGACTTTACTACTTTTCTATTGTTACCTTCTGATCCTTCGAGAACATGAATTTCAGTACTTCTTGTTCTGAGAATTGAATACAGATGAAGCCTGTGCTAGGGGTGTGAGCAGTGTTGCACTTTCAATTACTGCTCATAAACAGACTCAATAAGACAGAGTTTGCAATTTTCTCTTTTTGTGTTGCAACAGTTGCTTTCGAGGGATCACCTCCCTTCAGAATTTATACATATAATAAATTCTGAAGGGAGGTGATCCCCCGAGAGCAAAAGATCACCCTATGAGTTATTTACATTCGGCGCCAAATTTAACATAGTGACAAAGTTGTGACTCGACTGTGACTCGAACCCAGGGCCTCTTGCTTACAATGCAAACACGCTACTAAATGAGCTACCAAGCCACACAGTCTAAATGTTTCAACTGTATCACCACACCCTCTACCCGGCTACAGAAGTAAGACAGGGCGTAACAAGTTTAGAAAGGTTAGTAGTAGTACAACTACAGATAGCAAAATAAAACGTACATTATTAGGGGATTTATGCAGTTTTGGAATCCAGTTCACAATACAAAGTTTATGTTGTTTTATGTTAGGAACATACTTAAAAGTATTATCAATTTTAAAACGTTCCGACACTATATCTTTTTTCAGGGGGTTTAACTGTAATAAATGTTTGTAAACCAGTTAACTCCTTTAAAACATCATCAACATATATGCACTTCACAACAGCAGGTGTTAAGTGCTTGTGTGACGGCTGTTAAAAGTCGCCCTTACTTGATTCTCAGTGTTGTTATATTTTCTGGTCCTTCGGGATAATTAGTTTTAGTGTTATTAGTTTTGGAAATTGAATACTGCTTAAGCCGGTGCTAGGGGGCGTGAGTAGTGTTGCACTTTTAATTACTACGCATGAACAGACTCAAACCGATTCTGCAATTTTCCGATCACCCATTTTCAGAATATACAATCAATCAACATCAATATAGAACATTTTTTTCAAATATTGATTGACGTCAAAAGTTTTTATAGTTAGTAGCAGTGCAACATTTAAAGTTCTAAATGGAAAAGTAGTACAGTCAAGCAGGCAAAGCCACATACAAGACGCAACCACCACCAAAACACCGACAGATAGCATGACACATAAATACACACACAACCACACACACAAACGCACACTCCCACACGAGATGAACACAGGAAGCACAGACACTAAGAACCAGAGACAAACACTCCATACATAAGTTATATTAGAACCTTACAAGGATTTTATGTAGCTTCAGAATACAGTATTTAGTACAAGTTTTATGTTGTTTTATGTTAGGACCAGCCTTAAACGTATTGAACATTTTAATATGTCCCGAGACTACATCTTTTTCAGGGGTATAAACCGGAAAATATGTTTTCGAACCAGTTAATTCATTCGCTAACACATTTACATATTACAATCTTCAAATAATTATTACATTATTTGGTGGCCTGTCAGCCGGAAAAAGAACATGATTTGAATTGAAATTCGAAATATGTTTCTTCAAATATCGAAATGTTACTCTGGATCAAGGTGGTAATAGCTGATTTTTTTATTTGTAAAATGCAATTCGCGTATCAATAATGTCAAAATTACGTTTCTTTTAATCCGAAAGGGCAAATATCCACCCAAGCTAAAACACATGGAGGGAGGGGGCAAATGTCCGCCTATGCCCACATAGGGAAAAACGTCAGGGGGCAATTGTCCGGATACCAATATCGCAGATGAGATTAGATGTCTGTATATGGTTAAAGGGTGTATTTTTGTAGGATTATTCTTTGAATGACTCTATGCCCAATTGAATGCTAAATGTATTATACTTCCTTTAATTCAAAAAAATTGTAATGTAATTCAGGAAAAGACACACACAAGACGCAGCCAACACCAAAACACCAACAGAAGGCAAGCAACACATACAGAACCACATACACACGCGCGCACGCAAACAAACGAGGCAAAAACATCATACACGAACAAAAGCACGAACACAAAGACATCCAACAAACATGAAAGGTTTGACACAGAGAGTAGTGCCTTGGAACGGTCAGTGGCAAAACCACCACTGGGGATTTAAACCGGTTCATACCGTAGATGCGAGGTGGTGCGCTTGTTTCTCTGTCAGTTATCTACTGGACGATTGTGGTAATATTGTTGAATGTTGCTTCAACATTGACAAGTGATCGGCAAGTTGAGATGGAAAACATTTGTTTGTTTGTATTAGATTCAATATATGAAATTTGAAAAAAATATTGCCCTCATTAGAAAGACAATATTAGTATTGAGTATTTATAACAAAATACTTACAGGATATCTTCCCTTGTCCCATCTGTAAAACAAGAAAATGTGTAGTATTGAATAAAACGATTACAGTTAAAACATGAGACTGATTTGCATTACTTATGCTTTAAATGAAAAAGTAGTTAAGTCAAGCAGGAAAAGCCACACACAAAACGCCACCATCACCAACACACCAAAAGCATAGCAATTTATACTCATACACACATACAGTAGAAAGTCACATACAAGACGCAATCACCACTGTGAACATTATTGCTGCTTGCGGAATGTCTGTACCTTTTTGTGTTAAATCTGCTGCATTTCATTCAGTGTAAATGCCACATATCACATTCAACATGTTCTCAGACCACATACCGCTGCTTAAACTAATCAAAATACTTTTCATAAATACAGGCATCGATTTTATCTTCTTTGCATCATCCTTGATATTTATGAGACTGACATGGTTCATAACACACATATAACACCATCATTATTTTTTTTTTATTTTGTTATAATTTTAAAAAATGTATGTGTTGTTTACTATTGTCTTGTTGTTCGTTGTAGAAATAAATCTATCTATCTGTCGATTTCATTCTGAACAAAAACGTTATTAATTCAGTTATAGAAATACTATAGAAATGCATACTAAACTACCCCAAATTTGTTACAAATATAACAAACCAGTAAGGTAAGTGGTTTTATTTTTAATTATATTAAAACTAAATTCAGGCTTGAAGATAGATGAAAATACACCTGATAGTTAACAGTGTGCTTATTTTATCCCAAATTGTCATTTTATTATAAAAGTACAAAAATATGTCATGCAGGAAACACCACATACAGAACAAACAGTCGCCCGAACAGCAACACAAGGAAACAGCAAATGTACATAACTGTAAAAACATCAAGAGACGCACAAAGACAAAACAAACATACAGGTATAATATGGTGTGATTTGAATTATTTTGCTATCTGTAACCGCCGTAGCAAATAGTCAGGTCGTTATGGATGAGTACTCTTGAGATGTAGTGTCAACAATCCTTACAAGTACTGTATTATGTAGTTTTTATATATTGGAAACAGTGTACCAGAACAAATTCTTTCTATTTTATTGCTTCTCCGTACGTACTATGTGAAAATGAATTTTGCCAAAATTTACATTCAGATTATGGGATGACCGGGTAATTTTTTGTCACAGCGGCGCAAACTGTCAAGCATTGTTGATGGGGAAAACAGTACATGTATGAGTCATACAGGAAACACCGCATACAAATACAAAACCGTCCAAAGAGCACTACGACGATAAACGGCCAATTTGCAAGTTTATAAAAGACACAAAGAGAGGCACATGCAAAAAAAACAAACACTAGGGTGGAGTTGGAAGTACCGCCTTGGAACGGTCAGTTACAAATGTCACTGTGGATTTAAACCGGTTTAGGGACACCTAACCTCACATTTATTCCACCCACATCCAAAACGACAGTGTAAATAAACGTATCCCCTCCGACTTATCTCTTTGTCACCCTTCCTTTTGTTTGCCTTGCGTCTCTGTGCTTGTGATTTGTTCATGTGTGGAACGTTTGTCCCTGGTTCTTGTGTGTCTTTTGGTGTTTTCTGTGTTCATTTCGTGTGTGTGTGTGTGTGTGTGTGTGTGTGCGTGCGTTTGGGTGTGTGGTTGTGTGTGTGTGTGTCATGCTGTCTATCGGTGTTTTGGTGGTGGTTGCGTCTTGCATGTGGCTTTGCCTGCTTGACTTTACTACTTTTCCATTTATCTACAACAACCGCGATGGCAAAAACAGTGGTAAAGTGCATATTAGCCCTTTCGCTGCCAATGCCGAATCTGTGATTACCTATGCAAACAGTTTGGATCCAAACTGTTTGTTACTGTTACTATGTTTTTGAAACAAAAATGAAGAAAATTAAAAGAATGAACAATTTTAGCAGACGACAAAATTAGCAGATGACAGAGTTTGGCAGCGAAAGGGTTAAACGAAACCATATTTAAGTGAAACAACTGTATCTACCTATCGCTAGTGTACTCAATGATTGAGCTGCAAACAGAGAAACTGTAGAAAGGTAATAAAGGGTACAAACAAGAGATAGTAAAATTATCCGACGTCCTCCTTCCGTTTTCGGATTTAAGAGATCGCCTTCATAGAGTACTAATATCCTGAAAATGGGTGAACCTTTGAAAGCAAAAGAAGAAATGCAAACAGTGAAAATTGCTGACTCTGTTTTATTGAGTCCGTTAAACCTGAAAAGAGGGCAGCGTGATTACCAACTGTAAAAGTGTCGACAACCAGACATGCTGTATGTTGTAGTACCATAGGATCGTATCCCTTTTTATAACATAATTCGTGGCTTCAGCGTGACGTAATACTATCATATATATATTTTGATATTCACGGGCATATATTCACTCGTGAATAACATTTGAACGACCTAACTGTATTCATACGCGCTGTCAAAATAAATAAACAAACTGGCGGACGGTGACCTACATATGTCAACGATTGATTTCTCGATAGATGACAAAGGACTGTTGGCACTTGCGCCTTAATTTCGATAAAATAATACAAACTGTTAAGTAAATATCTGTCAGTAAATATCTACAAAATGTATGACAAAAAAGACCTACTGGCTACTCTGACCCAAACCACCCATTCTACATAAAAATGCCTTCACAAATTTACATTTTCTTCACCGCATGTTCTTTTGTTAATGCAGATTTCTACTCAGAAAAATATCTTGCCATTCAACAGGTATAGTCATCTGAATCCAGCACAGCACAGACATATTTTAAATATGTTATACTCCAAATCAGCTAATCGCGAAAATATTCCTCCTGTTCCAACGCATTTTATGCAGCAGTTCGTACTGCATCTTTTGTCCATCTCAATAAACTTCTTCACTGAATTTGAATCGAGATTTTTTTCTCGGTGGAAATGTCCATGTACATGTGTATAAAACACTGATGATGGGCTAAATATATCAAAACGGAGGTGCATTTTCAATCCCAATTGACAGTGAGTGCTAGACGTGTAGGCGAACTGTATGTGGGTCTTCATTTAAATGGCGCGCTTTACACAGATACATGTTGTGTACAGTGACGTCATAATGTGACGTGTTTGTATGTCGAAACTGTAACTTAAAACTTATTTTGACGTGTTGTTGTAGGTTTTCGTATCATAAACTATCACAGTTAAATTGAATACCAGAGAGGTCTAAATTAGATCCTAGGTGGTGTGACAGTAAGTCAAAAAACAGTTGGTAATTTTTGACCTACTTTGTCCAAGTTGCCTAGTGAATCTAATAACACACTTTTCTATATGTAAGGAGAATTTATAACAATCCACGTTACTGTTGAAATATTGGCTGCAAAAAACATTTGTTTTTGTTATATTATAAATAGAATCTTGCATTCGTGTTCCCCCAGTGACTTTTGTCACTGACCGTTCCAAGGCGGTACTTCCATCTTCCCCTATTGTATGTTTGTTTTGTCGTTGTGCCTCTCTTGATGTTTTTATAGTTATGTACAATTGCTGTTTCCTTGTGTTGCTGTTCGGGCGACTGTTCGTTCTGTATTAAATTCGTCTTTTTAAAACGATAAAAAATTCGCTAAAGCTCGTATTTTATCGTTTCAAAAAGACTCATTTAATAAATCCAATAACCAAGAACACTCATATAAGATCCTCTATTTAATGAATATTTTAATGTATTTAGTGAACAAAATGGGTATGTCCAATCATTTTACGAAGATTGTATATCACATTAACATCGATCACAATATTTTGTATCATCAATATGGCCAATATTTCTATTTTGCTTGTTTAGCAATTTAGAATTTAGCAATCTTCAGATATTTCATAAGCTCAGAACTAGAAACTTTGTCATTTCTCTGCTGCTTGTCAAAATTATCTAGATTCTTACTCTAAAATACTTAAATGTGAAAAAACGCGATGATTATATTATCCTGAACGAGAAACAAGAACAATAGACCAGAATGACACTTTATGGTGTTACTATATAATGCATATCTGAATAGCTCTTATGAAATTGCTTTGCTTATATGTTAGTATTTATGATGCCTGCCATCAAAACGGAAGTAGCTCGAGTACACGTAGGTGTCTTCGTTTCTGGCAAGATTGTATGCACACCATTTCTACAGACCTATCACCAATTAACTGTGTACTTAAAATACTAAAAGGGATACAGTCCGAAAATATATTTTATCTAAATTTGATATCTCACCCAAGTAAAAACTAAAGTGATAGCTTAATGAAGTCTAACATATCTTTAATATAGCTTATATAGCGAGGTGTGTATATAAGCATCTACGATAGTCCTTGTTATTGTTGCATGCACTTTTAGTTAGTACTTGTCTTTATATACTTTTACAACATTCACTTGTCATTGTTGCAGTAAAACTTCTATTTATATGCATTCATTAAAATGGGTGTAAGGATTTGCAAATTAATATCAGGAAAAGGACGGATGTCATAGACTTGTAACTCGTTTCACTAAAAAAGAAACCTGGATAACATATTCGTGCTACGGGCGTATGTTACACACCTTTGACGATTTTGATTTAATTAGAACCCATATGCCTTTGCGAGGCTCTCTTTCATGTCCGTTAGAACTACTGGAATAAATGGAAAATACTGCCAATCAGGGAGAGCCACGCAGGAAAGGGCACAACACCAAACACCACCAAACAAGAACCGGCACAGCCAAAGGAACAAACCTAACGGGACGCATATCAATGAAATAGTAGTAACGTAAAGCCACCACCAAACCACCGACAGAAAGAAAGCAACACATACACAACCACACACACACGCACACAAACACACGAAACGGAAAACATCAAACACACACAAACGCACAAAAACAAAAACACAACACAAATATACCCAAAAACATAAAAGCAAGGGTGACATAGAGAGTGACGCCTTGGAACGGTCAGTGGCAAACCACCACGAGGGTTTAAACCGGTTCATGGACGTCTTTACATGATAGTTATCTCAAAACCATCTGGATGAAAATCCAAAATATGAACAAACGCACACGTACAAAGACACAAAAACACCAAACAAACATGAATAAACGCATAAGTACAAAGCCAAACCACCACTGGGGTGTTTAACCGGTTCACGAACATTAGGGGGGCGTGAGCAGTGTTGCACTTTTAATTACTGTTCATGAACAGACTCAATAAAACCGATTATGCAATTTTCTCTTTTTGTGTTGCAAATTTTGCTCTCGGGGATCACCCCTTTTCAGAATTTATTACCTATATCAGTGTAAGACTAGAGGTTTTTGTCACAAAAACGGATGTCTCCCCTCTAATAAAAGCGATATGTAAAGGGAAATCACTAAACATGTTATGGTCTTGATGAATGATACTTCCCCTCATTATGCGTTTTCCACACTACATTTTTTAAGAAGAAAACGATAACAGCTAATAAACCCAAAAATACTGATACCAGATTAATGGTCCTTGTGCATGACACTTACTTTTATCATGCTCTTTCCAAAAATAAAATGTCATTCCAATAGCATTAGTCGAACAGGAGTTATTGATCGGCCAAAAAATGTAATAAAGGGCAATAACTCTAAAAGTATTGAAGCCAGAATTATGGCCCTTGTTCATGACACTTTCTCTCAGCATGCTCTTTCCATGTATGAAGTTTCAATACGATGGCAAGAGCCATGTAGGAGTTATCGTCCAGACAAGAAAGAATTAAACAAATGTACAAGGGGCAATAACTCTAAATTTATTGAAGCTCGAGTTAAGGATATTATGCATGACACTTTCTCTTATTGTGATCGTTCCATGTATGAAGTTTCACTTTAATGGCATGTGTCACATAGGAGTAATCATCCGGAAAAAAAGTGATTTATTTTACAAAGGGCAATAACTCCAATATTAGTGAAGCCAGAGTTATCGACCTTGTGCATGACACTTCCACTCGTTATGATATTTCCATATATGAAGTTTCAATCCAATGGCATGAGCCATATAGAAGTTATCGTCCGGACAAAAAAGTGTGATTTTTTTTACAAAGGGCAATAACTCCTATATTAGTGAAGCCATAGTTATGTACCTTCTTCATGACACTTCCTCTCATTATGCTCTTTCCATATATGCAGTTTCAATCAACTGGCATCAGGCATATTGAAGTTATTGTCCGGACAAAACATTGTGATATTTTTAACAAAGGGCAATAACTCCAGTATTAGTGAAGCCAGAGTTATGGACCTTGTGCATGACACTTCCCCTCGTCATGATCTTTCCATATATGAAGTTTCAAACCAATGGCATGAGCCATATAGGAGTTATCGTCCGGACAAAAAAGTGTGTTTTTACAAGGGGCAATAACTCCTATATAAGTGAAGCCAGAGTTATGGTCCCTGTGCATGACACTTCCTCTCATTATGCTCTTTCCATATATGAAGTTTCAATCAACTGGCATCAGACATATTGAAGTTATCGTCCGGACAAAAAGTGTGACGGACAGACAGACAGAAGGACAGATGGACGGACGGACAGACGGACAGGCAGACAGACAGACAAACAGACAGACAACTCTCACGAAAACAATATGTCTCCCCCATATAAATATGGGGGGAGACATAATAAGGGTTTGGCGGTTTGGCTATTGGGTAAAGGGTTAATGAATTGTTGTGTACGTTTGACAAAGTATCAAAATATGTTTGTCTAACAATTGAAGTTTGTAAACGACACAGCTTTAAAAGCGTTCGTAATTTACAATTGCATTTAACTGTACGGTGATAAAATTTAGAAAATGGCTTAAGATATTTGTAGCCCTGTTTTAGTTGTTTTTCAGTGATAATAAGGTTGCGATTGTTTCAATCATTAAAAGATGAACAAGCCCTAGTAAAGCGAATAAGCGTAGAAATGTAAACCCTATAACATGTAGCACGGGGAACATCCCTATCCAAATGAGGATAGTTAATCCTTTTTGTCATACGTTCCAGAATAAATCGTTCTATTGTTTATAGATACTTTTAAATCTAAAAAGGTTGTGTATGAAGTATTGCTTTGTTTAGCTTGAGTTCTTTAGGGTATATTGAGGTTTATCACAGAATCAAAGAATGGGTTATCAATATTAAATATGTCGTCTAAATGACGAAATATATTGTTAAAAGCATTGATGACGACATCTGTCTGTAAACGGTTTCAATGTTAAATATATACTGAAAATGGGTGTTCTTTCGAAACAAAAGTAGAAATGCAATCAGAGAAAAAGTACAGACTTGGTATTATTGAGTCTATTCGTGAGTAGTAATTAAAAGCGCAACACTACTCACGCCCCCTAGCACCGGCTTAAGCAGTATTCAATTTTTAAAACAAATAACATGAAACCTAATGATCTGAAAATATACCAACACTGAGAATGAAGTACGCGGCGACTATTTACGACCACAACACAAGCACTTAACACCAGCAGTTGTAATGTACATATATTCTGAAAATGGGTGATCCTTCGAAAGCAAAAGTAGAAATGCAAAAAGTTAAAATTGCAGACTCGTGTTTTGTCTATTCATGAGTAGAAATTAAATGTGCAACACTACTCAGGTCCCTAAGCACCGGCCAAGTCTGCAATTAAAGGAGCTCAGTTGGTTTCAATCGAAATACCAAAGACCTGGCGATATATATACATATATAATTACAAAAAGTACAAGTATGTGTCATGCAGGAAACACCACATACAAACAAACAGCCGCCCGAACAGCAACACAACAAGAAAAAAACTAGATGTACATAACAACAAAACAAAAAGAGACGCACAAAGACAAAACAAACAAAGAATAGGGGGAATATGGAAGTACCGCCTTGGAACAGTCAGTGACAGTAGTCACTGGGGTTAAACCGGTTTATTAGTGCCCAACCTCACACTTATTCCATCCCCACTCTAAAAGTCAAACAGTGCAAATAAATGTATCCCCTCTCCGACTTATCTACAACAATGGCGATTGCAAATACACTGTATGTAGAACGCGTGTAGACCTGAAACATATTTAAGTAAAACAAACTATCCAACTATCGCTAGTATACTCAATGATTGAGATGTAACTGTAGCTGTAACAGAGTAACTCTGTAAACTAATAAAGGGTACGACAAAAATGACGTCCTCCTTCCGTTTCCGGATTTAAGAAGTCGTATTCATACAGTACTAAACCTTTCTTGTCGGCGTTCATGAAATGAGGACAGCGTGATTTCCAACTGTAAAAGGGTTGACAATCATACATGCATTATGTAGTACAGGATCATATCTCTGTTTAATTATTTTTTTAACATATTTTACGAACAAAGGGAGAAAATGGATATGCCCAATAATTTTACGAAGTTTGTAAATCACATTACCATAAAATTCAGGATGTGAAATACCGTGTTGCAGAAGCGCCTTAAGATTTCATATGTACTTGCCAATAAGTGAGAGAATTTCTAGACTAAAATTTGGAGAATATCTTCTTTATGGTTTACGGTATCTGTATCTTTGCTTAAGCAGATTTTCAGTTAAAATGAGATTCCGTCTGTGACAATTGTCACCAAAAGAACAAGCTCTAGTGAAACGAATAAGTTGAGATATATAAACCCCGTTAGATGGAACACAGGGAACATCTCCGTCAAGATGAGGAAAATTATAATATTAAAATAAACAATCGTCTCTTTTGTCATAAATTTTGGAAGAAATCATTCCGTTGTCAATCATGTCTCGTTGTCAACCCTTTTACAGTTGGCAATAACGCTTGCCTTTTTGCATGTACCCCGTTAAGAAAGATTAAGTACTCTTTGAAGGCGACGTCTTAAATCAGGCGGCGGAAGGTGGACGTCGGATATTTGTATTATCTCGTTTTTGTCGTATCCTTTATTACTTTTCTACAATTACTCTGCAGCTCAATCATTGAGTACACTAGTGATAGGTGGATACAGTTGCTTCACTTAATTATGTTTTCGTTTTACATGCACTTTACCACTGTATTTGCCATCGCGGTTGTTGTAGATTAGTCGGTGAGGGTATACGTTTATTTACTTTATTTACACTGTTTGTCTTTTAGGCTGAGGATGGAATAAGTGTGCGGTTGGGCGCCCCAAAACCGGTTTAACCCCCAGTGACTTTTGTCACTGACCGTTCCAATGCGGTACTTCCATGTACTTCTGTATGTTGTGTTTCCTGCATGGCTCATATTTTTACTTTTTCTATTTATTTTTGGACATTAGTTGCCATGGCAACCATATTTCTGCATGGAATAACCTTTGGAAGAGTTTCACCCAAGGTACATTCCTGCAAAGTTTGGTAAAAATCCAGCCAGTAGTTGAGGAGTTGTCATTTTAAGAAAAGGTTGACGACAAACGACACATGATCGACGACGCACAATGACTGACACAGGGAGATCATAATAGCTCACACGTTTGAATCACAAGTTTTAACCCGCAATCACAAGAAGATTTTATAAAAGAATATGGCTACCAAATTTGATGTGTAGAATCATTTAGCCGACCTCTACTTATATTGTTCAAAATTTGTCCCTGCGGTAAAAATTGGACCATTCCCGGGTGTCACAATGAAAAAGTAGTAATTTCAAGCAGGCAAAGCCACATACAAGACGCAACCACCATCAACACATTGATAGATACCATCACACACAGACACCTACGCATCCAAACACATGCACATATACAGTTTATATAGTTTTACATCGGATTATATAATGAAAACTTAAAAAATCGAAAAGCTTATAGCTTTTGTTTTGGTATGTAGCATCATCTGGTGAACCTTTACTAAGATTGTTCAAATTATGCCCCTTGGGCCAAATCCGGCCACGCCCTGGGGATCACATATTTTACCAATGTATAGTAAAACAATCTTCTTCTCTCAAACCAAAAGGCCTAGAGCTGTGATATTTGATTTGAAGCATCATCTGTTGGACCTTTACCAAATGTTTTCAAATTTTGTCTTGGGGTCAAACTTGTCCCCACCTTGGGGGTCACAATTTCTTTGTAGGAAAATCTTTAAAAATATTCTTATGTGAAATTGTAAGGCAAATACCTTTAATAATTGATTCGCAGCATTATCTAAAGATTGTTCAAATGATTTTCAGTGCCGGGCCAAAAATGGCTCTGCCCTGGGGCTTAGCAGTATTTCTAAAACCACATGTTTCAGAGCTTGAATATTTATTGTATATATTTACTTAATAAACCTTGTTAATATCATAATTCTGAGGTTAAAATTGGCTCTGCTCTGTGGGTTATACTTTGAAATAGACTTCTTCACATCAGTTAAAGGTTTCCCCTTAGCCATTTACTCACTCCAGCTGCAGCGGAATTGTTCTGTCTTTATTGGAGAGGTCATCACCCCTAGTCTAAGTACAGTAGAAATTGTGTTTTGAGAACTAAGTAACAAATATCCATTTTAGATTCAGAAAACTAAGAGGAAAATTATTTTTGAAAGTTGTTTCAGTTTTCTGCAAAAGTTATTTAATTATGCTTTGGGTTAGAATCCAAACTGTGTGCGTATTGTAGTCAATGAACAAGTAGTAAAGTCAAGCAGACAAAGTTATATAAAAGACGCAACCACCACCAACACATCGATAGTCACACACACATACACACACAACTACACACCCAAACACGTACATACACGAGATGAACACAGAAAACATTAACAAACACCCAAGTACTAGAGATAAACATTCCATAATTGAACAAAAGCAAAAGTACAATTACACAATACAAACAAAAGTAAAAGTGACAAGGAGAGTACCGCATTGGCACGGTCAGTAGCAAAATCAAAATACACGCCGGACTTACCCACTACATAGAAGACGGTAAACACATGACAATATGTATAACATAGCATAGCAACTTTGAAAAAGTCCGCATTGCCTTTCGGGATCCAGATCGGCGGGCTTCATTCCACAATATGTTTTGTGTTCTTTATGAATGACATTGTCCAGACATTTTATAGAAGTAAGATCCTTGTCGGTAACGCAGGGACTGCGGATCGGACCATGCCAATTACTAAATGCAAATTGCTAATTTACCAGTTGCTTAATGCCAATTTGCCAAATGCCAATTGCTAATTTGCCAAATGCCAATTGCTTATTGCCTTATTATCATTAATTCTAGTTTCTTTTCTCTGAAGAGTGCTTGGCGGATCCAAGGATTAGACAGCGCAGTGGGCTTCATTCTACAATGTGTTTTGTATCCTTATCAAAACAATAATATACCCAATTTCTATACATCTTTAAGCGAGAAGAACACGTTCGTATTTCTTTCATTTGGCAAATGGCAGTTTAGCAAATGGCAATTGGCATGTCCCGACCCGCATTCCATATGAATAGACATATTACGACGCAGTTTACGTTTAATATTGCCATTTCTACGTCTACCATGTGATCTATGTTTACGTTTTCGAATAGAAAATATAGAGAAAATGTCGATGCTAGGATGTTAGGATCTTTAGAAATATTGCCGCTTTTTTATGTTATCATTAAGGCCCAAAAGAAAAGGTGTTTGTAATTTCTTTATCTAGTCTAGCTCTGTGATAAAATGAGCTTTATATTTAAAACTGCTGGTGGTACTAGAATCATAATGAATTTGATCTACTGGTTGAACAAAAACATATTTGAAAGAATGTCCTGTATGACGAAAATTCTGGTAAAGAGAATTTGGTACTTTTTTTATCCGGTAGTGGTAACTGTGTTCACGAAACCTAGTTTTTAAAGTACGACCTGTCTGGCCTCCATATTGATTGCCACAGCGTGACGCATTTCATGTTAGAACATATATTATATTAGATGAGTTTCAGTCTAAATCAGAATTAATCTTCACGCTAAGCACTCTACCATTAACATGAGATTTAATTGTTGATCTAGTAGAAATAAAATTGCAACACATACACTGTTTTCGTTGTACATGAACTTTACCACTGTCTTTACCATCGTGGTTGTTGTAGATTAGTCGGAGAGGGGATACGTTTATTTACACTGTTTGTCTTTTAGGGTGGGGATGAAATAAGTGTGAGGTTGGGCGCCCATAAACCGGTTTAACCCCCAGTGACCTTTGCCACTGACCGTTCCAAGGCGGTACTTCCATCTTCTCCCTATTGTATGTTTGTTTTATCTTTGTGCGTCTCTTAATGTTTTTATAGTTATGTACATTTGATGTTTCCTTGTGTTGCTGTTCGGGCGACTGTTTGATATCTATGTGGTGTTTCCTGCATGACTCATTTTATTTACTTTATTTACGACGTCGGCATCTGTCGTCGTCGTGAAAAGAAATTAACCTTGATGATAACTTCTTAAATATTCACTCTAATCTAATGAAACTTAATACATCACCATGGCTACAATATCATAAACGTCCATTACTCTATAAGGCTTTTGAGACAAAACTACTCCTCTTTACGGACATAGAAATAAAAGAAAAACCTGACTGTAACATTTAGAGATAATTTCATGAAATTTCGCGTACTAGAATATGACCAAGGATCATAGCTTTTTGACCTAACTATTTCCCTTCACGGGACCTATAAGGAAATAATAGACAGGGGCTGGTTTACGCATTCGGGACTCATGTTTATATTTTCAACGTGCTTGTATGCTGTTTTCTTCTCTTGTTACTTTATGCTGTTGGAGGGTTGTCATCAGTTTAATTAGTTAATTACTATAAAACAGCAGCTATAACAGTTCTAATCGGAACTAAGAAGCGGCATGAACTCTCCCTTGTTATCCTACTTGGACACCATAATATAGTGGTATCTAACTGCTGATGACAAGCAGTCTGTTAATCCCAGTTGGCGAAAATGGTGTTTTTGAGTTGGATTTACCTTCGTTTAAACAGTATTCAGCTGTTTCGTTACGCCCGGTTAATTATGGTCGAGGAATACCACCGATATCCGACTCCACAAGCACAGATGGACACATGGGTAGAACCGTCGACCTTCTGCAAGCCAACCGGGAGGCTTCCCCACTTAGCCCTTTGCTCTATAAATACTCCTTTCTACGCCAAACAGGGTAGCACCAAATCAGACGGTTCCTATAGAAGCCGTTTGATCAGGGTCTGCTTTGTTTGCTTATAATATCATATAGATATGATTCTACAGTTTCTGTCATTGCCTTAGCATCATGTGTCCATATGCTTTTACATCAAATTAATATAATAAATATTCATGACGTC
Source organism: Azorinus chamasolen (assembly GCA_963576725.1). Lineage (NCBI taxonomy): Eukaryota > Metazoa > Mollusca > Bivalvia > Cardiida > Solecurtidae > Azorinus > Azorinus chamasolen. Next base: position 24,399,338 of record OY755238.1, on the reverse strand, counting down.
ATTATTTTTCACATGAATAATCATGGAGGAAAGGGTTAAAAGATTTTTGCCTTTGGAAAGATAGAGGAAGCGCCTCAACGATGGTACTGTAAACTAACCGAATGCTTCACTCAGCTTAAACTATTTACCCTGAGCCTGCTGAGTGCGACCGTAATGCCATGTTTGATCAAACAACTCGGATCGGGTTAAGACGCCGAGTAATTCGGTGTCTCATCCAGATCCAAGTTTTTTGCATGCTCTTTTTTTAAGCGTACGACTCACGGTGTGTTTTGCATCGTGCTGTGTTTCGGTTGCGAGAACACCGCTACGGCTCATCACCTCTGACTTCAGATCTCCTTGTGATTTTTGAGTTACACAAGGGACTTAAACCAGTCTTCATTTCATACTGATCCTAACGAACCAGTCGTAATTATATCCCTTAAATCCTGAGGGCCAATGAGATAAGTTTTTCTACCTTCCGCACCGCAACTCCTAGGCTATGTTGGCCGATGGTTTACATATTCAAACAGCCTGTATCGGGGTAAGACATCGAGTAACTCGGTGTCTCGTCCGAATAACTCATTCAGCATTTAACAATTTGTAAAGCTTTAAACATGAAGCAGATGTGTATGAAGTGTCATTCTATTCTCTGCACAAGCTAATTTCTCAATACTGCCCTTCTCTAATAGCAATGACGCATCTGACAGGCAAAAAGTATGCCTTGCACAATAACATTTAAAGATTATAATGTGAATAAAGTTTCATTGAAATACATTAATGTATACCTATTTATGCGCCAAAAGTGTGAAGGCTGCATTCATTTTCGCTCTGATGCTTTGCATAGTTTAAAGAGGGAAACACTTCGAAAAACTTTCTGAAACGTGACACTATTATGCAAGAATGAAGTGTTAATAGATTGGTGTACTTTTTAAGTGATTCTGTTGTGTGCTTTGACGGAAAAAGTGAAATTAATAACTCTTTTTTGTGCATTACTGGATCTTTAAATTCAAATGTGTGTGCCTCAGGCATTAGGATATACAGGTGAAGAGCGGATTAGTACAACACGGCCACAGTTACAGTTACAGTATACCAGGTGCGATCTTTCCATTATAGGGCAATTATCGCCTATTTTGAAACCCAACAAGCTAGTATTGTCCAGGTTGAAAGAGTTAGGGCTGTTAAACTTTGGTAAATTTGGCTTAGCTAAATTCAGAGGCTCCAGAGGGGGCAACTCAAAACCAAAGCGTATTTGGGATGAACATAAAGGTGTTCATTTAAACAGATTAAGGGAAATACCTCAGTCAATTCCAATTGTTTCTGGAAACCGTCCGACAGAATGTAAGGTTTCACCTGATGGCGTAAATCTCAATCATTTGAAACCTAACCTGTACGCGAATAAATTCTCAACAGTGTCCCTTTCTGAGAAACCGAAAACTGTTGTTCATCTAAAACGCGAACCTCCAATGCCTGTGAGAATTCGGACCTTTGTAAGATTATGCAGTATAAACCCTAGATCAGTCAAAAACAAGGCTGTTTCTATTTGCGACTATATAGTTTCAAATGACTTTGATGTGGTAGCCATTACGGAAACCTGGCTCGGTAGTTCTGTTGTCAATTCTTGCTTAAGTGAACTGGTTCATTACAGAATCCAACATGTCCCTCGCTGCAATGGCAACCGTGGCGGCGGGTTTGCAATCATACATAAGGCTTCAATAGGACTTCGCCTCCATAAATCGACAAGAGATAATGATTTCTCAAACTTTGAGTACATGGACTGCACTATCAGTATCCGAGATTTCAATATGCGCCTAGTAGTTGCTTATAGACCACCACCATCTCGTGGTAATGGTCTAAAAACTGGGGATTTCCTCGAGAGTGAGTGGCCATTTTTCTTATCTAAACTTGTGACCACCGATAAACCGGTCGTCATTGTAGGGGATTTAAATATCCACCTTGACATTCCAAATGACAGAAACACTGTTAACTTTGTTAGTACACTCGAATCATTTGGACTGCGACAGCATGTAAATGAAGCCACTCATGTAGGGGGACATACTCTTGATGTTGTTATTACACGGGATGGTGATGACTGTGTGTCAAACATTGAAGTCACGGACCCTGGACTGTCCGACAGTAGTGGTAAAATTTCGCGAGATCATTTTTCTGTAACTTTCGAGGCAAAGGCCGCAAACCTCCAACAGTGAGGAAAACTGTTTCATTTCGGAAACTAAGGGCAATTAATATCGAATCATTCAAAAGGGACCTCCTCGACTCAGTACCCATCGAGACAAGTATGCAAACGGCAGATGTTGATGAGCTGGTTAAATCATATACACAGATACTGGCAGCACTTGTCAATAAACATGCACCACTGTGTACTAAAACCATAACACTCAGACCATCATGTCCTTGGTATACCCAGGAACTGCACGATGCAAAACATGTAAAGCGCAAATTGGAACGGAACTGGAAAAAGTCCAGGCTCACAATAGACCATGAGCTATACAGAGAACAGTGTGCCAAAGTCAACAAGCTGCTGATAAAGTCGAGAATTGATTTCTACTCAGAGAAAATTGAAACATGCCAGGCAGACTCAAAAAGTCTTTTCAAAGTCACTAAGCATCTGCTAGGTTCAACTAATGATATCGCATTGCCTAAGAATTCATCCTCGAAACAACTTGCACAAGACTTCAGTGACATTTTCGTTGAAAAGGTGTACAAAATACGGGCAGATATTTCATCAGGCTCTGTATCTAGTGTGCCGAATACCACTGAGATGCAGCATTCAACAAACTTTTTAGAAAAGTTTGATGCGGCTACAGTGGAAGAAGTAGAACATATCATTAAGGCATCCCCCTGTAAGTCTTGCGAACTGGATCCAATACCTACATGGCTACTAAAGGCATGCCTTGATGAACTCCTACCGATTTTGATAAACATTATTAACTCCTCTTAGACACTGCCTGCGTTCCAAAAAGTTTCAAGACGTCACATGTCAGACCCCTTTTAAAGAAACCTGATATCGATTCAAATGAACTTAAAAATTATAGGTCTGTATCAAATCAGATATTTGTCTCCAAAGTATTAGAAAAAGTTGTTGACAAACGCATTGAGTCCCATCTGACCTCAAACAATCTACACGAGCAGCATCAGTCAGCATACCGAAAGCATCATTCAACAGAGACTGCTCTTCTGAAAGTTCAAAACGATATCCTTCAATCCCTAGATAGAAACGAAATTACAATTCTGGTGATGCTTGACTTATCGGCTGCATTTGATACTATCGATCACAAAACGTTGCTGAAACGCCTGGAACGGAATCATTGGGAAACCTCTTGAGTGGATGACCTCCTATCTAAATGACAGCTATCAAAAAGTGTCAATAGATGGGGAATTGTCCACTCCAGTTAACATGAGATATAGTGTGCCACAGGGATCGGTCCTAGGACCGAAGCACTACATCATGTACACAAAACCTGTCGGCTCAATATGCAGAACCCATGGACTCAACCACCATTTTTATGCCGATGACTCACACTTATACCTATCATTTAAGCCCAAGGACATTTCCTGTCAACAGGAAGCTTTATCACGAGTTGAGAACTGTCTCAAGGAGCTAGTGTCTTGGATGCACCAGAACATGCTGAAGCTCAATACTGACAAAACCGAGGTCATACTGTTTCATACTAAAAACACAGAAGTACCTGAAGAGATTCATGTGCAAGTAGGACCCTCTAAAATCAAGCCATCTCTGTGTATAAAGAATCTCGGCACATGGCTCGATTCAGAAATGGATATGACATCACACATCAATTCCGTGTGTAGGTCTAGTTATGCACAGCTCCGACGAATAGGTCATATAAGAAAGTATCTCTCGCCTGCTGCTACCAAGACTTTGGTAAACTCTCTGGTTACATCAAAGATAGACTACTGCAACTCATTGCTGCATGGAATTCCAAACAAAACACTGCGGAAGCTTCAAAGAGTGCAAAACACAGCAGCCCGCATCATAACAAGGACTTCTCGATATAATCATATCACGCCGGTTTTGAAGGAACTTCACTGGCTTCCGGTTCAACATCGGATTGAATTCAAAATTCTGACACTTACGTATAAGGCCATGCACAATGAATCCGCCAAGTACATTGTCGACATGCTTGACGTGTACAGGCCCCGCAGAGAATTAAGATCAGTAAGTAGTTCTTTGTCGTTGGTTGTACCAAAAAGTCGTAAGGTAAAGTACGGTGACAGAAGTTTCATGCATGCAGCTCCCAAACTCTGGCATGCTCTTCCATCAGGCATTAGAGATGCAAGCTCACTGGCATGTTTCAAAAAATCTCTGAAAACGCATTTTTTCAACAAATATTATTAGGGCAGTTTAGAAAACGTACCTGCTTATCGTCGGTTATCAGAACTGCTGCATTGGCCACAGAGTGTTGATCCTGCCACTTCCTTATGACTGTGGACTTTTAAACCCCTTTTTTCAAATATATTGCTCCACAAATGTAGAAAGTAGATAAATGAATAACAAAAACCTCATCCAAATTTTTATGGACTTCTAGGGAATCCCCTTGCTGTTGAACGTGCGGGTGTTGTGTCAGCGGGATTCCGCTGTCCAGATGTTGCGGTGGCCGAGGGAGTGCTGTTGTCAAACGGGGCATCCCTATATGCTTGGTACCTCTGGTAACTCCAGTTCCAATGCCGGATGGAGCACCGTAGTGGAACAGGGCATCCCTCTACGGTATAAATCCGCGCTGGTACATTGGGAGTCTTGCTGGCATGACTTGCTACCCTGCCCTTAACCAGTGCCAGGGATTCCTGTTAAGCTGACCCAGTTTCCGTATTTTTGCTAACCAGTGAACTGGGTCGTGTAATATATGGGCAGCGGGCAAATTAAGCCTGTATGGTCTAATGCAGCATCGCGTGTCTCAGTCAGTCTCGATTTGTCCGATGTGATTCCTTTGCCATTGCAGCCGATGGTATATGTTGCAGGAACAGTATACGGGATACCTTCTTTAGCTCTACTTTGGCTGGGCTTTTTTTTGGGGGGGGGCATAATAAGACATTTTATTCTGTAATTAAACTTTGGATATACCCAATTACAACTCTATTAAAATATAATACGCTGTGTACTCCCTCATTGCCATAGCGGGTCGAATAGTGTTTGACTGGAGGGGTTGCATAGTGCGCGTATATAACAGTTGTGTATTTGTATTGCTTAGTTTATATGCATGAACTTCAAATTGATCTGTTCTGTTACCCAATTATCCGGCAATATTTTATGTGCAGTGTTGTATGTTAAACGAATGTACCCAAGTCTGTTGAGTCTGGGTCAAAACTTATGGGACGTACTGGCACTGCGCATAGAATGTTGCATTCAAGTTTTGTTTTTTATTATCTGAGTGCGTTGACACACTATAATAGAACATAATACGACAGACAGATAAACTTACGGAAAAGATGTAGCTTATTTACCAATGTCCTAAATAAATTCTATTTTATTATTATTCTTATCTATATATAAGTATAAAATATATTTTATTTTAAATGTTCTGTAATTTATGCAATATTGTACAGAAAATGTATCTTTGTGAAGCGCTTTTGAACGCACATATCCTGCATGAAAAGAGCGCTATATAAATGTGGTATAATAATAATAAAATAATAATAATAATAATAATTAATAAAAATTGTATTTGTAGTTCATGCAACAATATTATGCGGACCGACAAACTAATCGACCAACCGACCGACCAGGCGAACGGCCTACCGACCGACCGACCAATCGACCGACCAATCGACCAATAAGTCGAATCCATTGTACACGCGAAACAAAGTTTTTTTGGTATATTTTTAAAGTTCAGTAATTTGTCTACGGAAGTACATATTCTACGTGAGGGGAGTCATAATATTATGGGTCTTCAGTCAGCTGATTACTTATTCGCTGACGAATAAGTACGCCTTTAGCCGTAGAAAATGGACTGTGGAGAACAAATGCTACGGGAGTACAAATTCGTCATTACCCCGGATAAAAAAGTACGCAGTTTTCTTTACCAGCATGTTCGTCATACAAGACATTCTTTCAAATATGTTTCTCTTCAATAGGTAGAACAAATTCATTATGATTTTAAATCTAAAGCTCGTTTTATCACAGAGAGTAGTATAGAGAATGGGGGTTCTGGCGCACCCACAATATATCTCTATTCTTCTAACTAACCTTTATAACAATATAAAAATTAGTTAAGGGTCTATAGGACTTTTTATTTATGGGTCTATTCGAATTATAACTCGCTATATAAATTTGTTTACTTTTAAGCACCTTCTACATTCCTATATTTGTGGTCTTGTTGTAGATTACTAATATAACCATCTAATGTACAAGTAAACATGGCTAGGGGTGAGAAGTTATACATTATATATAACAAAATTTGTTCATTTTATTTTATTTTACTGAGTTAGATGGAGACTTATTAGAAACACTTTTGAGACGTCCTATCTCTTCATGAACTACCCACATCGCATAATTAGCTATTATGAATGATGCGATGGGTAGACTAATTTGAATGATATCTATCACGTGTATAATCGGTGGGCACATATTTTAATATAGGGTTATATATCAAATATGTAGGAGGGGGTAGTTATCCCTAACAAATGTACAGATCATTGAGAATTCACTTTTTTACGAGCTCGTCTAATGCTTCTTTGCGACCTTGTTCTAGTAAGTTTTTTTCAGTTCATCCATATTAATAGTAGGCTCTTTCTTTGCAGAGGCTTTTTGTTTCAGGTCTTCAAACTTATGGGTTTCTTGAGTAACAAGGCGGTACTCAACGTCGGATATATTCCCATCCTCGAGTGCTTTGCTTACAATATCGGACGTCGAGTTAATCTTTGCCCGTGCAATTGCCTCGATACGTTGATGTTTACTACACTTAGTAGATAGACGACGTCAGGCCACCTTACTAATAACAATGAAACCAGCGCATCCAAGAGAACCATCCGGAAGGCCTATTGCAACCGGGATAGCCACGATTGTAGAAAGAAGCCCAACTCCTCCGATACTTAGACCGGCACCAACACATGTTAGAGTGGCGTCAAATCCGCCTACGAAGTTCACACCCCGCTTATAATTTTTAGAGAGACAGGCTCTTTTCTCAGCCTCACGTTAAAAATCGGCTTGTATGCGGGTTGTCTCCTGTAGGCGGTAAGCGTGTCCCGACTAAGGCAGGGTTGGATAAAGTGGTGGAGCTGATGCGATAATATCTTTATCTTTCATATTATAATTTTAACATTTCTAAATTCAACTAGGATTGCAACTGTACCTGCAGCGTGTTTCCGGCTTGTATCTCGTGACTGAAAGTTGATTATATCACCCTTATTAATTTCTAGAGGTGTTTGAAAAGTCTTATTAGCGGTGTAACTATTGGGAATCTTAATTATTTCGTAACTTTGTCTAAATTTACCACTAATTGTGAGGTTTCCACATACCAAATCCGGTGCCCACCGATGATTAAATCATCTTCCATAACTGTATCACCATTTTTGCGAAGGATTTCTTTTCTTAAAACACCCCACCCCTCTTTTACCAACTTCGCTGAGACCGCATCTGAAAGTTCTTTAATATCGCCGAGATTTTTAACCCGAACACCCCCCATTAAGTCTAGGTCGCCTTCCTTTGTCTTTTTTAAGTATTGATAAAAATCAGGTAAATTAGATATTTTTTAGGTATTGAGATAAATCAGGTAAATCTGAGTTGGGTTTCCAGTCCTTAACACCACCATAATCACCAAAGATACTCATTTTATTTCAAGAACAGCATAAATAGGCAAACCGTGGTTGTCTATTTCATTACCGAGCTCATCTTTAATTGAGAGAGAGAGAGAGTTGTGATAGGGAGCCTTGTTGAAGAAGTTTGAGCTCCGGGTTAGGAAATTTAGATGATTTAATTTCTCCGAATGACCAGCCACCGACAGCAACAATGGCAAGTAGACTGCTAGGAGCTCCATTTAGAGTGTTCCAAGATGTGTTAATCTGCTCTAGGTGAATATATAACAACCTGTTCGGGCTGAAATCTACCGGTATGGAAGGTGCGTAATTCACCCAATGTTTTAAAAGGAATTCATCACCATAAAGTTCCATTAATGGAGGGTAGGGACCATCAAGAAGAAGATCTATTAACGATTTGGGGAATGAAATTTCATGCGACCCATTTTTTCCATTTTTTCATCAATCCTGGGTGGGGGCAATTAACGATGAACCAATCTGCAGCTGATGAAAGGACCAAAGGCCTTCAGTTATAAAACATTTATTCGATCCAATGCCAATATCAAGCTTTGTCTTAATATTATACCAAGTCCAATTTTAAGACGCCCGTCTGTATTATCCACAGGTTGTTGAAGATATGTCGGACCATTAGTTATATTAGATATAGCTTGAAACATTATTATAAAATGAATGCGTTTAAGTTTAATATTGAAATAAAGTATAAATCAGGAGCGGTTTATCCGAGAAACCTACAGACCAGCAATCTAACAACTCTCATAATCACAGTTGGCCCCAATCAATTCTTTTTTTCCAACATACCTAATATATGGAACAAGAGTGCCAGTGGGCACAATATACGCCCGTCGAGGTTTTGTTTAACATAAACTGGGGTTAACGTATTTTCTAAATTCAAATTCTAAGTCCAATATTGCGACCAATTGTCAAGGTTGTAAATAGGCATACTTTTACAAAAAGACCTTAACCAAATTTTCTAAATTAAAAAGGGCCATACTTGTGTCTAAATGCTTCACAGATTTACATTGTATTTACTATTGCCTACAGATGAAGCTTCTGATGGTGAACAAATGTTTCAAGTTTAAAAGCTTTATCTGAAAGGATTATGTAAATAATTGGACTTTAACCAAAACCTTAACCAAAATTCCAAGCTAAAAAGCGTCATAATTATGTCAAAATGTTAGACATAGTTATGTAATCTTGCCTACCGGTTAAGCTTGTGATGGTGAACAAGTGTTCCAAGTTTAAAAGCTTAATCTGAAAGGGTTATGTAAATAAGTGGATTTTAACCAAAACCTTAACCAAAATTTCTAAGTTAAAAGGGGGCACAGTTCTATCACAATGTTGGACAGAGTTATGTACTCTTGCCTACAGGTGAAGCTTGTAATGGTGAACAAGTGTTCCAAGGTTCAAAGCTTTATCTCAAAGGGTTATGTAAATAAGTGGACTTTAACCAAAACCTTAACCACAAATTCTAAGTTAAAAAGGGGAATAATTCTGTCAAAATGCTTACCAGAATTATGTACTCTTGTATACAGCTGAAGCTTGTGATGGTGAACAAGTGTTCAAAGTTTTAAAGCTTTATCTGAAAGGGTTATGTAAATAAATGGACTTTAAACAAAGCCTTAACAAAAAATCTAAGTTAAAAAGGGGCATAATTCGATCAAAATGCTTGACAGAGTTATTTTCTCTTGCCTACGGATGAAGATTGTGACGGTGAACAAGTGTTCCACGTTTAAAAGCTTTATCTCAAAGGGTTATGTAAATAAATGGACTTTAACAAAGCCTTAACCAACAAGAGATGTCACAGTCACGTGACAAATGCCCCCAAAAATTGTACCCTGTGACCTTGACCTTTGACCCATGGACCAGGGAGTTGACACATCGTCTTTGTGTGGTGAACATTTGTGCCAGGTTCTTTTGAAATCCAACCACAGATAAACAAGTAATTGTTCCCTGAGACATTGGCCTTTGACATATGGACCGGGGAGCTGAACGTGACACATCGTCTTTGTCTGGTGAACATCTGTGCCAAGTTATATTGAAATCCATTGAAAGATAAAGATGTTACAGACCGGACACCAAATTTGTAACAAAGTAATTGTACCCTGTGACCTTGACCTTTGACCCATGAACCAAGGAGTTGAAAGCGACACATCATCTTTGTCTGGTAAACATTTGTGCCAAATCATATTGAAATCCATTGATATATAAAGAAGTTACAGATCGATAAATGAAGAAGTTACAGACCGGACACGAAATTTGTAACAAAGTAATTGTACCCTGTGACCTTGACATTTGACCCATGGACATGGGAGTTGAACGCGACACATCGTCTCTGCCTGGTGAACATTTGTGTCAAGTAATATTGAAATACATTGATAGATGAAGAAGTTACAGACCGGACACGAAATTTGTAACAAAGTAATTGTACCCTGTGACCTTGACCTTTGACCCATGGACCTGGGAGCTGAATGCGACACATCGTCTCTGTCTGGTGAACATTTGTGGCAAGTTATATTGAAATCGATTGATTGATGAAGAAGTTACAGACCGGACACGAATTTGGGACGGACGGAAGGACGGACGGACAGACGGATAGACGGAAGGACGGACGGAAGGACGGACAATGCGACTACTATATGCCCACCGTTGGGGGCATAAAAATTCTAAGTTAAAAAGGGGCATAATTCAGTCAAATTGCTTGACAGAGTTATTTACTCTTGCCTACAGGTGAAGGTTGTGACGGTGAACAAGTGTTCCAAGTTTCAAAGCTTTATCACAAAGTGTTATGTAAATAAGTGGACTTGTTCCACATAAATAGAGGTTAACATTTTTGCTTAACGCAAATGCTAAACGCAAATTCTAAGTCAAATGAAGCGACCTTGACCTTGGATAAACGAGCCGGGACTTGGCAGGTTACTGTAGCATGTCTAGATAAACATTGTGTTAAATTTTGGAAGGATCCACCAAGCGGAACTTGAGTTAGATATGTTACAGACAGACAGACTGGTTAACATTTTTGCAAAACGCAAATTCTAAGTCCAATTGTGTGACATTGACCTTGGGAAAACAAACCGGGACTTGGCAGTCAACTGTAGAATGTCTAGATAAACATTGTGTTAAAATTTGAAAAGGATCCACCAAGCGGAAATTGAGTTAGAGATGTTACAGACGGACAGACGGACAGACGGACGGACAGACACACAGACAGCGCCATTCCATAATACGTCCCGTTTTTTCAAACGGGCGTATAAAAATTATAAATTGCCTAAATTTACAACAGACGCCGCAGTCCAAGCTTGGACTAACAAACCGATGCAGTTTTGGCAAACTCAATTAAATTTCGCTATATGGTGTGCCACAGCAGGAAGCGGGTTTCATTTAACGACCATCTGAATGGACCAGAGGCTCATCAAAACCTGTTATTACAATCCGTATATCTCTTCAACGTGTATTACACCACTAGACGAATCATGGAAGATATGAAAGTCGCTCTTCCCCAAGATGACTCTTAGAATCTCGTTAGTAACACCTATAACGGAAGAGCATATGAACGACTTTGTTCGGAGTTTGGTGTTCACCCTCAAACTGATTGGCGTCAAAACGAGTACCCAAATACTAACGGACTCGGAGATGTTCACACCAAAGGTCACGTAGCATTCACTCGAACAGATTTCCGTCACGACAATCCAGATAAACATATTAAAGGTTGGAAATGTAGAGGGAAAAATCTAGATCCTACACGAATGACATTCGGTTCGGAAATATATGGAGGGCGCCATTGTGCTTGTGACTATCGCCCCCCCCCCCCCTAAAAAAGCACATATTGTGTTCATCGAACAGGATCCACGAGTCAATGGGGCTTGGAGTACATTCGTGCTAGATAAATCGAAAGATTTCACTAAACCTGGAATGGCGCGTCTCAATGATTCAATCCGAACGTATGTGTGAAGATACTGGAGGCCCAGACACAAACAAAATCACGAATAATCGATGGGGCTGAGGCACAAAAACAGTTCTTAGCTAATGTGGAGGATGCTATCAACTCCACCGTTAACATTCCAGACTCGATAACAGTTTTACAGTATGCCGGAAGCGAGGTAAATATGGTGTTTGGAACCGGTTTATATATATGGCTCCGAGTAATATGACTCTAAACATAAATAAAGATATAACGGGATACAACAACAAAATACTTAAAGCCACAACCGATCTCCACATCGGAAAGGTGGATGTTGAGGGAGATAGCGTGGTTCACAAACAAACTAACGGTAGTTTTCAAGATGGGAAGATAGTAGGCCCACCAGAAGCAGACCCACCATCAAAACAGACGCCAACGCCAGAAAGTGATAGGGCCGCATCAGCACATGAAGAAGAAAATATATCTCTTATAGTAGGTGGTATAACTGTAGGGTTACTTTCCATGTGGCTTCTCTTTCGTTAACCATTCGCGAACTGCTAGAAGTAACAGACCTCCTATACCAATTAATAATGCCCAAGTATTCTCTGCAAGCCACCCAACCGCCGTACCTACGGTCGAGAGCAACCACGAATCAATGCTTCCAATTATTCCAAGGAGTGCGACTGCGGCCTTTCCAGCAAGGTTTGCGAGTAGTCTCCCAAAAGCCTTAAGCTGTTTTTTCACCCACTCCTTTAAGCCACCCTTATCGGATGGAACTAAGGGTGTAGGAGGAATACGGCCACCTCCCCCAGTTAGTGCTAGAAGTAGCGTGCTTATAACCATTCCAATCGCTCCCTGCTCCCTAAATAGCGTTCTTATCCGCTCAGCCAGCGTGGTATCTTCATCTAGCATCTGTCGTATAGTTTCACAAATTCTAGAAATTTGAGACCTTAAAGCCTTTCGATTAACCAAAGCCGCCTCTAACCTTGCAGACCTCTCGTCCTCGAGATTTCTTATTCTCTCTGTGATCTTCCGTTTCGACTCAGGGTCTTCAACCTCTTCCAGCTTACTTTTCTCTTTTGCTATATCTTTGTCGAGTTGGGTGAGCCTTGCTAGGTTGTTCACAAGCTCACCCCGCTGAGTTTGCATAGCTTTATCAAGCCCTTTAAGCTCTCTGTAACGGTTAATCATTTCTGACCTATCCAAATTCGTTAAATCTAAACGGGGGTCATCAGTCGTTTTAAGAGATGTTCCCTCTGCTTCTGAAAGTGAAGTTGTTACCCTGTTAATATCTCTCATATCTAAAATACCACCTTCAGCCACTGCCAGTTCACTATCAACCTGTCGTAGTTTGTCTGCAGCCTTGTTTGGAAGTTTGTTATTCTTCTTATAATCCGAGAAACCAAGTTCATCTCGGATGAATCTAACGCCACTATGTTTTGATGAAAGAGTAGACAGTGCATAGGGATCTCCATTATCCTGTCGAAATATTCTGAAAATGGGTGATCCCTCGAAAGCAAAAGTAGAAATGCAAAAAAGCAAATTGCAGACTCGATTTTATTGAGTCTGTTCATGAGTAGTAATTAAAAGTGCAACACTACTCACGCCCCCTAGCACCGGCTTAAGCAGTATTCAATTTTCAAAACTAATAACATGAAAACTAATGATCCCGAAGGATCAGAAAATATAACAACACTGAGAATGAAGTACGGGGCGACTTTTTAAGTTCAATCCATGGTTGGTCTTTAAAGCGGAGTCGTCCCTTTTTATCTAACTCAAATTTCTGGTAGTCCTTAATTTCAGGTTGACCGGTTCCATGTGTCTTATCTAAATCCTCATAATAAGTATCAACGGTATCAAAGAGTAATTCATTGGATAAAGAAGTATCTTTAACATCATCCGAAGCCATGTCATCTTGGGCATCATAAAAAGTATTCATTTCAATATCATCACCCATTTGAATTTATAAATTAAAGGTATATAACTTTAATTGAAATGAGTCAAAGCGAATTTGGTAAAAAGCTTAACCCAAACAGACGACTAAGGGAGCCCATGGGGGTAAAAGGTATCCGTCAGACGGTCGTTATCACAAACAACCCAAGCACGATAGACCAGAATCAACAGGTTTTAGTGAGGATCCCGAACCTCGGAGCCAACGATGTTATAGTCCCCGGGTCAGCCCACCTAGCCTTCCAGATCAATCAAGAATCGACCGACGCTAATCGTACAGTTGTAAACAATCTGGGTCGAGCCATCGTAAACAAGACCACGATAAAGATCTCCGGAAACGAGGTGAAAAGTGTTGATGATAGCGATGTCTACGAGTGCTACCGAGACCTATGGAAAACGGATAATGAGCGAAAGAATTCCCAGTACCAGGGGATTGGCACAACTGCGGATAGAAATGTGACAAAGTTGAGAGTAAACGCCGGAGACAAGGCTAATGGAAAACAGAAGGACGCTGCCGTTGCAAATGCTTATGGTAATCGCTTCATCATATCGCTTGATTTTGAAATCCTTGAGAGTCACATGCCCTTCTTCTAGTCGGCTTTCGGGGATAGGCTTGAGTATGAACTCACATTTAATGAATACAGCCATGTGATCCAGACAGACAACGACGCCAATGCTAAGTTTTCTATAGAGGGAATTGCATTGGAGTTCGAGATAGCCACTAATAAGGAGTTGGCCGATAACATCCGCCAACAGTATAAAGAGAGGATGTCTATCTTATACGACCGTGTTTTACGCAACCGGAAGATTCCAAAAGATAAATCTGATACACTATGGAATATAAACCTGAACGTCCCCGCCAGGTCTATGAAAGGAGTTTTAATACTATTTAAGGAGCCGGAAGATGCATTTGCCCCCCCCCCAAGCGAGGCCTTCTATAACCCAAAAATTACTAAGGTGGAGCTAACGGTAGAATGAGTTCCAAACCAGCTCTATGCTCAAGGAATGCGTCCCTACCAGCTGTGGGATGAAGCTAGGAAGCTTATGGCTGGAGGATCTAATTGACATCCCGAAGTGGCTATGGTTGCGAAAGATTTAGGGATGCACGCCTATAAACTCGCAAATTACTTCACTGAAGAATTTGCACTTTTGCTGATAGTTTGCATGGTAATGGACGACGTCTAGACAACGCGAGTGAGGGTATTACGATCCAGATTACTAAAGAAGCGGAAGCGAGTGGTGCTTTAAGCATGTACCTCTACATCATAATGGACGCACAGCTGAATATAAAACATGGACAATTCGTCACAGCAATTTACTAAAGAACCTCACTCAGCGATTATCTGTGGAATGACAGGGTGTGGAAAAACGGGTTTCGCCCTAAACTTACTCGAGGGTTCGTTTTACGGAATATTTAATCCTGCTTAATAACTACTCATGAACAGACTCAATAAAACCGAGTCTGCAATTTTCTCTTTTTGCATTTCTATTTTTGCTTTCGAGGGATAACCCATTTTCAGATTATATGTACTTCACAACAGCATGTGTTAAGTGCTTGTGTGGCGGCTGTAAAAAGTCGCCCCGTACTTCATTCTCAGTGTTGTTATATTTTCTGGTCCTTCGGGATCATTAGTGTTGATGTTAATCGTTTTGAAAATTGAATACCGCTTAAGCCGGTGCTAGAGGGCGTGAGTAGCGTTGCACTTTTAATAACTACTCATGAACAGACTCAATAAAACCGAATCTGCAATTTTCTCTTTTTGCATTTCTATTTTTGCTTTCGAGGGATCACCCATTTTCAGATTAAGCCGGTGCTAGGGAGCGTGAGTAGTGTTGCACTTTTAATTACTACTCATGAACAGACTCAATAAAACCGAGTCTGCAATTTTCTCATTTTGCATTTCTACTTTTGCTTTCGAGGGATCACCCATTTTCAGAATATTACCAATAACGATAATTGGTTTTGACAGATAAAGATGTTTACGTTGTAAATTCGGGTGAACGTCTTAATGACTGCCTGTGCGGTTTCCACCAGATATTCCAGGGCGAACCGACATTGTATAGTATCGATGATATGGCCGATAACAGGCAACTTACCAAAAACAAAGATTAGCTTTCCGAATTGGCGTTTAGTGGCCGGCATGCGAAGCAATCGGTTTGGGTTTTAACTCAGAAGTACAATTCAGTTCTCAAAGACCTTCCGGAGCAAACACGCTGGGTCGCTCTTTTTCACTGTAAGGACCGAGACTCATTTGAGGAATTTCTGCGTGAGAACGATGTTATCCCGGCTGAGAGACTTATAATTCGGGATAGGTTGGCTAAAACTCAACACGCTAAGTTTAAATACTTCCCAACCAAGTAACTATAGAATTATAATATGATTAAAAGTTTTTATGTTGCTTTATTCGGTGGATTGCTATTCTTTTTTTGTTGGGAATTCTTAATTAATTTTGGGAAGTGTGTGTGTGTATAACAATGGAGTGTGATGGGATTATATACTCGCTGATTGAGACAGAAAAAACAGCACCCAACCACCGGTGTACTCGCCTCCGATGGATGGAGAGCCTGGAGATAGAGAGAGGTTAGCCGCCCTGGCCATGGGAGGTCAATCAAAGCTGTACCTAGGTAAAGTCATGTCTGCAGATCATGTTGAAGACTTGAGTAAAGAAGAGCTAGAGAAGCTTTACACCCGCTATGAGACCAGGTTGGGGGCGAGTATGACAAGGACGATTGGTACTGTAAGTCTTCAGTTATATAGCAAACTGGCGGCTTACCTACTACCGATCCCAGATGACCGACAGAATTTACTTGTTACTGACCTTAAGGAAGACCCATTTGTTGGGCATGCAATAAGCGCTGCTACTTGCGAACTTTATCACCGTTATGGTATGTACTTAGCCCCTCTGACAGCCATACTCAACACAATTAAACATTGTGAAATACCTACAAATATATATTATGGAAACACAACCGGAGATTATAGAGAAAGTAACGAAAGTTAAAGATCCTAAGAAGATTGCTGCGGGTAAAAAAGCGGCTATATCCAAAAGTAAAAACAAGATCTCCTTAAAAAGCTTCAGTTTTATAAGGAAAGTGTTTGACACCTACTGAACAGTGTTCAACACCTTCTGAAGAACGTTCAACACCTGCTGAACAAAACTCTAATCTTAGGTGGGTGTTAATTGGTGGAATTTCAGTAGTCTCAGTCTCAGGTTTTGTAATTTGGGAGTGGTTAAAAACACCACCAAAACACCTACTGTACAGCATATTCCACAACCTACACCCATTTTAGATAAAAGAGATCCACATTATATGAGATAATGGCAACCACAGATGGAAAAGAAATTGTTAACGCTATCTATCATGGAGCAGTAATAACAGGGATTGCAGTTGGGTATGCCCGGATTAGTAAGGCCGTTCTAGGGGGCGTGTACCCTAAACGAGAGTTCACCCCTCGAGATCTTGGTATGATCATAGCAGACGTCACAGCCGCCCTTACTACTAGAGACTTCCTAATAAAGCAGGGCATCATCCCAGCCGATATTTTGAAGTAATGTTTTCAAAGTAAATAATGACAAGTATAGCAATGATGTTAGGTGGTGCAGTCGCTAATGCAGTGGCGTTCATTGGAAGTAACTATTTATTCAGTATGTTCAAGAGTTCTGGCGTTGAAGAAGAGCGTCGACGGCACGATGCCGCTATAGAAAAACTTCAGGCAGCACAGGCGGCCTGGTAAAAAAAACGGACCCAGCGGTTGGATTATATCCAAACATTTAAAAACGTTGATCAATATGGCTATGCAGGAGTATGCTCTATTCATGCCTAAGAAAATTAAATGTTAACACCACTTCCCCCAAACCTCAATTATCTGACTATTATACTCCATCCGGTGACCAGCAAGCTAGGGAAATAGGTTTCATTATTTTAGCACTTGGTACTGCCGGGCTTGCGGGTTATTACATCGAAAAGAAAGTTAATTGAACAAATGCTTTTCTTATATATATCAGAATTTTCACAGAGAGTGATAAAATCTTGTGGAGAAAATTATCAAATAGAAAATAAAATAGCTTACCTAGAAGAAAAAGAAAAAGAAAATTTTCAAAAAGATATGCGTAAGGAAATCCTAAATGTTTTTTAAAAAAAGTATATTAAGAAATACTAATTGTAGGGGGATGTTTCTATGTTTAGCCCCCCCCCCCCCCCCAATTATTTTATTTATTTATTTTTTCTCTAATATAATGGTGTGTGAAATTTATACACAAATCGGATTTAAAATGTGATGTTGTATCCAGAAGTTTAAAAATCTTTCTGATAAATATGGTATCCACCATACATTTGAGAAAGAGGCAATGGAAGAATTAATAACAGCAATAGATAAGGATCCTAAATTATTCAATAAATTTTGTGTGGATAATATTAGGCTACTGAATAGACTGATCAGGTGCAACCCTCAAAATAAGATATTCAGAGAAATTAGGGATGTCTTATGCTTTTATAAACACAACTAAACATTTAGAATAATATTTGTATGGAGAAAATATTCACAAGAATTTACTACAGTCCGAGAGGCTATTGGAGGGGGTGGCGGCTATAAAATATCTAGCTAAAGCCGCGAAGGTCTCCGAAAATGAGGCCCGATCATGGTTAACGAAGCAGGCAATATGGCTAATAACACTTCCTGCTTCTAAACAAATCCCACGACCCAAATTTGACGGTTCAGTTCCGAATGATATCCATCAAGCTGATCTACTATTTTTGTCTCATGATAAAGTTCGCAGAAAAACTTATAAATACGCCCTTACTGTGGTTGACATGGCAAGTCGTTATAAAGCTGCGGATGCCCTAACGACAAAAGAAGCTAAAGAGGTGGCCGCAGCCCTCAAACGTATTTACAAGCGCGGGCCTCTCCGTTGGCCCAAACTTCTTCAAGTAGATCCCGGGTGAGAGTTTATGGGTGCGGTCAGTCTAGTGCTCGAAGAGCTTAAAGTTAAAGTGAGGCGAGGCCGTGTGGATATCCATCGTGACCAGGGAATTGTTGAGCGTTTTAATAGAACTTATTTGTAAAGCGTGGGTGACTTTGAGAGAAGTGTTAGGTTAGGACGTCCGTAAACCGGTTTAAACCCCCAGTAGTGTTTTTGCTACTGACCGTGCCAAGGCGGTACTCTCTTTGTCACCCTTCCATTTGTTTGCCTTGCGTCTTTGTGCTTGTGATTTGTTCATGTGTGGAACGTTTGTCCCTGGTTCTTGTGTGTCTTCTGGTGTTTTCTATATTCATTCCGTGTGTGTGTGTGTGTGTGCGTTTGTGTGTGTGTGTGTGTGTCATGCTGTCTTTCGGTGTTTTGGTGGTGGTTGCGTCTTGCATGTGGCTTTGCCTGCTTGACTTTACTACTTTTCCATTTATCAGAGCGTGTGTTTGGCTACCAATATGCTCAAGAAATGCGACTACCTACAGGTGAGCGGTCATCCGAGTGGGTTGAAAGATTGCACACCTTCGTTTCTGCTTTAAACAATGAAGAAACCAGGCTTACCGGTAAACGTCCGTCAGAAGCGATCAAACAAAAATTATTAAATCAAGTTTCTCAGCTTATATTTCAGGACGTAAAGTTGGTACTGAGGAGAAGAAAATTTCTCCAGATATTGGGGTTCGATACCTCTACCAACCCGGAGAGTTGGAGGGCGGGCGTAGACGGACAACTGACCCTATATGGTCTTTAAACATTTACAAGATATCACGATCAGTTATAAAACCCGACGAACCAATATTGTACTATCTCCAAAATGGGCCCGAGCGAGGTTTTGTCCGCGAAGAACTTCTTATAGTACCACCTGACACACAACATCCACCAGATGGGGAATCCCTACTGAGGCGCTAGGGGTATCCGATAGTGGCCGTAGGCTAATGTATTAATACCATCATTCGCAATCCAACGTTTTGAGTCAAAAATGGATATGGATACCTTATTTATGTCTCCCCCATTTATGGGGAGATATATTGTTTTTGCCAGAGTTGTCTGTCCGTCCGTCCGTCCGTCTGCCCGTCCATCCGTCCGTCCGTCCGTCCGTCTGTCCGTCAAAAACTTGTGTCGCGCGTATCTCTGAAACCAGTTGGACTAGAGTCACCAGCATGACTTGTTGTGCACGTGGGGGTTTTAAATTGTCTCCCCCTGATAATTTTGTAGTTATTGCCCATAATAACTTAAAATTAGAAAAAAGTTTGTGTCGCGCGTATCTCTGAAACCGCTGGTACTAGAGTCACCAAACTTCACAGGAATGTCGACCAGCATGTGTTGTTGTACAACTGCGATTTTTGAATTGTCTTCCCTTGATAACTTCAGAGTTATTGCCCCTGATATTATTACTTGAAATTAGAGAAACTGTGTGTCATGCATATCTTTAAAACCACTAGGGCTAGAGTCACCAAACTTCACAGGAATGTTCACCAGCATGAGTTGTTGTGCACCTGGGTATTTTTAATTGTCCCCTGATAATTCTTGAGTTACTGTCCCTGATATGTTAACTTAAAATTAGAGAAACTTTGTGCTGCATGTATCTCTGAAACCAGTAGGGCTAGAGTCGCCAAATTCCACAGGAATGTTCACCAGCATGAGTTGTGCATCTGGGATTTTTAATTGTCTCCCCCTGATATCTTTTGAGTCACTGCCCCTTATGACTTAAATAAGAGAAACTTTACTTTGTGTCACATGTATCTCTGAAACCACTAGTACTAGAGTCACCAAACTTCACAAGAATGTTGACTAGCATGTGTTTGTGTGTACCTGGGGCTTTTGATTGTCTCCCCCTGACAATGTTGGAGTTATTGCCCCTGATGACTTAAACATTAGACCCTGATAAGTTTGGAGTTACAGACATTACACTTGTGTATTGGAAAGAGGATGGGAGGGGGATACATCTGTTTTTGTGACAAAAACAAACCTCTGGTTTTATATTGCCCTTATATACGATGTTTATCCGACCTCAGTAAATTCATACCATGACGGAAGATTCTCTTTTCGGATAGAGATTCTTTATATTGTTCGTGTTTAATAAAAAAATACAACTACTTTACTCACTCCTTTAGCTTTTTGTTTATGTTAATACCAGAGGTTTCGAAAATACTATACATTTTAGGCCTCAGACCAACGTATTCTTCAATAGGACGCCCTGCACACTCATCCTTCATCTTACCCAGAACTTTTTTATTTGTTGTGCTATAAAGTGAGTGGTTAGATGGGTAATTTGATGTATCGTATAAATCAGCATTCTGAGCGATATCTCTATACACATCTGCCGTTTCTATTTTTAGGAGGTAACTGACAGCACCCCCCATATTTTTTTTCAGCTGGTTATAATAAAAATCGTACATGAGGGTTTTTGATAAATCGAGAATGCTCATGCCTACATATACTGGGCGGTTTAGAATCAGGTTGCTCTTATGGATCTGAATAGCTGCAAGATCATCATCGAATATAATGGCCCTCGCAAATGATGGGCTAGCAGTCAGTTTCCGATGTTTATCTTCCTCTGAACCTCTCACCAGGTTTACATTCACTCGGCGTCTTATGTTTTCCATTTTTTCCCAAACACACTGTTGTTCATTAACTTGTATAGGTCTTTTCAAAATCGCTAGTGGCTTTTTTTCTCAGTTCTGTATTCATACGAATGTATGGCTCCATCCAGGGACTCTGTTTGAAACGTAGGGCCCTATAGTTTTTTTTAATTTCATTCCAAGCGAAAGGTAAAGCTGTAGGTTTCGATAATGTAGAACATACTTTTCTTTATTTCGGAGATTGGGTACCAGTTTTCCAACCTCTGTTGACGCCATACCACCATCTAGAAGTTCTTTCTGGTAATCAGACAACCATTCTTTTTCTATAATCAAGCGTTCAGGAGCAAGTGGATATGTATTATATTCGTCATGTTTGGATATTCAAGATCAACTTCTAGTATCATACCATCTGCTTTAACAATTCCTAACCCATCGGAAGTTGCCAACCGGTAATGATTGGCTCATAGTCCATCCATATAAATTATTAGCATCAAGATACATTAAATAACTATTAGGAATATTAGGGTTATAACCTTCAATAAGAGGGTTATTTGCTTTAACATACCTAGTCGATGACATGGAAATTCTTCCCCGTAATCCTTTTTCAATAAAGCGATGTTGGTCATAATCAGTAAGCAACTCGAGTTTTATTTCTGTTTTCTTTAATAATGCGTCACATGATAACCCAGGACTAGTATAATAATGTGCCGGATCAAGACCATACTGATTCATGCATGTTTCACGAAATCTCTCAAAAACATCGGCTAATAGCAATACATCGGTCCGATTATATAGATTATGATAGTCACCTAATGTTTCACAACCACACTTATCCCATACTTCTTTTGCATGTTAATAATCTTCTTCGCTGATTCCTGACAACGTTAATGAACTGTAAAATGATATCATTGGGGGTAATTGTTTCTCATTAAAACGATTCCAATCGTCCATATACTCATACAGGTAGACTCCCTTCCTCGTTAGTAATGAACGCCTTACCACGTCGGGTTCATACTGTGTAGTAATTTTAAAGGCCTCCAGAGGATTGGCTAACACTAGTCTATCAAGGCTGGAAAGAAGGAATTGGAAACTATCTATAAAACGTAGCTGATTGAGGCTGAAGGATGTATATTTTCCCGTATTATTTGGAATGCACGTTATTTGTCCTTTCAATTTTGAAATTGCCTGCATAAGTAAATGAGAGTCATATCCCCTAAGATTATGGAAGACCACCGGAATGGCAGTTTTTAACGGTTCAATTTTCAATTGTAGGTTACAGGCATTATCAGCCGCTCCCCGATATTTTCCGGTGATGTGGCAGTGGTCGCGGACAGAGTCACCCTCGAGAGGTTTTTGACATACGTAACAGATTGTGGACTTTCTATAGTTTTCCTTATCTGTCTTAGTCATCAACATGTTCTTAGGTTTAGCGAATATGGTTTTTATTTTCTGTTTTTTTTTGCAATGAATGAGGGAAATGTTCAGCCGCGTTTGGTCCTCTATACTCAACTGGGTCTCTGTTTTCCCATCATACCTGAATACTATGTAACAATAACTACTCTCTTCATGGTATTGGGTGTTCCTAGTATTACTTTTTGAAGAGTCTAATTCGGCTCCTTCTATTTTTCTGATAAGAGATTCAAAGTCTGCATAAATGATAAAGGGAACTGGAAGTTGTTTTTGGTGATTAATAAATGTAGGTTTATTTTTTCCTTCCTTTGGCATATCAACTCGCACTGCAGTTTGACCATTCCCTCGACAATCTGGTTTATGGGTTTCGAGTAGGTCTTCTCGGGTGTAACCATGGAGGCATCTCTCACAGAAGTACTTACGGGATTTATGCTTACTTTGATTATATAATAAGCGATTTAGGTCCTTTATTTCTGTGTAATGAAATTTTCCGTCCTTTTCTATCAGGAGTAAGTTAATTCTTCGCATAGAGGATGGCTGTTTGCTTATATGGTAAATTATGGCTCCCTTTTCCCATCCAAACACATTTATAGCAAAATCATTTTGTTTCTCAATTTTTGGTATTTCAGAGATAGATGTTGGAGAGTTAATTCCTTTGCGGTTTAGGCAGTCTTTCACGTTATTATATTTAGAAGGTCCACCATACACAGTCATCGTCCTTGTTTTGCACATTTATCACCGCATGTTTATTTTTACAATTTTAGGTAGTTCTATGTAAGAACCACCTCTTAACGGTTGATACCGTGCTATGTCCAACCATAAATTATTCACTTCATCAACTACCTATCCTGAGCCTCTCTGGGTCCATTTCTCAAGATTTTCGAGAAGTTGGGAAGAAACTTCTTCTAAATCCTCATTAATTTCATTCGCCTGTTGAATTACCTTCTGCCTGCTCCGTAAGACTGGGTCGGTGTATTCCTCAACTCCATCCGGCTTTACTTTACTAAGCTGAACTTTAACTGATTGTTGAAACTTAACCCCACCGAGATGTAAGACTTCTTCTTCCATTTTTTTTTATGAATTTTAGACTTAGCGTATTCAAGAAACGCTGTAAAATCCATATGTCCTACTGGTACATCTACCCTCCAACTGCGTAGGTACTTTCCGAATGCTTTTGGGGTTTGGTGGAAATTAATTTTTTTATCTGATATATTTTTTTAAAAAAAATTCTAGCTCTAGAAAATCCACTTTTCGTGGATAAGGTGGTCTCTCACCGGTTTCTCTTTCAAATTAATTTCTCAACTCTCTCGCTCTCTCTGCATAAGTGGGAGTTGGTTCTCGGGTTGGTGGCGGAAGTTCCCCCGTTATCCTAATTGTTTCTAACATTTCTTGTAATTCCTTAAGATCCGCTTTAGATCGTGGATAAGGGGGTCGCTCACCGGTTTCTCTTTTAAACTCGTCCCTTAATGCTCTCGCTATATCCCCATAAGTGGGGGTTCGGATTATTTGAGGAAGTTCCCCCGTTGTTTTATATTTTTTACAAAAAAATTGCAGCTCATGAAGAGCCGCTTTAGATCGCAGATATGGAGGCTTTACACCGGTTTCTTCATAATATTATTCTCTGAAAGACTTCGCTCTCTCTGAAAATATTTTTTTACCATTCTTTATTGATATATATATATATATATATATATATATATATATATATATATATATATCAATAAAGAATGGTAAAAAAATATATATATATATATCAATAAAGAATGGTAAAAAAATATTTTCAGAGAGAGCGAGATCTATAGACATCCGGCGTTTAACCTCTTTTTTGAAAGCTCTATCCTCCCGCTGTCTTTCTCTACATTGTATTTTATTATATCCACACCTGTAACATACACAATATTTATTTTTAACTCCTCTCCCGCAGATATTACAGGGCTTTGTCCCCGCGCTCACCCGTAAACGAGCAAGATGAACCTTACAGTAGTCCGTCTTACAACTTTTATTGCATAACTCCGTCTTCCCGATTCTCAACCATTGGAATGTATTCTTTATTCTTATAGACCAGCCGATTCCTATCATGGGGCAATATAAATTATTTATCGTCATCATCGTGATAAACACACTGAAACGAATTGTTATATAATGTACAAATAGGACATTTTATAAATTTATCCCCCCGCTTAGCCATAAAAAATAATGGAAAAGCCTTACAAAAATCTTCTTTAGACAACGGATGCTTCCGGATTTCACAATAATTTGTCATAGTATATATGTAAAAAACATTTGTTTAATTAATTGTGTACACAAGTATAAATCCTAAAAATTAAGCTTATAAAGTTTAAACTCATTGTGTAATAAGTAAAATATTGGTTTTTCCAGTTAGTCTATTTCATTTATCCAAGCAGACGATTTAAAACAGACTGATAAATGACTTCCTGTTTAAAATATGTTATAGGGTTAATTTATTACTTAAAAGTGTCGTCTGCTGTTATTAAACGATCGGCCCCTACACAGTGAGGGTGTGGCGATAAAGTTCTATTATTCTGTGTAACCCGTTTAAAAAAGTTTTAAACAGGTTAATAGATATGTGCAGGGTGTGAAGGTGCTTAAAAGTAAACAATATAGCGAGTTATAATTCGAATAGACCCATAAATAAGAAGTCCCATAGACCCTTAACTAATATTTATATTGTTATAAAGGTTAGTTATAAGAATAGAGATATATTAGGGGTGCGCCAGAATCCCCATTCTCTATACTACTCAGAGCTAGACTGGATAAAGAAATTACAAACACCTTTTCTTTTGGGAAAGGGACCTAACCCCACTTCATTATACGCTTTCCACACCAAATTTTTAAAGAAAAAAAATAACAGCTAATAACTCCAAAATCATTGATAACAGAGTTATGGTCCATGCGCATGACACTTCCGTTCATCATGCTCTTTCTACGAATGAAATATCATTTCAAAAGCATCAGAAGAACATCAGTAATTGATCGGACAAAATATGTAACAAAGGGCAATAACTCCAAAATTATTGAGGCCAAAGTTATGGCTCTTGTCCATGACACTTTCTCACATCATGCTGTTTCCATGTATGAAGGACCGACATACTAATCGACCGACCAGGTGAACGACCAACCGACCGACCGACCAATCGACCGATAAGTCGAATCCAGTGTACACGCGAAACTAAGTTTTTTTGGTATATTTTTTAAGGTGGAGTAATTTTTCTACGGAAGTACATATTCTACGTGAGGGTCATGATATTATGGGGTTTCAGCCAGGGAATAACTTATTCGCTGACGAATAAGCACCCCTTTAGCCGTAGAAAATGGACTGGGGAGAACAAATATGACGGGAGTACAAATTCGTCATTACACCGGGTAAAAAAGTATGCAATTTTCTTTACCAGCATTTTCGTCATACAAGACATTCTTTCATATATTTCTCTGTTCAACCAGTAGAACAAATTCATTATGAGTCTAATACCACCAGCAGTTTTATATCTAAAGCTCGTTTTATCACAGAGCTAGACTGGATAAAGAAATTACAAACACCTTTTCCTTTGGGCCTGAATGATAACATTTACCAAAGCAGCAATAGTTCTAACGATCCTAGCATTGATATTTGCTGTATATATTTCAATTCGAAAACGTAAAAGAAGATCACATGGTAATATCACATAGTAGATAGTAGATCACATAGAAATGGTAATATTAAGCGTAAACTAGAGGTTTTTGTCACAAAAACGGACGTATCCCCCCTCATCCCCCACCCCTCGAACCAACACATACACACCGCGACATATTGTCACATTTCAGTTCTGTACATGAGATCTCGAGCGAATATGTGTGACAGACAGACAGACAGACAAACAATTCTAACCAAAACAATATGTAAAGGGACCTGACTCAAAATGTTGCTACCATAGTAATGAACTTGATGAATGATACTTCCCCTCATTATGCGTTTTCCACACCAAAATTTTAAAGAAAAAAATGATAACAGTTAATAACTCCAAAATTATTGATACAAGAGTTATGGCCCTTGTGCATGACACTTCCTTTCATCATGCTCTTTCCACGAATGAAATATCATTTCAATAGCATCAGAAGAACAGGAGATATTGATCAGACAAAATATGTAACAAAGGGCAATAACTCCAAAAGTATTAAAGCCAGGATTATGGCACTTATTCATGACACTTTCTTGCATCATGCTCTTTCTATGTATGAATGTTCAATATAATGGTATGAACCATATAGTAGTTATCGTCCGTACAAAAAAGTGTGAACAGTTTTAACAACGGGCAATAACTCCAATATTAGTGAAGCCAGATTTATGTACCTTGTGCATGACCTTTTCTCTCATCATGACATATCCATGTATGAGGTTTCAATTCAATAGCATGGGCCATATAGGAATTATCGTCCGAACAAAAAAGTGAAACAATTTACAAAGGGCAGTAACTCCAATAATAACTAGAGGTTCGTTTTTGTCACAAAAACAGATGTCTCCCCCTCCCATCCTCTTTCCACTACACAAGTGTAATGTCTGTAACTCCAAACTTATCCGGGTCTCATTTTTAAGTCATCAGGGGCAATAACTCCAACATTGCCAGGGGAGACAATTCAAAAGCACCAGGTACACAAAAACACATGTTTGTCAACATTCTTGCGAAGTTTGGTGACTCTAGTACTAGTGGTTTCAGAGATACATGTGACACAAAGTAAAGTTTCTCTTATTTTATGTAATAAGGGGAAGTAACTCCAAATTTATCAGGGGAGATATTAAAAACTCAGATGCACAACAAATCACGCTGTTGAACATTCATGTGAAGTTTTTTGACTCTAGCCCTACTGGTTTTAGAGATACGTGCAGCACAAAGTTTCTCTAATTTCAAGTTATCATATCAGTGGCAGTAACTCAAGAATTACCAGAGGAGACAATTAAAAAAAAAAAAGGTGCACAAACACTCATGCTGGTCAACATTCCTGTGAAGTTTGGTGACTCTAGCCCTAATGGTTTTAAAGATATGCATGACACAAAGTTTCTCTCAATTTTAAGTAATCATATCAGGGGCAATAACTCCAAAACGTTATCAAGGGGAGACAATTCAAAAATCCCAGGTGCACAACAACTCATGCTGGTCAACATTCCTGTGAAGCTTGGTGATTCTAGCCCTAGTGGTTTCAGAGATATGCACGACACTAAGTAAAGATTGTCTAATTTTAAGTCATCAGGGGCAGTAACTCCAAAGTTAACAGGGGAGACAATTCAAAAGCCAAGAGCAAAATAACTCATGCTAGTGAACAATTCTGTGAAGTTTGGTGACACTAGCCCTACTGGTTTCAGAGATACGCGCGACACAACGTTTGTATAAATTTAAGTATTCATATCAGGGGCAATAAATCAAGAATTATCAGGGTGAGACAATTAAAAAACAATAGGTGCACAACAACAACATTCCTGTGAATATTGGTGACTCTAGTACTAGCGGTTTCAGAGATACGCGCGACACAAAAAATTTCTAATTTTAAGTCATCAGGGGCAATAACTCCAAAGTTATCGGGGAGACAATTCAAAATCCCCAGGTGCACAACTCATGCTGGTGAACATTCCTGTGAAAATTGGTGACTCTAGCCCAACTGGTTTCAGAGATACGCGCGACACAAGTTTGTGACGGACAGGCAGACAGACAGACGGACGGACGGACGGACAGACGGACAGACAGACAACTCTGGCAAAAACAAAATATCTCCCCATAAATGGGAGAGACATAATGAAGCCAGAGTTATGGACCTTGTTCATGACACTTCCTCTCATTATGATATTTCCATATGTGACGTTTTAACCAACTGGCATCAGACATATTGAAAATAGTGTGACAGGCAGACGGATAGACGGACGGACGGACGAACAGACAGACAACTCTCACGAAAACAATATGTCCTCCCACATAAATATTGGGGAGACATTACTCAGGGAGCCAATAGTGACTACCGTGCAACCCCCCCCCCCCCGACTTTTTTTCAGAAAAGTGTTCCGATTCAGAATCGCAAATGTACTCAAACTTAAATGTTTAAGGCTATGTGTATTTTAACCGTTTCCATGGTACCCCCCCCCCCCCAGTTTTCGTAATGATGACCCATACCTACAAATTCGCCCATATCACAGCCAGTTTTTATCCTAAAATTATAAAACTGGTACCAAATGAAAGATAAGACATTGTGCTTTTATTTCGTACTTATTTTATTTTAATTATCTTATTTGCATACTCATTAATATTAATGAGAACATTAAAAATAGTAAAAACAAGTATAGAAATAACGTAAACCTTTCATTTGTTTATCCTACAAATATAAAAAAACATATAAAAAAATATATAAAAAATATTTTTCCTGTCTCAGGTCCATCAACGAAACGGCTGATAAAATATATATGCGTACAGATCCGTTAATTACTACTGCCTCTCCTATACACAGTTACACAAAGCAAGTTCTTCGTCCTCGTATTGATAAAGAATCTGAACACAAAAGGCATTTTCTAAAAATTCGTTTCCTAAGTAAAGGTATCGATTTATATTATATTTTGTGATAAGAATGTTGTCGGTACTATTCACAAATATATCATCGACACTGAATCACCTATGATCTGTTATACATATAATAATCTATCAGGAATATTATTTTTAACTACAATAGAATTATCTCTGACTTAAATATTGATCTCAATACCCCTACTTCTTGCGATTGTAGAATTTCAAGCTTTTGTTACAAACTAGTTTGCCATGGAATTACTGGTAATTTTGATATAATTAAAGATAAACGTCTCAGAACCCTCCTAACTAAAGGACCTAAATATAGATTACCTTCCTTAATTGATTTTGACGCTTGATTCTATATCATAAGGTGCCGACGAGAACATGCTGATGTTAATGCCCTTTCGGATTGGAAGAAATGTATTTTTGATATTATTGATAAGCGTATTGCTTTTTTCAAATCAAATTACCAGCTTTTACCACCTCGACCTATTCGAAGAAAAACATTTCGAATTTTAATTCAAATTATATCCTTTCTCCTGCTGACAAAGCATCAAATAATGTAATCATTATTTGAAAATTGTATTATGTTGTATGTGTGTCATGCTGTCTATGGGTGTTTTAGTGGTGGTTGCGTCTTGTATGTGGCTTTGCCTGCTTGATTTTACTACTTTTCCATTAAAGAAGAAACTAACTTATATAACATTTCAAACACCTGAAATAGATATAGTCTCGGAACATGTAAACATGTGCAATGCTTTTAAGTCTGGTCTAACATTAAACAACATAAACTTTCTACTTGGTACTTGATTTCGAAACTACATAAAAACCCTTATAATGCGCGTTTTATTGCCAACTCTAGTTGTTGTACTTCTACTAAAATATCTAAACGTTTGACTTCCTGTCTTACTACGATCAAAGAACATGTAAAACGTTACTGTGATAAAATATACAAATGTATGCAAATTCTGGTATAAATGTTTTTGATCCATGAAAAATTCAAATGATGTTTTAACTAAACTTGAAAATGAACAGTATAACATTTGTTCACTGAGCTCATATGATTTATCTACACTCTGTACTACTCTACCTCACCATCTTATAAAGGATAAACTCATTCAAGTAATAGAAAAAACTTTTGCCAGAGAAACAAAATAGTTCTTGCTTGTAATGTTCAACGTTCATTTTTTTGAATTCAGAAGTTGAACATTACACCATGTGGACTTGCCTTGATGTTTGTAAATCTCTAACCTTTCTTTAAGATAATATTATTGTACGTTATGGGGATTCTATATACCAAGTTGTTGGAATACCCATGGGTACCAAATTGTGCCCCTTTTGTTGCAGATTTGGTTTAGCATTGCTATGAGACGGATTTTATGCTTAAGTAAATTACAAAAATGAGTCATGCAGGAAACACCACATACAGAACAAACAGCCGTCCGAACATCGACACACGGAAACAGCAAATGTAAATAACTATAAAAACCAAAAGAGACGCACAAAGACAAAACAAACATACAATAGGGGAAGATGGAAGTACCACCTTCAAACGGTCAGTGACAATAATTACTGGGGGTTAAACCGGTTTTTGGGCGCCCAATCTCACGCTTATACCATCCCCACCCTAAAAGACAACCAGTGTAAATAAACGTATCCCCTACAACAACCGCGATGGCAAATACAATGGTAAAGTGCATGTAAAACGAAAACATATTAAAGTGAAGTAACTGCATCCACCTATCACTAGTGTGCTTAATGATTGAGCTGCAAACAGTAACTGTAGAAAGGTAATAAAGGGTACGACAAAAACGAGTACAGATATCCGACGCCCTCCTTCCGTTTCCGGATATAAGAGGATACCTACATAGAGTAATAAGATGCCAACGCGATTTTCAACTGTAAAAGGGTTGACAACCAGATAAAACCTGATACACAGGCTGATATTGTTAATGGGGTTTATACTTCTCAACATTTTCGGTTTGCCCGAGCCTGTTCTTTGCTAGAAGATTTTAACAGTCGTAATTTAATTATAACTGATAAACTTCTTAAGCAAGGTAACAGATATCATGAACTTCGGAAAACGTTTTCTAAATTTTATTATCGAAATTTACCACTCATTAGTAAATATAATTGCAACGGACGTTACTGCAACAAAGCATTTCTCAACCAGAATTTTATGGTGATGTTATCTACAAATTTTCGGGGTCATATCCATTTTCATGATTTGTTTATTAAACGCATTTAAACCTTTAAGAAGAATGTTTATGATCCTATTATATTGAAACGCACTGCATGTTTGGTTATTGACCCTTTTACAGTCGGTAGCTATGCTTTCCTCTTTGCTTGCGCGATGACAGGTCGATGGTAGTACTCTATGATGGTATACTCTTAAACTCAGAAACGAGATGAGCTTACCAGACTAATATATTACCTTTTCCCTGTCGTGCCCTTAACGACTTCCCTGCAGGTGCTCTGAATTCAGCAGAGTACATATTTGACAGTTATCTAATGCTATGTTTTACATTTTGTCATGTGTTAACCGTGGATGTTTTTATTCTCACTGTTTGCTTCGTGCTCAGAAAATACGGAATCCAAAACCGTCATACAAACCTGTACACCCTGCAAAAACATCGTGTAACGCATTTATTTCCAGTCTGATCCATTACACGAAAGAATACATGCATAACCTAACAAAAATATGTAGATTCATTCACAAAAAACACTTGTTTACTGACAGTTCATGCGATTTGACACAGCTGTCAATAAAACCCTGACTGAAGAAATGACGTCTGACGTCACTGAAACTAACGTGCCGTATTGCCCGCGTTGTAAGTAAACATGTTTTGGGGTAATTGGGGAAAACAAAAGAAGATAGAAACATGTAATTGATTTATAAGTTTTCATTCATGTATGTACGTGCTAGACAGTTTTAAGAATTAATTCCGTTTATTCCATAGGAACGAGTCACCTTATAAACACAGCCACTGAGTTTATTTACGCGATTCTGTGATAAATCGGTGATGAAACGAAACAGATAAGTCCAATGACAAACTTAATTCCCGTACACCGCGGGTCAAGCGGATTGTACGGTTTCTTACATCCCGTTCACGTGGGCGGTCTCAGCCAATTAGATTCCCAGCATTTATGATGACTGGAAATAAATAGCATTTCCATTACGTACGAATATGTTATCATGAAGAAAGATTGGTGTTTTACAAACTTCTGAGCAACTCCAATTGGTGTAATATTTCATTGGCTATTCAGTAAAGAAAGCATTTGCAGCATTACATGCCAGGAATGATTTTATTCTCGGGCAATTATTTTCTTGATTAAGTTAGTAACTTTGTCTTTAATTAAAACATTAGGAAGGACAGTATGAAATATAGAAAACTCGTATGTGCTTACATTTGTGTTACCTTTACCTTTTGTTCTTAAGTTTGTTTAAGATTTCTGAAGAATTTTTAATAGACCAGCAGAGATTTATTCCAGAATTTTTATCACAATAGAATTTTACATATTCTTGTATCTTCGTTAAACATGTTTACGTTCGAATGTATGATAAATCGATATCTAAGAGAATAATACTAGTATTATATATACGCAACATAAATAAATTATCACAAACGAAACATGTTTGCTTAGTCTTTAGCACGTTGTACTTACAACAAAACTTCGACTGACAAAATAGTCTCTGTCTCTCTCCCATGGATACGTTTGATATATTGCGCTCGTACTCTGGTGTCATGAATACGTTGATGCAATGTCCAGTATAATCAAATACAATAATTGTCATTTCTGCCTAATTATCGACGAAACTTATGTGAAGACAAAAAACTAGTTACTCACTATAGACGTATTAGTAAGGGCACTTTCAACATCTGCGTGTATATCGGTGGCGTATGTTCCGCAATCCCACAGCTATAAATGACAATGGAGTATTAGCACTGAAACGAAATACACATGTACCGGAGAATAATTTTACAGAAGTAAATGATTTGAATTCTGAAATACCAGAGCCTATAGGTAAAGAAGGCAAAGTATACTTGGATACGTCGATACCCCAGCTTTTGTAAAATGTAGTGTTGTTTTCGATATAGTGAAAATGAGTACGACAGAAATAGTAAAATACAACTATCCAGTTTCCTCCTTCCCTAAGTGAGTTTAAGAGGACACCGTCACAGAGCCCAAATGTAAAGGTGGTTAATCACCAAAAGTACAAAAATGAGTCATGCAGGAAACACCACATACAGAACAAACAACCCTCCGAACAGCAACACAAGGAAACAGCAAATATACATAACTTTAAAAACATCAAGAGACACACAAAGACAAAACAAACATACAATAGGTGGAAGATGGAAGTACCGCATTGGAACGGTCAGTGACAAAAGTCACTGGGGGTTAAACCGGTTTTTGGGCGCCAAACTTCACACTTATTCCATCACCACCCTTAAAGATAAACAGTGTAAATAAACATCCTTTCTCCGACTAATCTACAGAAACCGCTGTCGCAAATACAGTGGTAAAATTCATGTATAACGAAAATATTAAAACAAGAAGGCCAAGTTGGCCCTTAATCGCTCACCTGATTACCATAAATTTAAGATTGTTGCTGGGCAGCCCATGGTTAGGGCCAATATTGACCTTAGGGACAATATTTGAACAATGTTGATAGTGGATCAGTAGCAGTGTTTCTGCAGAACAAGATTTTCAAAAATTTGGTATATTGATTTTATCAAGACAATGATTCTGACCAATGAAGATTGGGCTAAAAATGTGCCATCTAGAGTATTTTTTCTAATATTTGACCTAGTGATCTACTTTTTATTCCCAACCAACCCATGGTCACACTCAACCTTGATATCACCAAGACAAACACTCTGAGCAAGTTTGAGGAAGACTGGGCTAAATATGTGGCCACTGGAGTGTATACTAAATTTTTCTAAGATATGACCCAGTGACCTACTTTTTGACCTCACATAACCCACTTTCAAACATTCAAATTTTCATGAAGATTTGGCTATTAATGTGACCTCTAGAGGGTTCACAAGGTTGTCCTACTATTTGACCTAGTTACCTAGTTTTTAACCCCACATAACCCACTTTCAAACTCGTTTGGGATTTTATCAAGACATTCATTCTGACCAAGTTTCATGAAGATTGAACTAAAATTGTGACCACTAGAGTGTTCACAAGGTTTTTCTACTGTTTGACCCAGTGACCTAGTTTTTTACCCTACGTAACCCACTTTTCAAAACAATCATTCTGACCTAGTTTCAAAACAATTGGGCTTAAAATGTTACCTCTAGAGGGTTCACAAGGTTTTCTTACTATTTGACCTAGTGACCTAGTTTTTAACCCAACTTGACCCACTTTCGAATTCTTCCGAAATTTTATCAAGACAATCATTCTGACCAAGTTTCATGAAGATTGTACTACAACTGTGACCATTAGATTGTTCACAAGCAAATTGTTGACGACGCACGACACACGATGGACGCCGGATATTAAGTCTCCCAAAAGCTCACCCTGAGCTTTGCTCAAGTGAGCTAATGAAAAAACTGTATCCACCTATCGCTAGTGTACTCAATGATTGAGCTGCAAACAGAGTAACTGTAGAAAAGTAATAAGGATACGACAAAAACGAAATAGTACAGATATCCGACGTTCTCCCTCCGTTTCTGGATTTAAGAGGTAATAAACCTTTGTTGTCGGCGTATATGCAAAGAGGCCAGCGTTCTTGCAAACTGTAAAAGGGTTGACAACCAAACATGTAGTATGTTGTACTACTATAGGATCATATCCCTTTTTAATAAATTTTTAAAATATTTAATGAACAAAAGTGAGAAAATGGGTGATCCCCCCCCCCCGAGAGCATAAATTGCAACACAACAAGAGAACATTGCGGACTAAGTTTTATTGAGTCTGTTCATGAACAGTAATTGAAAGTGCAACACTGCTCAAGCCCCCTAGCACCGGCTTAAGAGGTATTCAATTTTCAGAACAAAAAGTACTGAAATTCATGATCTCGAAGGATCAGAAGGTATAACAACACTGAGGATGAAGTACGGGGCGACGTTTTACGGCCGCCACACAAGCACTTAATACTTGCTGTTGTGAAGATTATAAATTCTAAAGTTTGTTAATCACATCACCATAAAATCCAGGATATGAAATACCGTGTCGCAGAAGCGCCTTGAGATTACATTGGTACTTGCGAATAAGTGAGAGATTTCGATAGTAATATTTAGAGAATTTTTTTTCTTAGTTTATGGTATCTATACCCTTGCTTAAGCAGCTTTTCAGTTAAAATAAGATTTCGACTGTTAAAATCGTCAATAGATGAACAAGGTCTAGCAAAAGGAATATGTTGAGATATATAAACCCCGTAAGAGGGGGCACGATGAACATCTCAATCAAGAGGAGGGAAATTTAAGATATGGAAATCGAAATTATCTCTTTTGTCATATATTTTAGAAAAAATCTTTCCATTATCAATTTTAAGGTCTAGATCAAGAAACGCTGCATAATTGTCGGACGGGTTATCTTTATTCAATTTGAGTTCTTTAGGATAAGTTGTAGGAATCAGAGAATCAAAGAATGGATTATCTAAGTTAAAAATATCATCCAAATATGGGGAAGTTTCATTGAAGGCTTTTATAACATCTTGTGATTTTGGATTCAACCATAACATGAAATCTCTCTCAAAGAAGTACAGAAACAATTCCAATTATCTGACGGTATATAGCATTCCCATAACGTACAAATATGTTATCCAACAGAAAGGTTTGTGATTCGCAAACTACTGAGCAAGTCAAATTGGTTAAATATTTCAATTGCTCGTTAGTAATGAAAGCTTTTTCAGCCTTACATGCCAGGAATGATGTTTTTCCCGGGCAAATACTTTCTGGGTTAAGTTAGTAAGTTTATATCTTTAATTCAAATATGAGGAAGAGTTGTGTACAAAGTAGAAGCATCGTATGTGCTTACAGTTGATGCAAGATACCTTTTGTTCTTAAGTTTGTTTAAGACTTCTGAAGAGTTTTTAATAGACCAGAAGAGATTTATTCCAGAATTTTCATAAGCCTTATCACAGTAGAATTTTACATGTTCTTTTACCTTCATTAAACAAAACGCCATACTGTCAGATTGATTCGCATTGTTTAAAGACAGTTCTTTTAGGTAAATTGAAGAAATCATAGTTTCAAAACGAGGATTATCCCAATTCAAAATATCGTAGTTTAACGACATCATACCCTAATGTACAAGACCCTGTCAAATTACAGATTCCATTTGCATCTGTCATTGAATTAATCGCCGTTTGTTTGGCAAATTTTCAAAATGCATCGTTTGTTTACACCATTTCAATGGGGAATTCTCTTTCTCAACGGGCACCGAGAATGTGGTAAATTGGCTGGCTGCCGATTCGCGTACTTCCGGTACATGTAAGAGAACATCCTTATTCGGGAAACCAGGCGTATCAAAATGTATACGTCCTTTTATATGTTTCGCCGTGAGCTGTTATATCTTTTTAGGCACATGTATTGCTCAGGCGACATATACAATTCAGTGTTAAACTGCATGTGTTGGTAATAAAACGAGGAACAGGCCTTACTTTTATCCAATCTCTATGAAATCGTCCGGAGGCCAGGACGCTTGAGAGTTATCTTTCGTGCTACATTAGTCATGATTGACACTTAGGAAGTATGAAAGATAATGGGTCATTTTATTAAATAACGTTCACTCGATTGCTATTATTCCACAATTTGAATAATTATCTGACATCAGTGAGTGTTTACCCACAAAACAGTGTAACTACCTGCGTCACGATCAACTGGTGTACATTACGGGTGTCGGATCAAAGGTCCAATTCACACCTCGAACTCAATCAGACTGAGAGGTGTGACTTCGATACAAACACCGATAATTACATGCAAACAATCACTTTGGGGACGGAAAATGACTTCGACCAGAGTGACGTTTAGGTATGTGTGAGGTTAGGTCGTCCGTGAACTAATTTAACTCCCCGGAGAACATATCTTTTATCCCACCCAGGTTCATGGGTACAGCATGTGGATAAAAAAGATATATACACCAATTATACTGTTACTGTCAAAGGGCGATGTACCATGTTGTAAGGATAAAACTTTTGCCAGAGACATACGCCCTCAGCTCTTTTGACTGCTGGTGTGTACACAGCTAGCAAAAGGTTTAATACATAAACTTGCAAATAGATATTCAATAAATATTTACATTTCAATGCGGTACTCTCTTTGTCACCCTTGCTTTTATGTTTGTTGGGTGTCTTTGTGTTTGTGCTTTTGTTCGTGTTTGATGTTTTCGTCTCGTGTGTGTGTATGAGTGTGTGTGTGTGTGTGTGTGTGTGTGTGTGTGTGTGTGTGTGTGTGTGTGTGTGTGTGTGTGTGTGTGTGTGTGTGTGTGTGTGTGTGTGTGTGTGTGTGTGTGTGTGTGTGTGTGTGTGTGTGTGTGTGTGTGTGTGTGTGTGTGTGCGCGCGCGTGCGTGCGTGCGTGCGTGCGTGCGTGCGTGCGTGCGTGCGTGCGTGCGTGCGTGCGTGCGTGCGTGCGTGCGTGCGTTGCGTGCGTGCGTGCGTGCGTGCGTGCGTGCGTGCGTGCGTGTGTGTGTGTATGTGTGTATGTGTGTGTATGTGCGCGCGTGCGTGCGTCTTGCTGTGTTGTTGTGTTGTTTGTTTTCTGTTAGTGTTTTGGTGTTGGTTGCGTTTTGTGCGTTTCTTTTCCTGCTCGACTTTACTGCTGTTTCATTAACGAAAAGATGGTGAGTTCGAACTCGTCTTAAAAACTTTAATTTATATAGAATATATTAAAAGAAAAGTTGGGACTATAAAAACTTCGTAACAAACGAGAAATTCGTATCAAACGAGTTCGCCATATCGAGAGTTGACTGTATGTGTGTCCAATAAATTTGCCATGATATTTCGGATGTGAAATACCTACATTTAAAGAAATACGTAGATGACAGTTGTATTTTCTAATGCATGCATTTTTTATCTGTAAAGTTATATGACAATGACAAACAGTAACGTCAAGCAGTAAAAACCACACACTAGATGCAGCCATTACTAAAACACCGATCGAAAATAAATGACACACACACACAACCGTACCCAACAAACATACACACACATTTAAACACAAACACATGAGAGGCGCAAATCGCAAACACCAACACACACACATGAGTGGAGCAAATCTCAAATACCAACAAACGCCCTCGAAATGCAAATATAAAACTTAACAAACGCACAAGAACTATGACACAAAGGCACAATACATACATTAAAGTAAGAATGACAAATAGATTACTGCCTTGGAACGATCGTTGGCAAAACCACCACAAGGGTGTAAATCGGTTTACGGACTATACCCATTCCAGCTGCATTCAGTCCGTATATACAAAGGATCCAGGTAGAAACAGGATATAGAAAAAAGACATAAAATTGAATACGAGTGGTTATACGAGTAGATATGCTGGTAGAAACAGAGGTAGGGGAACAAATAGAACACAGGAAAACTGAAAATGCATAATAGTGATCACAGTAACTATTCGAATCGCATTCTTTACAAAATATTCAGTCCATTTACTTACCAAATATGCGACGTCTTGACGTTTAATAACACCATATAAAAATTCAGCTATACACTATTTCCTAGTATATCTCCTCATGCAAACTACAGAGATAGCAAAGTTAGGGAACAAATCAAAACATTTAATAATTAAATATCTTCGTGGGATGTCGTGTCAGGTACAAAGTGTTTGTTTTATATCGCAGTTAAGCTATTACGCATGCGCGGGGTTCTATCAGGGAAATTTGTCATTGTGAGCTACAGGGTTGCTTTGCATTATACATTATCCCCCCCCGGTAGCCTTCGCAGATTGTTGTCTATTTTTGTAACACTATATAAAGTGGATTGGAGACGGTGTAAACATTATAACATGATTGTCGAATATAAAGTGAATTCACTCAACAGTATACCAGTAGCAAAGGTGTATACATTTGTGGAGTTCGTACAACGACCACAATTTTATCTCAACATGGGAGGGGCGGGTAAGTACACACCTCTTACCCTCATTATGATGTTAAGTATGTCCGTAGTATATTTGTCTCTTATAAGAAATCAACACAGAACCATGACAATTGGACAAAATCACATCATATTTGCAACGATGGTTACACATAATCGTCATTTTTGCGACTTGAGAATAAGTTTCCAAAGAAGTTTGTCTCATTTTATTCATTATGCTCCAAAAGTGATATGTTTTATCCTATTTGATGATTTGCATTGAGCGAGAAATCTACTTCGCCCCGTACTTAAATCTCATTGTTGTTATATTTTCTGGTCACTAGTTTTGATGGTATAAGTTTTGAAAATTGAATAGTGCATAAGCCGGTGCTAGGGGCGTGAGTAGTGTAGTGCTGCACTTTTAATTACTACTCATAAACAGACTCAATAAAACCGAGTCTGCAATTTTCTCTTTTGGCACTGCTACTTTCGTTTTCGAAGGATCACCCTCTTTCAGAAATATATGTACTTCACAAAAGCAGGTGTAGCTTGTGTAGCTGCCGTAAAAAGTCGCCCCGTACTTCATTCTCAGTGTTGTTATAATTTCTGGTCCTTCGGGATCACCTGTTTTGATGGCATAAGTTTTCAAAAATTAATACTGCTTAAGCCGGTGCTAGGGGCATGAGTAGTATTG
This sequence comes from Azorinus chamasolen, assembly GCA_963576725.1. NCBI lineage: Eukaryota > Metazoa > Mollusca > Bivalvia > Cardiida > Solecurtidae > Azorinus > Azorinus chamasolen. The sequence continues at coordinate 24,359,490 of OY755238.1, read as the reverse complement.
CACTTTTAATTGCAACTCATGAACAGACTAAATAAAGCCTGCATGTTTCTCTTTTGGCATTGCTACTTATGCTGTCGACGGATCACACACGTTCAGAATATTCATATTAGCATCTTACATTTTTCATTGCTGCTGCATGATTAATTACTACATGTAATATGTTACTACGCTGATTCCTCAGTATGCATTAAGCTAAATTAGTAATCATATACTAAAAGGGTTCCTGTCTATGTTTCTAGCTATCGCGGTAGCTCCTCACAACGCCAATTCTATTGCATCACGCGAGTAGTCCGTTGCTAACTTCATTCCTACCGGCGGTAGTTCCTTTTTGTATCGATTCATAACTACAGCGAGTAGTCCGTTACTATACCTCGTGTCATACTGCCACAATAATCCGTTACTGCACTGATTCCTAACTACCGCACAGTTTGTTACTAAATTGATTCCTATGTTTCATGCTGCCGAAGTAGCTCCTTACTATGTATTATGCTGTCGCAGTTATCCTTTACTGCACTGATTCATTGCTATGTATCATGTTGCCGCAGCATACTTTTTTACTCCAGTTCCTAACTATGTATCATACAACCGCATTAGCTCCTTACTACACTGGTTCCAAACTATGTATCATGCTACCACAGTAATTCGTTACTATAGTTATTGCTAAAAATTGAGCATGCTACTGCAGTATTCAGTTACTATATGTACTATGCACCGTGCTGTCGCAGTAGTTCCTTTCTTCACTGATTCCTAACAATGTATCATATACATGTATTCTAAATATAGGTGATTCTTCGAAATCAAAAAGAGAAACTTGCAGACTCGGTATTATTAAGTCTGTTCATGAGTAGTAATTAAAAGTGCAACACTACTCACGCCCCTAGCACCGGCTTAAGCAGTATTCAATTTTCAAAATCAATAACATCAAAACTAATGATCTGGAGGACCAGAAAATATAACAACACTGAGAATGAAGTACGGGGCGACTTTTTGACTTTTTGACGCAGTAATCCATTACTACACTGATTCCTAACAATTTATCCGTTAATACATTGATACAAAATGCATCATATTGTTGCAGTAGACTTCACAATTTGCTAACACTATGTCATTCTACGAGTGATCCGTTACTACAATGGCTGCTACCTATATCGCATTCTACGATTATAGTATGCTACTACATTGGCTACTATATTATGCTATATCAGATGACTTCTTACTATGCATAGTCGTTTATTTCCCAATATTTATCCCATTAGGAAAAAGGCACTAACATGAAGACATATTTGGCACGTTTATAGCTTGTGAGGTCAGTCAAATTTATCTTTCTGATTATGTCAGTTGTAATCATCTACTTATTAGTATCATCACTAAATGACCTATATGGTGTCGCAGTACAGTAGAAATCAACTGAATTGTTCGTTCTATGTGCATCATGCTTAGAGTGGATATACCGATGAAAGCACGGCCATGATTCGTAGCAGCCATGTGACAAATCCAAGTAGCAAATTGTATTGCAACGGTATTATCTGTACGCAATCTTACGCATGTAGAATGTCCGTTTGTTCCATAACACTAGTATCGAAATCAAATCTACATAACAAATCTACATGCAAAGGGAAATTACTACACCAGGGATTTTTTGCAGTTCTTTTTAAAGATTTGCAAGTTTAATCTAATGTACCTATAAGTGACAAACGGTTAGGACACTATTTATCGTGAATTGGTTGTACAGGTATAAGAGAAAATATTTATCACTAATGCTTACATAGTTCATTAATTGTAACGCGTGTGATACCCTTTTGAATGTTGTTAATATCGTACGTAATCTGAACTCGTTATTATCACAAATCCCATTTTCATTTTACAATCGACATTCGATATGGCGACCAATACCTGTACCTGCATAGTTTAAATACACAGTGACTGCTCGATACGGAACCCACTGGACCATTCTGCATATCTGTTTTGTTGTGCTGTCACACGTCTAGGATTTTTAATATTATAGTACTTATGATTGGTCAATATTAAAAACTTTGTTGACTTGATTAGAGTACAAACGTCACGAAAGGACTGTTTGTAGGAAATTCAGTGCGTTTCCGTATTGTTTGCACAGACGCACTATCTGAGGTATGCATTTGTATACTTATAATAATTGCCTTCGTGCTTTTTATATGAGTTATAAAAAATATGCGAAGCATTCGTGCTTCATCGACACCACAGATAACCTTTGATAGGATATCAAGTGTTAAAAACTGTCACGCACAAAGTTTATGTCGGTACTGTGTTGCAATATCAACCATTTCGTTTATCACAATAACTTATACCTTGTATTATTACCGATACGAAGTGTAGGATATCAGGCTTAGCAGATGTAGCCAAATATTGCTTACACGAGTAAATAGATTTACCAAATAATTGGAATATATTAGTTATGGCACAGTTTACGCTATTTCTGTTTAATGCATAAGTAGTAAAGCCATACACAAGACGCAACCTCCACCAAAACATCACTACAAAGCATGCCACACACGCACAACCGCAAACACAAACACACGCTCAATCACAAACACACACATACAAGAAATCAACGTCTCAAAAATCATTGTCAATAAAGGTATTTTCCATGGACCCCCCCCCCAGCATAGAAGACGTAAACCAACAACTGTAAATGTCCATCAAATATGTACTCAGTAACTTTGCTAAAGTCAGAGCAACTGCGGGGTGGCGTTAAGGGCACGACATAGAAAAGGCAAAACATGAGTCCTGAAAGCTCATTCCGTTTCTGGGTTAAATGGGCCCGTCACACCATGACGTTCTGGTCAGCGTTCTATGGCGTTTGAGGAAACGTTGATCGTCGCCCATGGTCGCTGGGATAGCACCAGAAGAGCGTTTTGTGAACGCTTGTTGACGCCAGTGATCGCAGGAAATCGACGGAGAACGTTGGTCCTGAAAAACGTTTCGATCATGCACAAAAGTTCTTCAACATTTAATTGTATACGCTGAAGAACGTTAATGGAACGTTTACTAACGTTCGATGAGCGTTGCACGCGTTTAGACATCGTTAGTCAGCCGTTACTCCAGCGTTCCCTTGTTGTTACTAATCGTCTGCTTTGTAGTGAACGACTCACTGGCGACCTGTCAACAACCTCTGAAAGGTGTGGCTAAGGTCACTATTCTGACGTTATTAACACGTCAGTCACACGCTCAACACGCTCGTCTAACATTCACAAATAGTTCTTTGCGCGCAAGTTGCACCTTAGCACGCGCCAATGGTTTTCAGGGGTATCTTACTTGGTCGCTGTTACACGCTTCTCGCGCGTTAGACTCACGCTAGTCATGCATTAGGCATACGTTAATCACACGCCAGATATGTCATCCTCATTCTAGAAAGCTCAAAAATTGAAGGGGCCGCCACACCATGACGTTCTGGTCAACGTCCTCTGAACGATTCAATCGTTTAATTTTTGAGTTTCATGAATTTCAGTACTTCTTGTTCTGATACTTGAATACCGCTTAAGCCTGTGTTAGGGGGCGTGAGCAGTGTTGCACTTTCAATTACTGCTCATGAACAGACTCAATAAAACCGAGTCTGCAATTTTCTCTTTTTGTGTTGCAATTTTTGCTTTCGGGGGATCAACACCCTTCAGAATTTAGGCAGACCTTGCGGAAGATTAAGCAATGAGAGGTAAATTTCGATAATAGGATTTAGAAAAATAAGTTTTTTAACTTGGCTGTAGACACTGGCATTAGTGATATAATTGTTATGGGTGATTTTAATTTTGACATGCTTAAAACTAATTCTGCACGTAAAATTGATCATCTTTCCCAACAATTCGGTTTTAATCAGATTATTTATGAATCCACTCACTTCACTGAAAACTCAAACTCTCTTATTGATATCATGATCGTTAATGATAGAACAAATCTGATAGTTCTGATAGTATCTGGAGTTACGGATCCATTTCTAAATCAGCAACAAAGATATCACTGTCCTATTTTTTGGAGTTTTTAAATACAATAAATGGAAAAGTAGAAAAGTCAAGCAGGCAAAGCCACATACAAGACGCAACCACCACCAAAACACCGATAGACAGCATGACACACACACACCCAAACGCGCATTGAACAATATTTGCCTGAATCTTTGTGTATTGAAATTAAAGATCGCACTCAAAGTTTCGCTATTTGTACAATCTATAAACCTCCAGTATATAAAGTAGAATTCTGGAATAGATTAAATATTTTCATTGAAAAAGCATTGGACACTTTCACAAATTTAGTTCTTGTTGGCGATATCAATGAAGATCAGCTTAATAATTCAAAAATAAATTTAGAGAGATCCTTCAAATCAACAATATGATAAATTTGATAACAGAACCAACTCGTGTAACTGATTCTGGCAGAACTCTGTTGGATCCAATAGCCATATCAAGAAACGTACAATCTTTTAATGCAGGCATACATGATACTCCACGTTACAGCAGTGACCATTACGGTACTTTCGCTTATATTAAAAGTGATATCGGTAATAATGTTTCATTTAAAATACCGGTTTGGAATTACAAGCGTGCCGACTTTGATCTTTTAAACCACTTGATTTTAACGACTGATTGGTCATTTATATATAACAATAATGTTGATATTATCACCGAACTCTTTACAATCAAATTCCTTGATATAGCAAAACAATGCATCCCGACAAATTATGTAACAATTCGCCCAAATGATAAACCCTGATACAATTCAGATATTCGTAGAATTTCCAGACAAAGGGATAGACAGAAGCGTTCAGCAATAAAAAGTGTGAACGTCTCAGATTGGCAAAAATATAGATCACTTAGAAATAAGGTCAACAACATGAACAAATTTGCTAAAGATTTGTTCTTCAATACCCTGGAGTACAATCTGAAAGATCTAAACGTAAATAATACGCGGCTATATTGGAAAACTGTTAAAATGCTGGTTAAAGGGAATTACTCAAACGGTGATATTTCAGTTATACAAGATCCCAATAATGCTGATATATTCTTTTCATCAGATGAAGATAAAGCCAACACTTTGAACCCTTATTTTGATTGAATATCTACAATTAATGACCTAAATTCACAACTTCCTGATTTTACCTTAAAAACACAGTCATCGCTTACCAATTTGGTTATTTTTGAACAAGATATACTGGATGTCTTGTCAAATTTAATAGTTAATAAAGCAAGCGGTTCGGATAAAATCAGTCATAGGATGCTTAAAGAAACAAGCAAAACAATAAGCAAACCGCTATGTGTAATATTTAATAGATCGATTCAAGAATGCAAATGTCCTGAAATTTGGAAATCTGCAAATGTTATGCCCTTATTCAAGAAAGGAAACAGACACTTAGTATATAACTATAGACCAATTTCATTGATAGGCTGCGTTGGAAAAGTGATGGAACGTGTTGTTTTTAAACATTTGCATAACTATTTCCATGGCAATCAACTAATATATAAATATCAGTCCGGCTTTCTACCAGGACACTCAACTGTATACCAACTTATAGACATTTATAACCAGATTTGTAAGGCTTATGATGATCGTAAATTAACGTGTATGGTTTTCTGTGATATATCAAAAGCTTTTGATAGAGTCTGGAATAAAGGCCTACTTTTTAAACTCAGACAAAACGGAATATCTGGAACAGTTTTAGACTGGATAAACGACTATTTGACAGGACGAACTCAGCGGGTATTTGTTAACTCATCGTTCTCTAGTATAGCAAAGATAAATGCTGTCGTTCCACAGGGCTCTGTTCTGGGTCCTCTGTTGTTCTTAGTTTATGTGAATGATATCGCAGACTCTCTCATGTCTACCACAAGGCTTTTTGCGGATGATAGTTCTTTAGCGGTATCGTCAGCAAGCACATATGAGATTCAAACTAAACTAAATCATGATTTAGAGAAGATATCCTTATGGTCTGCACAAAGGCTAGTGCATTTTAATCCAAACAAGACAGAAGTTGTATATTTTACCTTGACTAATACTACACCCCCTATATTATCTTTCGAAGGTACGCAATTACATTATGTTGAACATCACAAACATCTAGGTATAACACTAAGCAAAAATGGATCCTGGCACGAACACATTAAATATCGTTTCTTCTGCATCTAAAATCTTAGGTTCAATGAAATCATTAAAATATAGTATTAAACGAGAAACTCTTAATCAAATATACATTGCGTATTTAAGACCACTTTTGGAATACGTGTCTATTGTTTGGGACAATTGTACTGTATATGAAAAAGAACGTTTAGAAAAAAATCAGTACGAAGCAGCAAGGACTGTTACAGGTTTGACGCGTTCCGTTTCAATTGAAAATTTACGTTAAGAAATAGGATGGACATCTCTTTCAGACAGGTGTAAATTGCAAAAATACATTTTTGGTTTTAAAGTGAAATCTCATTCGACTCCAGATTATATCAATGAACTCTTTCCCGGAACAGTTGATACCTCAACTCAATATGCACTCCGAAATAGTGATAATTTTGTAATTCCTATCAGAAGAACAGAAATATACTCAAATTCAACAATTCCCTCAACAATAAAACTTTGAAATGATCTAGACATAACCATTCGTCACAGTCCATCTCTGAATTCATTCAAATCTGGAATAAATAACATGTTTTTTTCTTTTAATGTACCGAAATATTATCTATGTGGAGATCGTTTCTATTCAATCCGCCATGCGCGTCTTAGAAATAAATGCAGCAACCTACACAGCGACCTCTTCATAAATCATTTACGTGACGATGCAACTGGTATATGTAACATTGACACGGAAGATGCATAACACTTCTTTTTCAAATGCACACTATTTTCATCCCAAAGACTCGAACTGTTCCAGAATACTCGCGATGTTCACCCTTTAAGCACTCATAAATTATTGTACGGTATTCCAACTTTGTCAAATGATGAAAACGAACGTCTTTTTCTCCATGTGCAAAAATACATTAAAAATACAAAAAGGTTTGGCTAATTACAAGCAAGACATCGTCATCTACTCGTTCAGAAACAATATTTAATTTGCCCTGCGTCGATGGTTATAATTAATTAGGTTGTGCGAGTTTTTCTAGGGGGGATCCCGATTTGGCGCAGCGGGTGAAAATGTGGAATAAAAACGGATTAGTCTTTTCATTTATTTGTTTATTCATTTTTTTCTTTTTGTGTGTGTGGTTTTTTTTTACTTGTTTTGTAATGTCTTTCTGTTTGGAAATATTGTACTATGTTTTTAGCTCATTCATTGTTTTTATGTTTACATACGAATATCTGCTATCAATGCGAAGGACCGTTTCTAATTTTGTAATAGCTTTTGCTATTGCTTTATACTGATGTATGAATATGCAATATTGTAATTATGTAAAGATAAAAGCAAGAAATAAAATATGATTAAACTAAAACTCAAGGTAGATTAGTCATTATGACTTCTTGAGCTACGTTGATTAAATAAAGTAAATCATTCCATTTGACTACGTTTTCAACATCCTGGCAGTTTTAAATTTGTGATTATGTATACCAGTATTGAATGTATATTTGGTTTGAGTCCCAAATATGGAGTTTTACTAGAAACTATTGATCGTTAAAAGGCCCTTAAAATATATTGCAGTATTAAGTAATGTCCTAAAATATAGACCAGAGACGAAAAGAGAGTACTTCTGTGTCTTATGGACACCTTTGTAATTGTTTAAGAAATTCAATTGTTCCATAATGTTTGTATGTCTTTATTCTACCCATTTGATATTTAACATGATTTAAGACTGCCTGAGGAATACGCTAAAACCGTGGCATGAGTTAAAACGGATTTTCGAGGTAATCAAAGACAATCGGCCATGACCTGTTTATCTTTATGTGTCTTTCTTTAAGCTTCCATAAACGAAAGTGAAATGGAACCTACGCATACGGACACGTCTATTGCTTGGAGAAACGTGGTGGAGGAGAATGCAGGCGGTGAGGTAGGGCTATTATCTTAACTAATAAGCTAGATAATACAAGGCATACACGCTCATCATCCCTGCGTCACTATACAGAATATCTTCACCGTTACTGTTTGACACCTTCCTCGAATGCAATTGATGTAATAATTGGTGTTGAGCAAACAGAAGCACAAAAGATATTAAATTCCATCGCGTATCATACTGAGTACTGACTTTAATTAGTCAGTCCATTCATTCATTTGAAGAAAGTAGCAATACATTTGTATATATCTGTACTTGCGAGTTAGAGTTCTGACTCGTTTGGTCATTGTAGAAATAATAAGGTAGAGGCTAGTATCACTTTTAATATCTGAGCTGAGCGGAATACTTCTCGTTCTGCATAATAATCTATCAAACAAGAGAGTCATATAGCCCCCCCCCCCCCCGCTTCGCTTATTCATGACAACATTTAATTTGCTGTATTGTTACAGCATATTAACAGTTGAAATCTCATTTTAACTGAAAAGCTGCTTCTGCGACACGGTATTTCACATCCTGAATTTTATGGTGATGTGTTTTACAAACTTCGTAAAATTATTGGACATACCCATTTTCTCACTTTGTTCATCAAATGTGTTAAACAATTCATTAAAAAGGGATATGATCCTGTAGTACTACAACATACTGCATGTTTGGTTGTGAACCCTTTTACAGTTGGCAATCACGCTGGCCTCTTTGCATGTACGCCGACAAGAAAGGTTTAGTACTCTATGAAGGCGACCTCTTAAATCCAGAAATGAAAGGAGAACGTCGGATATCTGTACTATTTCATTTTTGTCGTACCCTTTATTACTTTTCTACAGTTACTCTGTTTGCAGCTCAATCATTGAGTACACTAGCGATAGGTGGATACAGTATGTTCATTTAAATGTTTTTTCGTTATACATGCAATTTACCATTGTATTTGCCGTCGCGGTTTTTGTAGATTAGTCGGAGAGGGGATACGTTTATTTACACTGTTTGTCTTTTAGGGTGGAGATGGAATAAGAGTGAGGTTGGGCGCCCATAAACCGGTTTAACCCCCAGTGACTTTTGTCACTGACCGTTCCAAGGCGGTACTTCCATCTTCCTCCTATTGTATGTTTGTTTTGTCTTTGTGTGTCTCTTGTTGTTTTTTCTAGTTATGTACATTTGCTATTTCCTTGTGTTGCTGTTCGGGCGAGTGTTTGTTCTGTATGTGGTGTTTCCTGCATGACTCATTTTTGTACATTTAAACAATAATATAGATATCATATACTAAGAAAAACATTCTCTAAATTTTATTATCGAAATCCCTCACTTATTGGCAAGTACAAATGTACTCTCAGGGCGCTTCTGCGACACGGTGCTTCACATCCTGAATTTTATGGTGATGTGATTTACAAACTTCGTAAAAGTATTGGACATACCCATTTGCTCACTTTGTGCACTAAGTACGTTAAAAATTCATTAAAAAGGAATACGATCCTATAGTACAACAACATACTGCATGTTTGGTTGTCAACCCTTTTTGCAGTTGGCAATCGAGCTGGCCTCTTTGCATGTCCGCTGACAAGAAAGATTTAGTACTCTATGAAGGCCACCTCTTAAATCCGGAGGCTAAAGGAGGACGTCGGATATTTGCATTATCTCGTTTTTGTCGTACCCTTTATTACTTTTCTACAGATACTCTGTTTGCAGCTCAATCACTGAGTACACTAGTGATAGGTGGATCCAGTTAACTTAAATGTTTTCGTTATACATGCACTTTACCACTGTATTTGCCATCGCGGTTGTTGTAGCTTAGTCGGAGAAGGGATACGTTTATTTACACTGTTTGTCTTTTAGGGTGGGGATGGAATAAGTGTGAGGTTGGGCGCCCAAAATCCGGTTTACCCCCTCCCGCAGTAACTTTCTTCACTGACAGTTCCCAGGCGGTACTTCCATCTTCCCACTATTGTATGTTTGTTTTGTCATTGTGCGTTTTTTAGGTGTTTTATAGTTATGTATATTTGTACAATCCTGAATTTTATGGTGATGTGATTTACAAACTTCGTAAAAATACTGGACATACCAATTTCCCACTTTGTGTACTAAATTGTGGAAGGCCGTTAGGGACATTTGTCTTATTTTGACTCCTCAGTCACAGGAAGATGTTATAAAAGCCTTCAATGAAACTTGTCGATATTTGGATGATATTTTTAACTTAGATAACCCGTTCTTTGATGCTCTGATTCCTATAATTTATCCTAAAGAACTCAAATTGAATAAAGCTAACCCGTCCGACAATTGTGCAGCGTTTCTTGATCTAGACCTTAAAATTGATTTCTTCTAAAATATATGACAAAAGAGATGATTTTGATTTTAATATTGTTAATTTTCCTCATCTTGACGGACATGTTCCCCGGGCTCCATCTTACGGGGTTTTTATATCTCAACTTATTCGTTTTGTTAGAGCCTGTTTATCTATTGACGATTTTAACAGTCGAAATCTCATTTTAACTGAGAAACTGCTCAAGCAAGGATAAAGATACCATAAACTAAGAAAAGCTTTCTCTAAATTTTACTATCGAAATCTCTCACTTATTGGCAAGTACCAATGTAATCTCAAGGCGCTTCTGCGACACGGTATTTCACATCCTGAATTTTATGGTGATGTGATTTACAAACTTCGTAAAATTATTGGACATACCCATTTTCTCACTTTGTTCATCACATATGTCAAAATACCAAATTCATTAAAAAGGGATATGATCCTATAGTACTACAACATACTGCATGTTGGGTTGTGAACCCTTTTACAGTTGGCAATCACGCTGGCCTCTTTGCATGTACGCCGACAAGAAAGGTTTAGTACTCTATGAAGGCGAACTCTTAAATCCAGAAATGGAAGGAGAACGTCGGATATCTGTACTATTTCGTTTTTGTCGTATCCTTTATTACCTTTCTACAGCTACTCTGTTTGCAGCTCAATCATTGAGTACACTAGCGATAGGTGGATACAGTTTGTTCACTTAAATGTTTTCGTTATACATGCAATTTACCACTATATTTGCCGTCGCGGTTGTTGTAGATTAGTCGGAGAGGGGATACGTTTATTTACACTGTTTGTCTTTTAGGGTGGGGATTGAATAAGTGTGAGGTTGGACGCCAATAAACCGGTTTAACCCCCGGTGACGTTTGTCACTGACCGTTCCCAGGCGGTACTTCCATCTTCCCCCTATTGCATGTTTGTTTGGTCTTTGTGCGTATCTTGTTGTTTTTATAATTATGTACCTTTTAACCAATTCCGTCATATTTTCCCTTATTGGCAAACAGAGTAGACACAAATCAAATAGCTCCTATAGGAGCTGCCTAACCAGGTCTACTATATTTGCTTATGGAATTTGAACCTCGTTTCTAAAAGGGGCAAAATGCTCCACCCTGCGTTTTTCAATTAACTTTTTTCCGAGGGTATCTAGTAGGTAATGGAATGTGGAATAAATATACAGCAACAAATCGGCTGCTGCCGTGGTCTCATTGAGAATTCAGTAAGAACCACCACGAATCACTATGAAACACTAAAAGGGTCGGATCTGAAGAATGGGCTCGAACGGTATTTAGATACAACTTAGGCTGTTATTTGCAGCCTCAGCTGTGATATGAAGCTTGAGCTGTATATTCATACAGCTTAGACTGCACATGTAACTGTAAGCACGTACGATGTTTCTACTTTGTACAGAAATCTTCCTCATATTTTAATTAACGATAAACTTACTAACTTAATTCAGAAAGTATTTGCCCGGAAAAACCCATCATTCTTGGCATGTAATACTGAAAAAGCTTTCTTTACTGACGAACAAATAAAATATTACACCAATTGGACTTGCTCAGAAGTTTGCGAATCACTAACCTTTCTTTTGGATAACGTATTTGTACGTTATTGGAATGATATAAACCGCCAGGTAATTGGTATTCCTATGGGCACGAATTCTGTACCACTTGTCCCAGGTTTGTTTTTGTACAGCTATGAGGGTGATTTCATGTTACGTTTGAATCCACAATAACAAGAAGATGTTATAAAAGCTTTTGGTGGTGGTTGCGTCTTGTATGTGGCTTTGCCTGATTGACTTTACTACTTTTCCATTCAATGAAAATTCTCGATATTTGGATGATATTTTTAACTTAGATAACCCTTTCTTTGATGCTCTGATTCCTATAATGTATCCTAACCCGTCCGACAATAATGCAGCTTTTCTTGATCTAGACCTTAAAATTGATTATGTGATGATTTCTTCTAAAATATATGACAAAAGAGATGATCTTGACGGGGTTTAAATATCTCAACCTATTCGTTTTGCTAGAACTTGTTCATTTATTGACGATTTTAATAGTCGAAATCTCATAAAAAATTATAAGCTGCTTAAGCAAGGATTTAGATGGAAAAGTAGTAAAATCAAGCAGGCAAAACAACATACAAGACGCAATCATCACCAAAATACCGATAGATAGTATCACACACACAAACACACATACACACACAACCACACACCCAAACGCACACTCACACACGAGATAAACACAGAAAACACCAACAAACACACAAGAACTAGAGACAAACACTGCACACACGAACAAAATCACAAACACAAAGACGTAAGGCAAACAAACGGAAGGGTGACGAAGAGAGTACTGCCTTGGCACGGTCAGTAGCAAAACCCCACTGGGGGTTTAAACCGGTTTACGGACGTCCCAACCTCACACTTCTCTCAAAGTCACCATAGCTTTACAAATACTGTAAATAAAAGTACAAAAATGAGTCATGCAGGAAATACCACATACAGAACAAACACTCGCCCGAACAGCAACACAAGGAAACAGCAAATATACATGGGTAGAAAAAACAACAAGAGACGCACAAAGACAAAACAAACATCCCCTGCCGGACTTACCCACAACATAGACGACGGTGAACACAGGACAAAATGTAAAATAGCATAATAGCTGTGACAATCCGTCAAATATGTACTCAATTACTTTGCTGAAGTCAGAGCACCTGCAGGGAGGCTGTTAAGGGCACGACAGGGAAAAGTAGTACATGAGTCTGGTAAGCTCATCCCGTATCCGAGTTTAAGAGTATACAATCATAGAGTACTACACTCTGCCTATCATCGCGCAAGCAAAGAGAGAAGCGTAGTTACCGACTGTAAAATGATCGATAACCAAACATGCAGTGCGTTGCAATATAATGGGATCATAACCTTTCTTCTTAAATGTTTTAATGCGTTTTATAAACAAATCATGAAAATGGATATGACCCCGAAATTTCCTAAATTGGTATATAACATCCCCATAAAAGTCTGGTTGAGAAATGCCTTGTTGCAGTAACGTCCGTAGATTGCAATTATATTTACTAATGAGTGGTAGAGGTGCGATAATAAAATTTAGAAAACATTTTCCGAAGTTTGTGATATCTGTAACCTTGCTTAAGAAGTGTATCAGTTATAACTAAATTACGACTATTAAAATCTTCAAGCAAAGAACAGGCTCGGGCAAACCGAATAAGTTGAGAAATATAAACCCCATAAGATGTAGAATGAGGCACATCTCCATCTAGAAAAGAATAATTAACAAAGTACATGTTAAGAGGCATGCAGGAAACACCGCATACAAAACACACACCCGCCCTAACAGCACCACAATCGACAGTAAAATGTACATGTATATAAAAGACACACAGAGACACACAAAGGCAAAACAAACATAGTAGAGGGGAGATGGAAGTACCGCCTTGGAACGGTCAGTGACAAAAGTCACTGGAGGGTTAAACCGATTTTTGGGCGCCCAACCTCACACTTATTCCATCCTCACCCTTAAATACAAACAGTGTAAATAAATGTATCCCCTCTCCGACTAATCTACAACAAGCGCGATGACAATAAAAGTGGTAAAGTGCATCTAAAACGAAAACATATTTAAGTGAAGTAAGTGTACTCAATTATTGAGCTGCAAACAGAATAACTATAGAAAAGTAATAAGGGGTACGACAAAAACGAGACGGTACAATTATCCGACGTCTTCCTTCCGTTTCAGGATTTAAGAGGTCGCCTTCATAGAGTACTAAATATTGTCGGCGCACATGCAAAGAGGCCAGCGTGATTGCCAACTGTAAAAGGGTTAACAACCAGACATACAATGTGTTGGATCATATCCATTTTTAATAATTAGGTCCCCTCTCTTATTTATATGGGGGAGACATATTGTTTTCGTGAGAGTTGTCTGTCTGTCCGTCTGTCCGTCCGTCCGTCTGTACGTCACACTTATTGTCCGGACGATAACTTCAATATGCCTGATGCCAGTTGATTGAAACTTCATATATGGAAAGAGCATAATAAGAGGAAGTGTCATGCACAAGGTCCATAACTCTGTCTTCACTAATATTGGAGTTATTGCCCTTTGTAAAAAAATCACACTTTTTTGTCCGGACAATAACTCCTATATGGCTCGTGCCATTGGATTGAAACTTCATATATGGAAAGATCATAACGAGAGGAAGTGTCATGCACAAGGTTCATAAATCTGGCTTCACTAATATTGGAGTTATTGCCCTTTGTAAAACAAATCACAATTTTTGTCCGGATGATTACTCCTATGTGACACATGCCATTGGAGTGAAACTTCATACATGGAACGATCACAATAAGAGAAAGTGTCTTGCATAAGATCCTTAACTCGAGCTTCAATAAATTTAGAGTTATTGCCCCTTGTACATTTGTTTAATTCTTTCTTGTCCGGACGAAAACTCCTACATGGCTCTTGCCATCGTATTGAAACTTCATACATGGAAAGAGCATGCTGAGAGAAAGTGTCATGAACAAGGGCCATAATTCTGGCTTCAATACTTTTGGAGTTATTGCCCTATGTTACATTTTTTGGCCGATCAATAACTCCTGTTCGACTGATGCTATTGGAATGACATTTTATTTTTGGAAAGAGCATGATGAAAGTAAGTGTCATGCACAAGGGCCATAAATCTGGTATCAGTATTTTTTGAGTTATTAGCTGTTATCATTTTCTTCTTGAAAAATGTAGTGTGGAAAACGCATAATGAGGGGAAGTATCATTCATCAAGACCATAACATTTTTAGTGATTTCCCTTTACATATTGTTTTTATTAGAGGGGAGACATCCGGTTTTTTGGACAAAAACCTCTAGTTTTTAATGTATTTAGTGAACATAGTGAGAAAATGGGTATGTCTAATAATTTTACGAAGTTTGTATATCACATCACCATAAAATTCAGGATGTGAAACACCGTGTAGCATAGGTGCCTTAAGATTACATTTGTACTTGCCAATAAGTGAGAGATTTCGATAATATAATTTAGAGAATGTTTTTCTTAGTTTATGATATCTACGATATCATATAACCTTGCTTAGGTCTTGCATGTGGCTTTACCTGCTTGACTTTACTTCTTTTCCATTTAAGCAGTTTTTCTGTTAAAATGAGATTTCGATTGTTTGTTAAAATCGTCAATAGAAGAACAAGCTCTAGCGAAACGAATCAGTTGAGATATATAAACCCCGTAAGATGGTTCACGGGGACCATCTCCATCAAGGTTAGGGAAATTTAAAATATTAAAATCAAAATCATCTCCTTTGTCATAAATTTAGAAGAAATCATTCCATTGTCAATTTTAAGGTCTAGATCAAGAAAAGCCGCACAAGTGTCGAAAGGGTTGGCTTTATTCAATTTGAGTTCTTTTGGATAAATGGTAGGAATCAACGCATCAAAGATAGGGTAATCTAAATTGAAAATATCATCCAAATATAGAGAAGTATCATTGAAGTCATATAGAATGTTTGCCAGTTTGTTTTCGAATGGTATATAAATCATGGATAGACATATTACGACGTAATTTACACATAATATTACCATTTCTACGTCTACCAGGTGATCTACTTTCACGTTTTCGAATAGAAAATATAGAGAAAATGTCGATGATTTGATCTTCATTTGCCGCTTTGGAAAATTTTATAATTAAGGCTTAATGGAAAAGGTGTTTATAACTTCTTTATCCAGTCTAGATACCATAAACTAAGAAAAACTTTCTCTAAATTTTACTATCGAAATCTCTCACTTATTGGCAAGTGCAAATGTAATCTCAAGGCGCTTCTGCGACACGGTATTTCACATCCTGAATTTTATGGTGATGTGATTTACAAACTTCGTAAAATTATTGGACATACCCATTTTCTGACTTTGTTCATCAAATATGTTAAAACATTCATTAAATAGGGATATAATCTTATAGTACTACAGCATACTGCATGTTTGGTTGTCAACCCTTTTACAGTTGGCAATCACGCTGGCCTCTTTGCATGTACGCCGACAGGAAAGGTTTAGTACTCAATGAAAACGACCTCTTAAATCCTGAAACGGAAGGAGAACGTCGGATATCTGTACTATTTCGTAGTTGCCGTAGCCTTTATTACTTTTCTACAGTTACTCTGTTTGCAGCTCAATCATTGAGTACACCAGCGATGGGTGGATACAGATACTTCACTTAATGTTTTCGTTATACATGCACTTTACCACTGTTTTTGCCATCGCGGTTGTTGTAGATTAGTCGGAGAGGGGATACGTTTATTTACACTGTTCGTCTTTTAGGGTGGGGATAGAATAAGTGTGAGGATGGGCGCCCAAAAACCGGTTTAACCCTCTCAGTGATTTTTGTCACTGGCCGTTCCAAGGCGGTACTTCCATCTTCGCCCTTTTGTATGTTTGTTTGGTCATTGTGAGTCTCTTGAATTTTTATAGTTATGTACATTTACTGTTTCCTTGTGTTGCTTTTCGAGCGGCTGTTTCTTCTGTATGTTGTATTTCCTGCATGACTCATTTGTGTACTTTTATTTACTTAGAAACAAAACAGTCCATACTGGGTCAACACTGTTTCCAGTTTTTGTTCTTGGTATTGGATCTATACCATTTCTAAGTGAGGTTTGTTATAAGGTCCAACGCTTGAATGATAAATACCAGATACTTGTATTATAGTAGTAAATAAACAAACAGTCAAATCAATACACAATTAGCTTTTTATGAAATGAATCATGATTTTCCCCAGTTATGCACCAGGACAATCCATATACAACACAATATTTCAGACTAACATAAAATATGACTAATTATAACAATAATAATAAATGCAATATTGCTTTGTAATACAAAAGTCCTCTACCAGATTATAAAACAAGAGCACCGCATGCGAGTGCCACCTGTTGTCTGTTTGTTTTAGAGATTTAAAAACTTGGTCACAGTCCAACGAGTTGTACTCTTTTCGTTCTGTACCTTCCACTGAGAAACATTGCGGGTAGGTGAGAGTAGCAGACATATTCTATCACTTTTGTGAACCTAAGTTCAGTTATCCCGGGATCTTGATCATTCTCTTTGATGGTTTTCCCTACACATGTTTTGTATTATGCGCCAAAGTGTGAAGGCTGCATTGATTTCGCTCTGATGCTTTGCATAGTTTTAAGAGGGAAATACTATATAAAACTTTCCAAAAAGTGACACAATAGTGCATGAAGGAAGTGTTAATAGAATGGTGTACTTTTTAAGTGATTCTGTTTTGTGATTTGACTTAAAATAGTGAAATAAATAAATCAATTTTGTGCAATACTGGATGTTTAAATTCCATGTGTGTGCCTCAGGCATTAGGATATACAGGTGAAGGAAAGAAGCGGATTAGTTCAACACAGATACAGTATACAAGGTGTGATCTTTCTTTTATAGGGCAATCATCGCCTATTTTAAAACCCGACACGCTAGTATTGTCCAGGATGAGACAGCTAAGGCTGTTAGATTTTGGGCAAATTGGCTTAGCTAAATTCAGAGGCTCTAAAGGGGCAACTCAAAATCAAGGCGTAGTTGGGATGTAAATAAAGGTGTTCATTTAAACAAATTAAGGGAAACACCTCAGTCAATTCCAACTGTTTCTGGAAACCGTCAAACTGAAAGTAGGGTTTCATCTGATAGCGTAAATCTCAGTCACTTGAAACAGTTTCCCCAGATAATCCCCATTGTTTCAAAACCCCACCGGTACACGAGTAAATTCTCAACAGCGCCCTTTTCTAAGAAAACGGAAACTCTTGTGCATGTAAATCGCGAAGCTCCAATTCCAATCAGAATTCAGACTTTTGTAAAGGTATGCAGTTTAAACCCCAGGTCAGTCAAAAACAAGGCCCTTTCTATTTGCGACTATATCGTTTCAAATGACTTTGATGTGGTAGCCATTACGGAAACCTGGCTCGGTAGTTCTGTAGACAAATCGTGTTTAAACGAACTGGTTCCTACTCATTACAAAATCGGACACGTCCCTCGCTGCAATGGCAACCGTGGCGGTGGGGTAGCAGTCATATATAAGGCTTCAATAGGACGCCGCCTCCATACATCAACAAGAGATAATGATTTCTCAAACTTTGAGTACATGGACTGCACTTTAAGTATCCGAGATTTCACTCTTCGTCTAGTAGTTGTTTACAGACCGCCACCATCACGTGCAAATGGTCTAAAAACTGGGGATTTTCTTGAGAATGAGTGGCCATCTTTCTTATCTAAATTTGCCGAGATCTCTTTTGAATGATTCTATATTAATTGCCCTAAGTTTCCGAAATGAAACAGTTTTCCTCAATGTTGGGGGTTTCGCGGCCTTTGCCTCGAAAGTTACGGAAAAAAGATCTCGCGAAACTTTACCACTACTGTCGGACAGTCCAGGATCTGTGACTTCAATGTTTGACACACAGTCATCACCGTCACGTATAATAACAACATCAAGGGTATGTCCCCCTATATGAGTGGCTTCACTCACATGTTGTTGCAGTCCAAATGATTCGAGTGTACTAACAAAGTTAGGAAACTTGATTAAATCATGAGTAAATCATGATACTTGATTTCGGAAACTTAGGGCAATTAATATAGAATCATTCAAAAGAGATCTCGTAAACTGGGAACCCATCGAATCGAGTATGCAGACGACAGATGTTGATGAGCTGGTTAAGTCATATACACAAACACTGGCGGCACTTGTCAATAAACATGCACCACTGTGTACAAAAACCATAACGCTCAGACCATCTTGCCCTTGGTATACACAGGAGCTGCATGATGCTAAACATGTAAGGCGCAAGTTGGAACGGAACTGGAAAAAGTCCAGACTCACAATAGACCATCAGCTATACAGAGAACAGTGTGCCAAAGTCAACAGGCTACTAATTAAGTCAAAGATTGATTTTTACTCAGAGAAAGTTGAAGCATGCTAGGCAGACTCAAAAAGTCTTTTCAGAGTCACTAAGCATCTGCTAGGTTCACATAGTGACATCTCATTGCCTAAGACTTCGTCCTCGAAGCATCTTGCACAAGAATTCAGTGACTTTTTCGTTGACAAAGTGGTCAAAATACGTGCTGATATTGCACCAGGCACTGTATCCAGTGCGCCGATTGACACTGAGATGCAGCATTCAACAAACGTATTAGAAAAGTTTGCTACAGCTACAGTAGAAGAAGTAGGACAGATCATTAAGGCATCCCCCTGTAAGTCTTGCGAACTGGATCCAATACCTACATGGCTATTAAAGTCATGCCTTGATGAACTCCTACCGATTTTGACAAACATTGTAAACTCCTCTTTAGACAATGCCTATGTTCCAAAAAGTTTCAAAAGGTCACATGTCAGACCTATTTTAAAGAAACAGGATCTCGATTCAAATGAACTTAAGAATTATAGGCCTATATCAAATCTGCCATTTGTCACCAAAGTGTTAGAAAAAGTGGTTGACAAACGCATTGAGTCCCACCTGAACTCAAACAATCTACATGAGCACTATCAATCAGCATACCGAAAGCATCACTCAACAGAGACTGCTCTTCTGAAAGTTCAGAATGACATCCTTCAATCCCTAGATAAAGATTAAACAACAGTTCTGGTGATGCTTGACTTATCGGCTGCATTTGACACTATCGATCACGAAACATTGCTAAAACGCCTTGAAAAAGACTTCGGAATCATTGGGAAACCCCTTGAGTGGATGACCTCCTATCTAAATGACCGCTATCAAATAGTGTCAGTAGATGGGGAGTTGTCCACCCCAGTTAATATGAAATATAGCGTGCCACAGGGATCGGTCCTTGGACCAAAAAACTACATCATGTACACAAAACCTGTCGGCTCAATCTGCAGAAACCATGGGCTAAAGCACCATTTTTATGCCGATGACTCGCAATTATACCTGTCCTTTAAGCCCAAAGACATTTCCTGTCAACAAGAAGCTTTATCACGAGTTGAGATCTGTCTCAACGAAATAGTCTCTTGGATGCACCAGAACATGCTGAAGCTCAATACTGACAAAACTGAGGTCATCCTGTTTCATGCAAAAAACACAGTAGTACCTGAAGACATTCATGTGCAAGTAGGCCCCTCTAAGATCAAACCGTCTTTGTGTATAAAGAATCTCGGTACATGGCTCGATTCACAAATGGATATGGCATCACACATCAATTCCGTGTGTAGGTCTAGTTAAGCACAGCTCCGACGAATAGGTCATATAAGAAAGTACCTCTCACCTGATGCTACCAAGACTTTGGTGAACTCTCTGGTTACATCAAAAATAGACTACTATAACTCATTACTGCATGGAATTTCAAAAAACACACTGCAGAAACTTCAAAGAGTTCAAAACACAGCGGCCCGCATCATAACCAGGACTCCTCGATATGATCATATCACGCCTGTTTTGAGAGAACTTCATTGGCTTCCGGTTCAACATCGCATTGAATTCAAAATTCTGACACTTACGTATAAAGCCATTCACAATGAATCCGCCAAGTACATTGTCGACATGCTTGACGTGTATCGGCCCCGCAGAGAATTAAGGTCAGCAAGTAGCTCCTTGTCGTTGGTTGTACCAAAAAGTCGTAAGGTAAAATACGGTGAGAGAAGTTTCATGCATGCAGCTCCAAAACTCTGGAATGCTCTGCCATCAGGCATTAGAGATGCAAGCTCACTGGCATGTTTCAAAAGATCTCTGAAAACACATTTCTTAAACATATACTACTAGGACAGTTTAGGAAAAGTAGCTTATAATCATCAATTCTCGTACCTTACGATTCCTTTGCCATTGCAGCCCTTGGGATATGCTGTAGGAATCAATCTCTCATTGAACGAATAGATAATCATGTGGTTCCTACCGGTTAGGGATTTCATATTTATTGTATATCATATTTATTGTATATATATTGCTTATAATTCACCGACTTGGTATAAATAATCTTGTGGTTGCTACCAGTTGGTGGTTTTATACTTATTGTATATTTATTGCATATCTTTCATTGACTGGGTGGATAATCATGTGATTCCTACCGGTTAGTGTTTATACATTTATTGTATATCTATTCCATATCTTTCATTGACCGGGTGGATAATCATATGGTTCCTACCGGTTAGTGATTTTATATTTATTGCATATATATTGCATACATTTCATTGACTGGATGGACGATCATGCCGTTCCTTCCGGTTTATGATTTCATATCTATTGTATATCTTTTGTATATCCTTCACTGACCGTCCGGCTAGTGATTTTTGTATTTATTGCATATCCATTGTAAATCGTTCATTGTCTGGATAGATAATCATGCGGTTCGTTCCGATTATTGATTTCATCCATGTACAGCGCTTTTGAACGCACATATCCCGTGTGAAAAGAGCGCTATATAAATGTGGTATAATAATAATAATAATAATAATAATAATAATACACAATCTAAACCATTGTTTCATTCAAGGCACAACTTCTTTGGTTCTCCATTTCCATCTCAATCACTGTTTTTCTCTACGTTGTTTCGTTAGCATGCTTACTTTTAAATAAGAAAATAATCTGATTCACTTGTCCCTGTTGTCGCGGTTTCGTTTTAAATGCACACTCTCTTTTCCTTCTTTCTCATCATGTTTACTTTTGGAAATGTGGTTTGTTTGCAAATAGACATAGATTATGAGCACTATACTACTACAGCTTTCAAATGCTCCTGTGGGAAGTATTTCCCCCCTTTGTGGTATATGAAGTCTTGAATTACACCACCATTATAAGTTGATAAGTGGACTTCTATTTCTGACAATAATCCCATGGGGTTTGCCTGATTGAAAGAATACCCGTTTTGCATATTCTTTCAACATTTTCACAGTCTGATCTACACCCTTATGTACTGGTACGTCCTTTTTTCCTGACCTTCCCTTGCTTTTCTTGTAATAACTTGTCTGAACGTATCATTTTGGTCATGTAACCAACCAACTTGAATGTTGTTCTCTGGATATCTACCATGACCTCTTGTTCTCTGAAAATACAAAATTGGAGAAAACTAGAACAGTCACTGAATGTGACCAGTACCCCGCAACACCACTTTGATTTTGAAGCAATGTCCATTCTTTCTTATTCAAGGGCCATAACTCTGAGGTGTCTCAGGCAATATGGCTGGCTGTCAAATTTGTCAGTGTTGTTATACCTTCTGATCCTTGTTGTTATACCTTCTGATCCTTGTTGTTATACCTTCATGAATTTCAGTACTTCTTGTTCTGAAAAATCAATATCGCTTAAGCCGATGCTATGGGCGTGAGCAGTGTTGCACTTTCAATTACTGTTCATGAACACTCAATAAAACCGAGTCTGCAATTTTCTCTCTTTGTGTTGCAAATTTTGCTCTCAGGGGATCACCTCCCTTCAGAATTTTTGACTAAGAATTTATACCTACAAATATGTTCAGCAAGTTTAGTGAAGACTATTTGACTTAGAGAGCAGACTAAAAAAGTGAAAGGCAGACAGGCAGGTAGGCAGACAGACAGACAGACAAACAGACAGACATGGTGATTACTGAAGGGCACCTATAGTTATGTACGTTTGCTGTTTCCTTGTGTTGCTGTTCGGGTGGCTGTGTGTTCAGTATGTGGTTTTTGCTGCATGCATCATTTTTATACTTTTCACACTGGGGGTTAAACGGGTTTCAAAACCAATGTTCAAGTCAACACATTTTCGAATAAGCCCATCGATGGTGCAGAGATACAGGAGAACTCAGACTTGAACCCCTTAAACATGAAATAGCTCTCCAGATCTTCATGCAAATTCACGACTGCCTTCCATGAAAATGTCGTAATCCCACAAGCCATTGTGCCACACCTCATCGAAGGCAGTCTTAGCATCTAAAAACAGGCGTACATTTTACTACTACTCCATCTCCCTGCAAAAGTAGACACATTCTCTCAACAGAAAAGACGACATGGTGCAACTCATATTTTTCTGAAAGCCACATTGCAATGGACCTTTATTATGATTGATCTTAAAACCTCAATTCAATATTTTCGGGAAGAACTATCGCCTGCTATTCAAAACAAAATAACATTTTCAAACTGATTTGATCCAGATCAGACGCTGAGTAATTAAAGATTTTAACCATCTAGCTTTGATCCAGATAAGACGCTGAGGGATTCATTTCAGTTATAAAGGTTACATCCAGATCAGAAGCTAAATATTTCTGTATCTGATCTGGATCTAGATCCAAAAAAAGTACAAAAAT
The DNA here is from genome assembly GCA_963576725.1 of Azorinus chamasolen. Taxonomy (NCBI): domain Eukaryota; kingdom Metazoa; phylum Mollusca; class Bivalvia; order Cardiida; family Solecurtidae; genus Azorinus; species Azorinus chamasolen. The sequence continues at coordinate 24,335,929 of OY755238.1, read as the reverse complement.
GAGTCATGCAGGAAATACCACATACAGAACAAACACTCGCCCGAACAGCAACACAAGGAAACAGCAAATGTACATGGGTAGAAAAAACAACAAGAGACGCACAAAGACAAAACAAACATTCAATAGGAGGAAGATGGAAGTACCGCCTTGGAACGGTCAGTGACAAAAGTCACCGGGGGTTTAAACCGGTTTATGGGCGCCCAACCTCACCCTTATTCCATCCCCATCCTAAAAGACAAACAGTGTAAATAAACGTATCCCCTCTCCGACTAATCTACAACAACCGCGACAGCAAATACAGTGGTAAAGTGCATGTATAACAAAAAAACATTTAATTGAACATACTGTATCCACCTATCGCTAGTGTACTCAATGATTGAGCTGCAAACAGAGTAACTGTAGAAAAGTAATAAAGGGTACGACAAAAATGAAATAGTACAGATATCCGACGTTCTCCTTCCATTTCTGGATTTAAGAGGTCGCCTTCATAGAGTACTAAACCTTTCTTGTCGGCGTACATGCAAAGAGGCCAGCGTGATTGCCAACTGTAAAAGGGTTCACAACCAAACATGCAGTATGTTGTAATAATACAGGATCATATCCCTTTTTAATGAATTGTTTTATATATTTGATGAACAAAGTGAGAAAATGGGTATGTCCAATAATTCTACGAAGTTTGTAAATCACATCACCATAAAATTCAGGATGTGAAATACCGTGTCGCAAAAGTACCTTGAGATTACATTTGTACTTGCCAATAAGCGAGAGATTTCGATAGTAAAATTTAGAGAAAGTTTTTCTTAGTTTATGGTATCTATATCCTTGTTTAAGCAGTTTTTCAGTTAAAATGAGATTTCGACTGTTAAAATCGTCAATAGATGAACAAGCTCTAGCAAAACGAATAAGTTGAGATATATAAACCCCGTAAGATGGAGCACGGGGAACATCCCCGTCAAGATGAGGAAAATTTACAATATTAAAATCAAAATCATCTCTTTTGTCATATATTTTAGAAGAAATCATTCCATTATTAATTTTAAGGTCTAGGTCAAGAAACGCTGCATAATTGTCGGACGGGTTAGCTTTATTCAATTTGAGTTCTTTAGGATAAATTGTAGGAATCAGAGCATTAAAGAAAGGGTTATCTAAGTTAAAAATATCATCCAAATATCGACAAGTATCATTGAAGGCTTTTATAACATCTTCTTGTGATTGAGGATTCAAACTCAACATGAAATCTCTCTCATAGCAGTACAAAAACAAATCTGCGACAAGTGGTGCACAATTCGTACCCATGGGAATACCAATTACCTGACGGTATATAGCATTCCCAAACATTGACTCAGATCAGATACTGAGTAACTCGGCATCGGACCTGAGTCCCAACATTGATCCAAATCAGATTCTGAGTAACTCGGTGTCTGATCTGGATCTAATTATTAATCCAGATTATATGCTGAGTAACCCAGTGCCTGCTTTGGAACTGAGGTATTGAACCCGTCCAGCAGGTTTGGGCCTGGTTCCTCAATGAATGCCTCCACCTGACTAAAATAAACGGAAAACAAATTTCATCTGCATGTTCACTGAACTAAATGAATAAAACTGTTTCTCTATCAAGACATTCTGACACATATTTGCTATGGGTTTTTTTCCTTGAAATATTTTCATGTATTTGAGTAGGACTTTAGGAAAATGGAGGATTTGTTGCATTGCAAACAGTATAGACTCTGATCAGCTGCATATCGCATCTGCTCCACTCTGTTTGAAAAAAAAAGCTTTATTTATTCCTATGACCCCGCAAAAAATGTAGATTCTGATCAGACGCCACGTCGAAAAAGTGTCTGCTTATCTGTGACTACACTATTTTAATTATCCCAAACCGATTTTCCTATATCTGTTACATTTGCATTTCATATGCATTAATCAGTATTTAATATTTATTGATCTACACAAATTAAGTTTTCTTCATATATTATGCTTTCTCTTTGAATATGGAAAAAGCAGTCAAATATGGAGAGCCAAATACGAAAAGACACCACACCAAACACCACCAAAATCAGTTTCAATGTAAATGAGACCTCACGTAGCTTGCCATGTCGTCCAGATCTAAACTGATTGGCGCTTGAGAGTTATTATTTTCGTAACAACTCAGATAGTTTGGCTTTCGATAAAAACTCTTGGCGTCCGAACGAGATCCTAACTGTTTGACATTTATGCATGACCTCCCAGAAATGATTTGCTTGATTGGTTGACTTGGATGGTTATCTAAGTTAGTTGGTTGATATTGCTATCTATCCCTAATCGGATTATACTTACTAAGATGAGCGCAGTTTTATTGCCCAATATCCGCCGCTGTGTTTTGAGGACACATAACGGGTTCCCCTGTGTTATTTGTAGCTCCAAAGCACGTCGCGTGTGATTTATGGAGTTCCGAATAGTCAATGACCTTGGCGACAGTGGAAATGTCACAGTGTGTAGGTTTATCATCACTTTAACGGCCTTGCTGTACAAGCCCGCTTTTATGGTGACGTGGTGGAGTGTATGACTGCGAGCCTGGCGACCCGGGTTCGATCACCGGTCTGAGCGGGTATGTTTCTTTATAAGAACACCCGGTTACATTTGGCGCCCAACGCATAAAAATGATTTATATGAAGATTATATGAAGATAATTTTTAATAATAAAAACTCCTGAAGTGTTCTTTGAGTAAGAACTTGGGACGAATTATTGTGTAGAGGGTGTGTGTGTAGCCGGGTAAAGATTGTGGTGAAATAAGTTAATAGGCTTTACTGTGTGGCTTGGTTGCTCAGTCGGTAGAGTGTTGACACGGTAATACAGAGGCCCTGGGTTCGAGATCCAGTCGAGTCTCAACTTTTTCACCATGTTACAGAAATGTTTCGTGTGATCATTTATAGACATAGTTCGTACTTTCCGAATAATGACGAATAGTAGTATACCCGTTCCTTACGTTGATCGCTAACCATATAAACAAAATATAAATTCTGAAGAGAGGTGATCCCCCGAAAGCAAATATTGCAACACAAAAGGAGTTTTATTGAATCTGTTCATAAGCAGTAATTGAAAGTGCAACACTGCTCACGCCCCCTAGCACCGGTATACACGCGGCTTCAGTCTCGTTTTTTTTGCAATAGATTTGGGATTTCACAAGATATATTAACACACTTTAAATGTGTAGACATTCGGATAAACTGACTACATTGTATTGGTTACCAAATCTACGTAAAAACCATATAAAGTGCGTTGCATTGCACAGTCTAGCTCTTGTACGACTACAAATGTATCTGTACGTTTTGTATACATCATTCCTGGCATGTAATGCAGGAAAGCTTTCTTTACTAACGAGATAAAGAAATATTTCGCAAATTCGTCTTGCTTAGAAGTTTTCGAATCATTAACCTTTCTTAAGTATAACATATCCGTACGTTATGTGAATGCTATATACCGCCAGGTGATTGGTATTCCTATGGGTACGAATTGTGAATCACTGACCGCCGATTTGTGTTGTACTGCTATGAGAGAGATTTCAAACTGCTTAAACAAGGATATAGATACCATAAACTAAGAAAAACTTTCTCTAAATTTTACTATCGAAATCTCTCGCTTATTGGCAAGTACAAATGTAATCTCAAGGTACTTTTGCGACACGGTATTTCACATCCTGAATTTTATGGTGATGTGATTTACAAACTTCGTAAAATTATTGGACATACCCATTTTCTCACTTTGTTCATCAAATATATAAAACAATTCATTAAAAAGGGATATGATCCTGTATTACTACAACATACTGCATGTTTGGTTGTGAACCCTTTTACAGTTGGCAATCACGCTGGCCTCTTTGCATGTACGTCGACAAGAAAGGTTTAGTACTCTATGAAGGCGACCTCTTAAATCCAGAAATGGAAGGAGAACGTCGGATATCTGTACTATTTCATTTTTGTCGTACCCTTTATTACTTTTCTACAGTTACTCTGTTTGCAGCTCAATCATTGAGTACACTAGCGATAGGTGGATACAGTATGTTCAATTAAATGTTTTTTTGTTATACATGCACTTTACCACTGTATTTGCTGTCGCGGTTGTTGTAGATTAGTCGGAGAGGGGATACGTTTAATTACACTGTTTGTCTTTTAGGATGGGGATGGAATAAGGGTGAGGTTGGGCGCCCATAAACCGGTTTAAACCCCCGGTGACTTTTGTCACTGACCGTTCCAAGGCGGTACTTCCTTCTTCCTCCTATTGTATGTTTGTTTTGTCTTTGTGCGTCTCTTGTTGTTTTTTCTACCTATGTACATTTGCTGTTTCCTTGTGTTGCTGTTCGGGCGAGTGTTTTTTCTGTATGTGGTGTTTCCTGCATGACTCATTTTTGTACTTTCATGTTCAGTTTGAACCCACAATTAAAAGATATCATAAAAGTTATACTTCTCGATATTTTGATGATATTTCAACATAGATAAAACATGTTTTGATGCTTTGATTCCTACCATTTACCCCAAAAAAACTAAACTCAACTCATCCTGATGGAGCTGTCCCCGTGCTCCATCTTACGGTGTTTATATATCTTAAATTATTTTGTCTCGCTAGAGCTTGTTATTCTGTTGACGATTTCAACAGTCGATATCTCATTTTAACTGAAAAGCTGCTTAAGCAAGGATATAGATATCATGACCTGAGGAAAATATTCTCTAAATTTTACTATCGACATCTCTCACCTTTTCGAAAGTAAAAATGTAATCTTCAGGCGCTCCTGTGACAAAGTTTTTTATATTCTGAATTTTATGGTGATGTGATTTACAAATTTCGTAAAATGAGTAGACATACCCATTTTCTCACTTTGTTCACTAAATACTTTAAACAATTCATTAAAAAGTGATATGATCCTATGATACTAAAACATACTTCATGTCTGGCTACTCTTGAAATTAAAAATGGAATGATTTCTTCTTAAATATATGACAAAAGAGATGATTTTGATTTTAAGTTTGTACATTTCCCTCATCTTGACGGAGATGTTCCTCGTGTCACTTCTTATGGGGTTTATATATCTCAGTTTATTCGATTTGCAAGAGCTTGTTCATCTATTGACGATTTTAACTGTCGAAATCTCATTTTAACTGAAAAGCTGTTAAGCAAGGATATAGATACCATAAACTAAGCAAAACTTTCTCTAAATTTTACTATCGAAATCTCTCACTTATTGGCAAGTACCAATATAATCTCAAGGCGCTTCTGCGATACGGTATGAAATGAACAACATCAGTTTTAATTTCAGGCCAGCCGTGACTTTGATGTCCCTGGTGATCAAAAGCTCAATATTCTGCTATTAGGACCAGTTGGCAGCGGAAAGTCATCTTTTGTTAACTCGATCGCTTCTATTTATAAAGGCAGAATAGCTAACAGAGCAAATGCTGGAAATGCCTTGCACAGTTATACGACGAAGGTATTTAAAACATCACACAAATGTCTCTTACATTTGGCAAATAGTTTGCATTTTCCGTCCAGCTCTATCATGTTATATTTCGGTTAAACGTTTATGTGCTGATATACATGTATGTCGAACCAGGTATATCCATGGATAGACGGATGAATTGGAGTTTATCGTGCTAATTAGTCAAACAATATCGTTGAATGAAGACGATTATGAAAAATATTGGGAAAATTATGTTACCATGAAATAAGTTCATTGTGTTTTTAACGACTCAACAGGACATGTGCCCATTGCATTTACATAATTATCTGGGTGTTTGTTTACATCAGCAGATTTAATAGTGGTTCTAAATATTTGCATAGCAAAAACGCCAGTCAGTATTATTCTGCTAGGCATGTAGTTTGAGTCTATATGGCACATAGACTTAAGGTAGTGCAAAAGAAAAACTTACAGGCTAGACATATAAGTGCATGGAATTTTGTTGGCACATCTTAGTAACACTTTGGTACACATGCCCAAAGTCCCCATTCTTAATCTCATCGTTTTTGTGTCCGTGTCAATATTATCGATTCACTGTATAATATTTGAAACACAGCGTTCTCTTTAACTGTAATTATCCTTTGAAGCACGTCGTTTAGGCCAATATCTTGTTATTTGTTACAGTACGGTCAATACACCTTCAAAAACTTTACTCTGCATGACACCATGGGCGTAGAAACGGAAAACGGATGTGGATTCCACATAAGGGACGTCTGTTATATGCTCAATGGGAACATCCCAAAGGACTTCCAGGTTAAGAAAACGCGTCATTATATTCTACCTCTGTACATAATGCTCATAATAGGACCTTCAAGTTCAGAATAGGATGTTGAGCTTCTTCTTAAGCAATCAATTTATCACATCATAACGACTGATACATTTATTGCGCTTTGAAGTACATGTATCTGTTTATATTCTAACTATCATTTTTATGAACTGATTATATTGGATGTGTATTGTAGCATCATGAACCTTAATAACGGTTTCTAACATACTTTATGCCTGTATAAATATATTTTTGTATCTGAATGTTTAATGATTAGCTGATGGCATTGCTTTAAGATTGATCAAGATGCTAAAATAGTAGATCATAGACAAAAGAATATCAAATTGGATCACTTCCCATCAAGCACAAAGTGCAAAGGTGAGCGATTGTGATCATCCTGTGTCCGTCGTCGCGCCGTGAACAACAATATAGGTTAACATCTCCGAAGCTACTCCATTATTACTGACCATTCCAAGGCGGCACTCTCTTTGTCACTCTTACTCTTATGTTTGTATTTGTACTTGTGCGTTTGTTGATGTCTAAAATGTTAATCTCGTGTGTGTGTGTGTGTGTGTGTGTGTGTTTGTGTATGTGTGTGTGTATGTGTGTGTTTGTATCTTTGCGTCATTGTGGACACAGGCAGTTGTATGGTTGCAGTCTTTGTGGACACATCTTGAATTGTGGACACCAAATTTTGGTGTCCACAGTGTTAAGGTCATATATACGTATATTTTTATGTGTTTTATCGATTGCGTAAGGAAGTGCGAACCGTCCTTGTGAACCACTTTTACACACACACAATGGTTTTTGGTCAAAATAGCTATCTATATCAGAGGTGTTGTTTACCTGTTTCTGACCTTAATTTGTCAGTTTTTACAAGTCTGGTAGATATCATCTTTTGCGTGCGTCTAGTACTGATGTAGAACTACACATCAAGGTGCAACATTACCAGATCTAATGTTGTCTGACTGGTAGCCTGGTCAAAATGGTTATATTGGTTTATCAAAAAAAAAACATTTGTTTTCTCTAAAACCAGTAAGACATAAGAACTGAATTTGGGCATGCATGTTTGTAATACATATGAGATTGTAAATGTGAATTTTGAGCAGCATGAACAGTGTTGATTATTCTCACACCTGAAACGAATCGTTACGATAACAATGTAAAAGGCATTTTAAAAAGTCATAATATATGTGTAATCTAGGGAGATATAGCTCTCTAAACATTGCAGACACTCCATAATTTGTTAGCCACATGTATCCACAATAACTGTTAGTAATGCATAAGCACACACACGGTGTCCACAAATACTATTAGTTATTGATATACATACTAGAAATGTCCACAGCGAATATTTATACTGAACAGGTACACACACGGTGTCCACAGTGTAAATATTGTGTCCAGAACGCCGGTTACGCTACTTATACTATAAAAGCCCGATTAAAGCATTTGGTATTTCAATTTACATTTAGCACCAGCTAATATCATATAATGTCATCGAAATCCGCTTAGGTCTATTATTTCACATAGTGTCCATAATGTAGGTTTTGAGAGGCAGTGTCCACAGTGCCCTAAAGATGCGTATGGGTGTGTGTGTGTGTGTGTGTGTGTGTGTGTGTGTGTGTGTGTGTGTGTGTGTGTGTGTGTGTGTGTGTGTGTGTGTGTGTGTGTGTGTGTGTGTGTGTGTGTGTGTGTGTGTGTGTGTGTGTGTGTGTGTGTGTGTGTGTGTGTGTGTGTGTGTGTGTGTGTGTGTGTGTGTGTGTGTGTGTGTGTGTGTGTGTGTGTGTGTGTGTGTGTGTGTGTGTGTGTGTGTGTGTGTGTGTGTGTGTGTGTGTGTGTGTGTGTGTGTGTGTGTGTGTGTGTGTGTGTGTGTGTGTGTGTGTGTGTGTGTGTGTGTGTGTGTGTGTGTGTATGTGTGTGTGTGTGTGTGTGTGTGTGTGTGTGTGTGCTGTCTATCGGTGTTTTGGTGGTGGTTGCGTCTTGTATGTGGCTTTGCCTGCTTGACTTTATTACTTTTCCATTTACGATTTAATTAATGTGATGTAGCATCCACTTGTGATAGTATTCATATTATATCTTAAAGTCTCTCTATGTCATGCCACCTGTGATAAGGACAGCAATGGAAATAAGAGCATGCTCTTTAGTGTGTTATCCTTGGTTATACTTTATTTACACTATTTGTAAAGCTAGTATGACTTTGAGAGAAGTGTGAGGTTAGGGCGTCCGTAAACCGGTTTAAACCCCCAGTGGTGTTTTTGCTACTGACCGTGCCAAGGCGGTTATCTCTTTGTCACCCTTCCTTTTGTTTGTCTTGCGTCTTTGTGCTTTGTGCTTGGGACTTTGTTCATGTGTGGAGTGTTTGTCTCTGGTCCTTGTGTGTCTGTTGGTGCTTTCTGTGTTCATCTCGTATGTGAGTGTGCGTTCGGGTGTGTGGTTGTGTGAGTATGTGTGTCATGCTGTCTATCATTGTTTTGGTGGTGGTTGCGTCTTGTATGTGGCTTTGCCTGCTTGACTTTATTACTTTTCCACATAGAAAGCATGTCATGGTTTTTCACTGTGCATCATTTTACGAATTACTATTTATTATCATGTGATACATGTTTGTGAACCATATTATGTTTTCTGTTTGCCGAAATATCTATGTGGATGTGGTCCTTGCTTTCTGTTGGGGATGTGGTGTTGGTTGCTTTTTCTGAGTGGCTTCTCATGCTTAATTTTACTACTTTTTCAATTATATTAAACTTACGAAGGCCATGAGAGCTAAAATGATACAAACATGTCAATTATAAAATAATATATTTTTCTTACAAATGTAGTTTACATATGAAATGCGTGAAATAAATCCATGCAGTAGTAGTATAGAGATTGGGGGTTCTTTTAAGATCTAAAATCAGCATGTACGGCTCCTAGAGGGTTCTGAGACATCTTTTTTAATGCAAAAGTAGTAAAGTCAAGCAGGAAAAGCCATCAGCATCACCAAAACACCTACAGAAAGCATAGCAATTTATACTCATACACACATACAGTAGAAAGTCACATACAAGACGCAATCACCACCAACACATCAATAGACAGCATGTCACACACACAACCAAACACACGCAAACACACGAGAAGAACACAGAAAACACCAACAAATACACGAGCAAAGGCCTCATATACTACCAGGAGGGTTCCAGTAGGGTTTTGGGATATTTTTCCTTTTTAAAGATAGAATCATCAGACCACCAAGTGGTCGGAAGATTGATCGTAAAACGATAAATGAATCGTCATCTAGATCAACTTCAGACCTCTCCGACCACCCCACCACTCAGTGGTTGGGGGAGGTCCAGGAAAAGGCAGAAAATAGCAGATCAGGGGACAGCCAAGACCCTCGCAGACCCTGGCTCACTGACTGGCTTTGTTCATGCTACGCTGTCATCTCTGGCGGATAGATCGGACATTATTGTCCAACCTCGAGACCTTCCTGAAGAGATTTGTCATCATGGCAAACGAGGCGATAGGCAGAGTGATCTTGATAAGATCAATGGCAGAAGGGAGACATATGTGTCTTGTTCGTAGTATGCAGAAGGTGGGTCTAAATCTGAAATGCGCATAGAACCTGCATGTACGCCGACAATAAAAAGGTTTAGTACTAAATGAAAGCAACATGTTAAATCAGGAAACGGCAGGAGGACGTCGGATATTCGTACTCGTTTTTGTCGAACCCTTTATTTATTTTCTACAGTTACTCTAGTTGCAGCTCAATCATTGAGTACACTAGCGATAGGCGGATATAGTTGTTTAACTTAAATATATTTTCGTTTACAAGCACTTTACCATTGTATTTGCCATCGCGGTTGCTGTAGATTATTCGGAGAGGGGATACGTTTATTTACACTGTCTTGTTTGTACAGATGGAATAAGTTAGAGGTTGGGTGCCCCTGACCGGTTTAAACAATTGTAACTGACCGTTCCAAAGCGGTACTTCTATATTCCCTCTAATGTGTGTTTGTTATGTCTTTGTGCGTCTCTTTGTGCCTTTTATATACATGTACATTTACTGTTGCTCGTCGTTGTGCTGTTTAGGCGGTTGTGTGTTTTGTATGAAGTGTTTCCTGCATGACATATACATGTACTTTTAGGACGTATTCATTTTGTTCACGAGTTCGGCCAACGCTTCTTTGCGGTCCTGATTCAACAATGCTTTTTACCTCGTTCATGTTCTCCGTGGATGCTTTCTTCTGCAGCTTGTCGAGCACCAAATTTGTATTCAACAGCGAATATATCCCCGTCCGAATGGGCCCTAGAGACAGTGTCAGAGATGCTGTTTAGTTTCGCCCCTGCAAGGGTTTTGATTTGATGGCGTTTGCTGTACTTAGCACTGAACATGCGACCGAAGAACTTTCTGACAACAATAAAGCCGGCACATATGAGAGAAGCATCTTCGAGACAAAGAACGATGGGAAGGCGACAATGGTTGCCAGAAGCCCGAGACCACCGATGCCTAGAGTTGCACCGACAGAAGTCAACGTCGTATCGGTGCCATCTACGGTGTTGACACAGCGCTTGTACTCCTTGCTGAGGCCAACCCTTTTCTCGGCTCCCGGTGTAGCTCGGTTTGAATGCGGGCTATCTCCTGTAGGCGTTAGCGTGCCCCGTGTCAGGCAGGGCTGGGTACAGGGTCGGAGCTCTGAGGACTACTTCATCTTTCATCTTGAATGCCTTTGAGTTTTGATTTAAGTTTATAATGCAAGTTCAGTTAGGAGCGCAACTACATCTGCAACATGACTCCGGCTTATATCTCTAGTTTGAAAGTTGTTGACATCACCCTTACACACATCTAGCAGCGACTGGAAAGTCTTACTGGCGGAACATTGCCGTGGGATCTTGGTTATATTGTAGCCATCTCTAAACTCACTATAAACCGTGATACCCACAACCCCTTTATCTTCTGACAGTCTCTTGCGGTCGACTGAAGACAGAAAAATAGCAAATATATTCCCTCTTGTCATCGACGTAGCCCACTTTACCCTGCTTTTTGCTTTCTGAGTTGTAACCGAATGACGATTCAAATTCCCGGTCTACCAGCAGTCCAAGCCCTGCTGCCAGATATGATTAGACTGGTTCTGGTGTCGACGTAGTACTTGTAAGCAGCATCTGTGGAATGGTGGGGATGGCCAATTCCTGATTCCGGTGACCACTGAGTCTTTACAAACTTTTAGCATTAAATGGTGTCGTAGACATCATGTTGAGTCTAATGCTCTTTGAAATTAGAAATAAACTTATTTTTTTATATAATTGACAAACGCGTTTCATTTTATAGCTCAAATGAACACCTTCTTCCACCTAAACCTAGAATTTTCTTTATGCATCTTAAAAAGAGTTTACAGGATTTCCATTCAAAATACGTCTTTTTGTCCGGCTGATAAGGCATCGAAAAATGTGATTTTTATTTGACGATTACATTATATCGACGTCTTGAAGCAGGAAATTATTAATACCAAGTCATACATTTCAGTTAATACTGGCGAGAAAGGACCGTCGTTTCAGACCATGTCAAAAAGTGTGAGCGACTTGGAGCTGATTTTAAAATTACACAACATAATCTTCCTACAATGTATTGGCTACCGAAACTACATAAAAACCATATAAAGCGCGTTTCATTGCAAAGACTAGTTCTTGTACAACGTCTTAGTTGTCTATACGTTTAACGTCTTGTTAAACTAAGATAAAAGAACATGTAAAATTATATTGTGATAAGACTTATGAAATTTCTGGAAAAAATCTCTTTTGGTCTATTAAAACTCCTCAGAAGTGTCTTTTGATTCTATGATAACCTCAATTTACCCTAGGGAGCTCAAGCTTAATAAAGCAAAAAGTTCTGACATATCTGCAGCCTTTTTATATTTAAATGTATCTATAAACAATGGAACAATTTCTTCTGGAATTTATGGCAAAAGGGATGACTTCAATTTTAAAATAGTTAACTATCCTCATTTGGATGGGGATGATCCCTGAGCTACATGTTACGCTGTATACATTTCTCAGTTTATTCGTTTTGCAAGAGCTTGTTCCTCTGTTGATGATTTTAACAACCGTAACCTTATTATCACTGAAAAACTACTAAAACAGGGCTACAGATATGACAAACTTCGTAAAACATTTTCAAAATTTTACCACCGTAATGTTCTACTCATCAGCAAATACAATTGTAATTTACGTACTTTTCTAAAGTTAGGTATTTCACATCCGGAGTTTTACGGTGATCTCATTTACAAACTTCGAAAAATTATTGGACACACATGTTTTGATACTTTCTTTGTCAAACGTATAAAACAATTCATTAAAAAGGGATATGGCCCCTCTATATTGCAGCACACTACATGCTTGGTGGTCGACCCCTTTACAGTTGGTCACTATGATTTCCTCTTTGCTTGTGCGACGACGGAAAAGGCTTAATACTCTATGAAGATTCCCTCTTAAACCCGTTTACGGAGGGAGGAAATTAGATATTTGTATTTTGCCAGTTCTGTCGTACCCCAAATGACTTCTCCACAGCTGCTCTGACCTGAATAGTCATCGAGTACATGTCTACGATGTCAAGTTTATTCTTTTTCAAACAAAACAGTTGTGCATGCTTAATATCCACTAGTAATTGTATCTTCTTGCGATTTGTCTTTTATTAAATGTCGATGTAGAAGTGTTTCATATAGTTTTCCCGTACTTTTAAATGATGACGTCGCTTGTTTACCTCTAACGTTTATTTTCAAATCATTTTCATTTTGACAGACATCGTTATGCATGTTGTTAAGTTGTCTGGAGGGGGAATTTTATTTACATTTTGACTTTGGTGAAAGTGGGCTAAGGACGAGGTTGGGTACCCGTAAACCAGGTTTAAGTTCCCCAGTAACTTATTTTGGTTGCTGGCTGTTCCAAGGCGGCACTCCTGCTTTCAGCCTACGGTCAATTTTGTTGTTTGATATGCTTAATGTTTAATGTGTTTCGTCTTGATATGCGTCCTGTTATGTTTTGTCTTGTGGCTTTACCGTTTCTTGTTAGATGGTGTTTGGTGCGGTGTCATTTCATGTGTGGCTTTCCCTGTTTGACTATTTTTTCCATATTAAACAAACTTTAGAACAAAATATTTCTTACATCCACTGTAAGCACATACGCTTTTTTTTACTTTGTACACAACCCTTCCTTATGATCTAAATAAAGATAAACTTACTAGCTTAATCCAGAAAATTATTGCTAGAGACAAAACATCATTTCTCGCATGTAATGCTGAAAAGGCTTTATTTACTGACGAGCCGATGAAATATTACACCAATTGGTCTTGCTTAGAAGTTTGTGAATCACTATCCTTTCTTCTGGATAATATTTGTACGTTATGGGAATGCTATATGACGTCAGGTGATTGGTATTCCAATAGTTACGATTTGTGCACCACTGGTCGCCGATCTGTTTTTGTACTGCTATGAGAGAGATTTCATGTTGAGTTTGAACCAACAATCAAGAGAAGATGTCATAAAAGCCTTTTATGATACTTCTCGATATTTGGATGATATTTTCAATTTAGATAACCCTTTCTTTGATGTTTTGATTCCTACAATTTACCCAAAAGAACTCAAACTGAATAAAGCTAACCCTTCCGACACTTATGCGACTTTTCTCGATCTACACCTTATAATTGATAATGGATTTTTCTCTTTTAAAATTTATAAAAAAAAGAGATGATTTTGATTTTAATATTGTACATTTCCCTCACCTTTATGGTGATGCTTCCCGTGCCCGATCTTAAGGGGTTTATACTTCTCAGCTTATTCGTTTTGCTAGAGTGTGTTCTTCTGTTGACGATTTTAAAAGTCGAAATCCCATTTTAACTGAAAAGCTGCTTAAGTAAGGATATAGATGTCATAAACTAAGTAATAGATACAGTACGAGTCTTACTACCAAAGTGTCTTCTTACAACCGTTATCAGGACAGTTTGTTCGCATGACCGAAGACACGTGTCCGAGGCGTAGCCGAGGACACTTGTCTGAGGTCATGCGAACAAACTGTCCTGATAACGGTCTACGCCTCGGACACGTGTCTTCGGTCATGCGAACAAACTGTCCTGATAACGGTTGTAAGAAGACACTTTGGTAGTAAGACGAGTACATGTATCTTACTTGTACGACAGTACGTTGTAGACTTTTAATTTTGGTTAAAAATGAATAAAAATGAATATTTCACAAATAAGTACAAAATGTTTTCCCCTTGGTTCACCCAATTCAAATTACAAAGAAGCCGTTCGTTGATCTCTAAATAGCCACTGGCCACATAGTGGCTCGAGCAGTATCCTGCACAAGTAAATCGTGACCCGAGTTTCCAACATACATGTATCAACATTATCGCCATTATCAACAGATCTGCAATCTACAGAGTTTAATTATTGGGTATGTCGGTTTATAGCAGAGGTAAGACAAATTCTGTGACACCTTTTGCTGATCACACTTTGCCTGATCTTAGTCTACTCTGTAACCCATATAGATAGGTTCTATATGAGTTGCCCGATATGGGTCTACACTGTAACCCACCTAAATAGGTCCTAGGTAGTTAACTGACCTGTGTCTACGCTGTAACCCACTTAGATGGGTCTTACAGGAGCTGCCTGATCTGTGTCTAATCTGTAAACTACTTAGATTATTCCTATAGGAGCTGCCTGATCAGGGTCTACTCTGTAACTCACCCAGATCGGCCCTGTAGAAGCTACCGTATCTGGGTGTAATCCGTAACCTACACCAGGTCGATCTTCTATGAGCTGTGTGATCTGGCTCTATTCTGTAACCCACCAAGATAGGTTCTATAGGAACCATTTGGTATTAGACTACTCTGTTTGTCACCTAGATAAATTCTGAAGAGCTGCCTGATCTGGGTTTACTCTGTGACACTATTCGAGTCGGCCATACACGTACTATCTGATCTGTGTCTACTCTGTGACACTATTCGAGTCGGCCATACACGTACTATCTGATCTGGGTTTACTCTGTGACACTATTCGAGTCGGCCATACACGTACTATCTGATCTGGGTTTACTCTGTGACACTATTCGAGTCGGCCATACACGTACTATCTGATCTGGGTTTACTCTGTGACACTATTCGAGTCGGCCATACACGTACTATCTGATCTGGGTTTACTCTGTGACACTATTCGAGTCGGCCATAACCGTACTATCTGATCTGGGTTTACTCTGTGACACTATTCGAGTCGGCCATACACGTACTATCTGATCTGTGTCTACTCTGTGAGTCACCCGGTTATGTCCTGTTCGACTGATATGTCTACTCTGTGTCCCACAGCAGACCAGTCCTGTAGGAGCTGCCTGATCTGGGTCTGCTCACTTTGCTGATATAATATTATAATTCACGTTATACAGTTTTTGATGTAGATGTAAACGCATATTATTTTTAGCGACAATCGTGTTACGTTGTTAAGTACACAGCATGGAGCACGTGACATTGGGCGATACTTCCAAATGCACGGGCTCGATCCTAGGTAGATAGGTTTTAACCACAAAAATCACGTGCGTACAAAAGTGTTCTCTTACAACCATTATCAGGACACTTTTTCAATAGCTTTGCTGGGGGTCTGTCGTACAAGATATCATAAATCTCTTACTTATTGGCAAGTACAGATGTAATTTTAACGCTTCGCTTGCTATTCACGTCAATATACCTACCTGTAAATAGTTAAGACCGAGATGAGACAGCTCCTGCAGGAGCTGTCCCATAAGGGTCTGCACTATTTACAAGTTGATTGTGCAACCAGTGCATTCAGCAGCAGTGATTGCACAGCAAAATACTTGTACACAGTGAAGATAAATGTAATTATACAACAGGACATGGATAAAAAAGGAGAAACGCATTTTAAAATTCAGCAAGAGAAGGGTTAAGGCGCTCCTGCGACACAGTATTTCACATCCTGAAACGCTGTGGTATTCAGTATGTAGGTCAGACGGGTCGTTCTTTAAAAACAAGGTTTCGAGAACATAAATACCGTTCTCGTATAAAAAAGTTTCTTTACCAGCATTTTCGTCATACAGGACATTCATTTAAACATGTTTCGGTTCCACCAGTACAGCAAATTTATTATGACTCTAATACTACCAGTAGTTTGAAATCTAAAGCTCGTTTCATCACAGAGCTAGACTGGTTTAAAACATTGCAAACACCTTTCTCTTTGGGTTTGAATGACAACATTTACCAAAGTGGTAATATATCTAAAGATCGTAACATCGATATTTTCTCTATATTTTCAATTAGAAAACGTAAAAGCAGATCACATGGAAAACGTAGAAATGGTAATATTAAGCGCCAATTACGTCTTAATATGTCTGTTCATGATTTACATACTATTCTTAAAGAAAATGGAAAACATTCTATGCTATCTTGTTTATCATTGAATGCTTTATAGGGCTATGTAAGCAAAGACTGACTGATCAATTCATTCAAAACTGGAGTGCCGAACTTAATACATCCTCTCGTGCAGATAGTTATAAATTGTTCTCTGATTTTGGATTCAAACTATACTTAGATACAGTAAAGATTGAAAAATTAGACGAGATTTAGCTAGACTCCGTCTGTCGTCTTATAGATTAGAAGTAGAAACAGGTCGCTGGCACAAACCTCAGAAAATTCCAAGAAATGAGAGGAAGTGTCATGTATGTCATGTTCTGGAAGACGAATTTCATTTTTTGTTGGAATGTTCTATATACAACGATCTAAGAAAATTGTACATAAAACCATACTTTTGGCGTCACCCAAACATACCTAAGTTTGTAAATCTCATGAAAACAGAAAATCAAAACGTGTTAAAGAAACTTGCTATCTATGTCAATAAATGCTTTAAACGTAGAACCGAATTAACGTTTATGTGATTTATTGAATGTGTATCATCTCTCAGTTTGTCATTGGATCTACATTTTTATGCATGTACAATAACCGTACATGTAACTCACTGATTCACTCAAAGTACAAAAATGAGTCGTGCAGGAAACACCACATACAGAAAAAACACTCGCCCGAACAGCAACACAAGAAAACAGCAAATGTACATTAGTAGAAAAAGCAACAAGAGACGCACAAAGACAAAACAAACATACAATAGGAGGAAGATGGAAGTACCGCCTTGGAACGGTCAGTGACAAAAGTCACTGGGGGGTTAAACCGGTTTATGGGCGCCCAACCTCACACTTATTCCATCCCCATCCTAAAAGACAAACAGTGTAAATAAACGTATCCCCTCTCCGACTAAGCTACAACAACCGCGACAGCAAATACAGTGGTAAAGTGCATGTATAACGAAAATACATTTAAGTAAACATACTGTTTCCAAGTTCGTGGTTGTTATTATAAAGAGTTAACTCCATTACCTTTTCATAGAAACATGCGGTCAATGCTGACATGTTCGTTATTATATTTCCTCTTCTATTTCTCTTATTATTTCCTCTAACAGTATGATCAGACTCATATATTTTTGTTTGATTTGAAATGAATGTTTTCATTCCATTTAATCTACTGTTGACAGTTCTAAACTACATTTATATGTATGTATTGCTATCCTGTACTGTTGGGCCCATGGCCTTTGTACTGAATAAACTATCTATCTATCATATTTTCCATTTTCTAGTATTCGGTCCATTGACGAGGAGGCTGATTAAAAATTTATGCGTACAGACCCACTGATCAAAACTGTCGCAATTGTACAAAGTTACACACAGCTTGTTCTTCGTTCTCATATTGATAAAGAATCTGAACATAAAAGACATTTTCTTAAACGTCAATTCATAAATAAAGGTATCGATTTTATTGATATTCAAAGTATATTTCGTGATAAGAATGTAATCGATACTATTCCTAAATATTTCATAAATTCTGAATCACCTATCATCTGTTATGAATACAATAAACCAATAAGGAACGTTATTCTTAACTACAATAAAATTGTATCCGACTTAAATATTGAATTCAATACTCCTACTTCTTGAGACTGTAGCACTTCAAGCTTTTGTTATAAACCAGTTTGACACGTCATTACTGGTAATTTTAATATTATTAAACATAAACGCCTCAGGACCCTCCTTACTATAGGACCCAAATATAGATTACTTTCCCTTATTAAAAGTACAAAAATGAGTCATGCAGGAAACACCACATACAAACTATAAAAACATCAAGAGACGCACAAAGACAAAACAAACATACAATAGGGAGGAGATGGAAGTGCCGCCTTGGAACGGTAAGTGACAAAAGCCACTGGGGGTTAAACCGGTTTATGGGCAGTTTAACACTTGTCGTACTCATATTGCTGAAGTTATTCAAGAATTCTGCAACAGTTGGTATCGACGAGAACATGCTGATGTTAATGCCCTTTCGGATTGGAAAAAACATGTTTATAATATTATTGATACACGTCTTGCCTTTAACAAATCTAATTACCATCTATTACCACATCGACCTAGAATTACAATTCGATATCTGAAGAGAAACATTTCGAATTTTTATTCTAATTATGTTTTGCTCCTGCTGACAAGGCATCAAATAATGTCATATGTATGTGAAGATTGTATTATGTTGATGTTTTGAAGAAGGAATTAACTGGTTCACAAACATATATTACAGTGCAAACCCCTGAAAAAGATATAGTCACGGAACATGTAAAATGTGCAATACTTTTAAGACTAATCCTACCGTAAAACAACATAAACTTTCTACTATGTACTGGATTCCTAAGCTACATAAAAATCCGTATACCGCGCGTTTTATTGCTAACTCTAGTTGTTGTACTACTTCTAAACTATCTAAACGTTTAACGTCGTGTCTTACTACTATCAAAGAAGATGTTAAACGTTACTGTGATAAAATATATGACAATTCTGGTATTAATGTGTTCTGGTCCATAACAAATTCAAATGATATTTTAACTAAACTTGAAAATTAACAGTACAACATTTCTTCATTGAGCTCTTACGATTTCTGTACACTCTTTATTACTCTACCTCACCATCTTATAAAGGACAAACTGATTAAATTGATAGAAAAAATAAAATTGTCCTTGCTTTTAATGTTCAACGTTCATTCTTTGCAAATTCTGAAGTTGAAAATTACACAATGTGGACTTGCCTTGATGTTTGTAGATCTTTAACATTTCTTTTAGATAACATATTTGTGCGAATATCGTCAAGTTATTGGTGTGCCCCTCTTGTTGCAGTTTGGTTTTTATATTGCTATGAAGGGGATTTCATGCTTAGTTTAAAAGCTGATACACAATCTGACATTGGTAGTGCTTTTAATAAAACGTCTAGGTATTTAGACGGTATTTTGAATTTGGATAATCATTATTTTGAAAATATGGTTTCTTCTATTTATCCAAAAGAACTTACTTTAAACAAGGATACGTTTATTTACACTGTTTGTCTTTTAGGGTGGGGATGGAATAAGTGTGAGGTTAGGACGTCCGTAAACCGGTTTAAACTCCCAGTTGTGATTTTGCTACTGACCGTGCCAATGCGGTTCTCTCTTTGTCACCCTTACTTTTGTTTGTCTTGTGTCTGTGCTTGTGTTTTGTTCATGTTTGTCTCTGGTGCTTGTGTATTTGTTGGTGTGTTCTGTGTTGTTCTCGTGTGTTTCCGTGTGTTTGGCTGTGTGTGTGTGTGACATGCTGTCTATCGATTGTGTCTTGTATGTGACTTTCTACTGTATGTGTATAAATTGATATATAAATTTCTTTCTGTCGGTGTTTTGGTGATGGTGGCGTTTTGTGTGTGGATTTTCCAGCTTGATTTTTCTACCTTTTCATTTATAGTGATGTGATTTACAAACTTCGTAAAATTATTGGACATTTTCTCACTTTGTTCACTAAATACAAATTTACTACAACATACTGCATGTCTGGTTGTCAACCGTTTTACAGTTGGCAATCACGCTGACGTCTTTGCATGTACGACGACAAATATGATTTAGTACTCTATGAAGGCGACCTCTTAAATCTGGAAACGGAAGGAGGACGTCTCGCTTTTATCGTACCCTTTATTACTTTTCTACAGTTACTCTGTTTGCAGATCAATCATTGAGTACACAAGCGTTGGTAGATACAGTTACTTCACATAAATATGTTTTCGTTTTACACGCACTTTACCACTGTAGTTGCCATCGCGGTTGTTGTAGCTTAGTCGGAGAGGGGATACGTTTATTTACACTGTTTGTCTTTTAGTGTGGGGATGGAATAAGTGTGAGGCTGGGCGCCCAAAACCGGTTTAACCCCTCAGTGACTTTTGTCACTGACCGTTCCAATGCGGTACTTCCATCTTCCCCCTATTGTATGTTTGTTTTGTCTTTCTGTGTATTTTATATACATGTACATTCGCTGTGTGTCGTCGTGGTGCTGTTTGGACGGTTGTGTTTTGCATTACTCTTAAACGTACTTTTTCAAATGATCTTCCAGATTCGTGTCACCATTTTGCAGGAAGACCTCTCTCTGTAGATATTTCGGCCCATCCTGACCTGCCTCGCCGAAACCAATCCGTTAACTCTTCGACATAGCTGAGATTCTTAATACTTTCCCCATTAAGTCGATATCGCCAGCATTTGTCTTTTTATGTACTGTGACAGATCGGGTCCCGCACCCTGCTGTGAAACAACTGCATCGACGTAAACCCGCGTAGCGTAGTTTGACATATCCACACACCCTTACCATCCTCTTACCCAACAAAAGGCGACACTCACCGGCTAATTGTGGTTATTATCAGTCTTATTGCCTCTTTCATCTCTAACTGAAGTTTGAATTCGGGACGAGGAAACAGTTGATTTGATTTCTCTGTATAACCAGCCACTGATAGCGACAATTGCGTGTGGACTTCTTGGGCCCCGATCGGGGCATTCACGAATGTGTTCGTTTGTTCTAGGCTAATAAACAACACGTGCGGGCTGAAATTTACCGGATGGTCGTCGCGGTCACGTTGCCATGTTAGGTGATTATGCTTTGATCGAAGCCTAGAAGCTCCAGTAACCTATATAAATTCTGAAGGAAGGTGATCCCCCGAAAGCAAAAACTGCAACACAAAATGAGAAAATTGCAGACTAGGTTTTATTGAGTCTGTTCATAATAATTGAAAGTGCAACACTGCTCACGCCGCCTAGCACCGGCTTAAGCGGTATTCAATTTTCAGAACAAGAAGTACTGAAATTCATTATCTCGACGGTCAGAAGGTATAACAACACTGAAAATGAAGTACTGGGCGACGTTTTATGGCCGTCACACAAGCACTTAACACCTGCTGTTGTGAAGATTATTAATTCTGAAGGAAGGTAATCCCCCGAAAGCAAAAATTGCCACACAAAAAGAGAGACTCGGTTTTATTGAGTCTGTTCATGAGCAGTAATTGAAAGTGCAACACTGCTCATGCCCCCTAGCACCGGCTTAAGCGGTATTCAATTTTCAGAACAAGAAGTACTGAAATCCATGATCTTGAAGGATCAGAAGGTATAACACCACTGCGAATGAAGTACGGGGCGACGTTTTATGGCCGCCACACAAGCTCTTTACACCTGCTGTTGTGAAGATTATAAATTCTAAAGGAAGGTGATAAGAATTGAACCACTATATGCCCAAGCTGGGCAACACGTTCAACCACTCCGGTAGTTTCGTTAAGCTCAATATTAAGTCCTAGAAACGCCGTGTCGAAGTTTTTGCAGTCACTGAAAGGTCCACAGAGGCCGGCGCATCTTAATGGCATAAAGCCCCTAACTCGTCAATTACGATATTATACCTGTCAACTGTATATGTGACCGACCGCAACCAGATTTTGAGACTTTCATCTCTGTTGTCAGTTGACTGTTGAAGTTAGGTTGGACTTTTAGTTATATCATAGATTGTCTGAAATATATTTTCTGTATATGATATTTATATGTAGGCGTTTTCCTTTAACACGGATGCAAAACATAAGACCAAGAACCTGACAGCCATCATGGTTACGGTTGGTCCGAGCCAGTTCTTCTTAGCAAATATGCCCGACATCCGAAGGAAATACAGTCTGCTGAAAGTCATAACAGAAGCCACGGCCCAAGTTTGGAGTGGCATCACGATGCAGGTCGCGTGGTTCAGCGGCGCATAAAACCCCGTCATACAGTTTGTTTATCTCGTGTATTACACGACTAGACGCATCGACTAGACGCATCTTGAAAGAGATGACCATCGTTCTACCCCCATATGACTCTTTAAATCATGTTAGCAACGCCTGCGAGGGGGAGAATGTACCGATTTGCTCTGAGTTTAAAGTCGACCCCTAAAATGACTGGCGTCAGAAAGAGTACTAAACAGCGATGGTCTCGGTGATGTGCATACCAGAGGGCACGTTGAATTTACTAAAACAGACAACAACAACCGAAATCAACATGTCGCTAATCAGAACGTCGGTGACCTAGACCTTCAGTTTTTGAGGTCTCTGGCAGTCGCCAAGTGCGGCGGGTTGTCTTTTTGAAACAGGCTGCGATCTAAATCTAAAATTTTCTACACTGTGTTCTTCCCAGCACCGATGGGACCTTGAGCACCTTTTACTCGATAACTTGAGATGTTTCACTTAAGCTGGAATGGAGCGCATCAACGAACCTATGTGTACGCTCTGCTCGGGGCCCAGGCACAAACTAGGTCCCGGATAACCGAAGGGTTCGAGGCACAAAATAGTTATTGGCGCATGTAGAGGATGCGATAAATTCCCCTGTCGACATCCCGTCCTCAACAACACGGTATCAGAACGTTCTGCAGTATGCTTATAGCGAGCTGAACATTGTGTTCGGACCCGGAATGAATATGTTTCCGAGCTTCATGATCCTAAACATCAATCAAGGCGCAGTAGGCTACAACCGCAAAGCCATAGCTGACCTTTTAATTGGCAAGGCGGATGTTTAGGCTGATAGTGTGGTGCCCTATGCCAACGATACATACGAAGATGAGAAGATGACTCTAATCGTATGCGGGATTATTGTAGGGTTATCCGTTTTTTGGTCTTTAGTTTGTCTTTCGATAACTAGTGTCACAATCCGCAACAATAATCAGACCACCTAGGGCGAAAAAGAGCACCCACGTCTGTTCGGCTAGCCAACCAACTGCCTTGCTACCGGTTGAGAGGAGCCATAAACTACGCTGCTAATAGACCAGAGAAAGCATCTGCGTCCTTTCCCGTATGTTGTGCGAGGAGACCCTAAGAGCTTTCAGGGGGGTTTTTTATTTAAAGTAGCCCGTGTCGGGTTGAGCTTCAGTGCGGGAGGTGCCCCCTTCCCCACATCTACCAGTTAATGAGAGAGGGAGAGTGCTGATGACCATACCGATTGCAGTGATGATAGAAGCGATTGTTATTCCTGGCGCCGTAATGAGTGTTCTGATCCGCTTAGCCAACACGGTGTCTTAGATTTATTTTCACGACTGTGACCTATTTGAGATCTTAGAGCCTCCCGATTGGTCGAAGCTGCCCCTTGCCTTGCAACCCGCCCGTCCTCGAGATTTCCCATTCTCTCTGAGAGTTCCTGCTTCAGCTCAGTGTCTCCAATCTATCCTATTTTCTATTATCTGGTAGGAGTCGTCTGTCAAGCTCGGAAAGTAATGCTAGATTTTTAACAAGCTTACCCCACTGACTTTGCTTAACTCCGAAACCGGAGCATCTGGTCTGACCTATGCAATTCCGATGTATCGTGAGATATGACGTCAAGTGTCTTCAGGGTGTTTTCCTTCGCTCCAGACAGCGTAGCTGCTGCTCTATCAAGATCTGCCACCTCAATAGTGGTGCCCTCGACTGTTGCCAGTACTATATCTGCATGTCGTGGTAGGGCTGCAGTCACAGTAGGTAGACCGCTCTTCCGACACAAGTCCGAAAAACCGAGAGGATCTCGGATTATGTTGCTTGCTATTATGGTCACTTAAAGGGGGTTCCGGTTTGGCTATGGACAGGATCGACCCCTGGGTTGGCTTTGAGGCGGAGCACATTTTCATTTGTCTCAAATATTTGGTAGTCCCTACCTGCAAGAGGCTGACCCTCCTCAAGAACGTTTTTATACACATCAACGGGGTATGTGAGCAATTTGTTGGAGAGGTAGGTAATAGCATTATCGTCATATCATTAAACAATATATGGATGTCTCAAAGCGTATTTTAGTTGGAAGCTAAATCCAAGCAGACACCTGTAGGAATACTTAGGGGTTAAAGGCATCCACCAGACGGTTATTTTCACAAACAACTCCAGCACTATCAATCAGAATCAGCAGCTCTTGGTGAGGCTCCCAAACCTCGACGCCATCGATGTCATAGTCCCGCTCATCTTGATTTCCATCAACTCTGGAAGACAGAGAACGAGCGAGGTAATATCCAGTGCCAAGGAATTGGCACCTCGAATGATAGAAATGTTACGAAGTTGAAGGTAGATAGAGGAAACAAGGATGATGACAAAGCGACAGACGTTGCCGTTGCTAAGGCCTACGGTAATCGTTTCTACACCCCTCTCGATTTAGAACTCCTGGATAGTCACATGCCGTTCTTCCAGTCCGCTTTCGGTGACATAATTGAGTACGAAAAACATTCGAGGACAACAGCCGTGTGGCGACGCCAATGTCAGCTATTATATAGACGGGATTGCCATGGAGTTCGGGATGGTCACAAACAAGGAGCTGGTCGACCAAAATCTGCGGGCAGTACGCCGAGCGGATATCTATTCTGTACGACCGCCTTCTTCACCACCGGAAGATCGTTAACAACGAGTCTTACACACTGTAGAATATAAACGTGAATGTTCCTGCCAGGTCTATGAACGGTAAACTAATGCTCTTTGAAATACCGGCTTTGCCCGTCAGAGCGAGCACTTTTACAATCCAAAAAATACCAAGGTGGATGTCTCTGTCGAAGTCATTCCAAACCAACTCTACGCTCAAGGCATGCGTCACTACCAGATCTGTGACGAAGTCGGGACGTTGGTGGCAGATAGGACAAAACGGCATCCCACAGAACCTATGGTTGCGAAGGATACAGGGACCCACGCTTGTGACCTCTCCAAGTACCTCTCTGAAGAAATCCATCTTTGGCTTGACCTGGGGTCTACCGATCATGATGGTTTGCACAATGGACGCTGGATAGAAATCGCCAGTGAGGGCTTTTCAATTCAGATCTCCAAAGAAGCAGAAATGGCAGTTGCATTGAACGTTTACCTCTACTTACTTACGGACGCACAGCTGAACGTAGAAAATGGCAGATTCGTCTCAGCACTTTACAAAACAAAGGAAACAAAGCATTGCTACGTTGCTGGCCTGCTTCACTGGCGCAGCTGTGAGGCTGTTGTTTTTCTTGTTGCCTTGTACCGGTGGTATATAGCCAGAACTTACATCTGCGTCCCTGTATTAAACACTCAGGTAACAACAAACACTTCAGATCATAACATATCAAGGACAGTAAACCCATATCACATGGCGTAAGAAAGTGCTAAAGCAGTCCGTCAAACCATGATACGCGTCGGCACTGGCGTGGGCAAGTCTAGCTCTTTTGCATTGTCAGCTGCAAATTCGAATATACTGTTTTCGTCATCTCGCTCATTGCTTGCCGTGGCATATCGTTTTGCCACCATCGTGATTCCGACCAAATCCCTTTTTTATGAATAGATGATGTTCATAGACAGCAGGTCCAGCTCGATCCGTTTGCACGAGGAAAACGTCCCACGATAATCCCGGACTAGTGCCGAAGTGAGCCGGCTGATGCTGTACTGTTGCCGGCATGTTTTCCGGAATGTCTCAAACATGTTAGCCAGCAGCAGGACATCGATGAGGTCGTGATAGTCCCCCAGCGTCGTACAGCCGACATTGTCACATACCTCATGGACATGTCCGTGGTCTTCTTCGTTCATCCCCTAAGCGATTCCGGGGATTCAGGGATATACACACTTCCGCATGAGCATCGAACTCCTGGTCGCGTCTGGCTCGTACCTGGTCGTAATCCTGAAGGCCTCTAGTGGATTCGCCGACACCAGTACGTGAAGGCTTGCCAGGATGATTTGGATACTGTCTATAAACAACAGTTGCTGGAGGTTGAAGGTGATCTAGCTTTGAGATCTAATGCATTAGCATGGCTGTCATAGTCCCGCAGATTATCGAATACCACTAGAAAGGTGTTGGGTTTTTACTTAATCTCAGCCTCAGGTGGCAGGCATTTTCCAGTGATATTGCAGTGATCCCGGGCATAGTCGCCATGAAGACGTTTTTGACACACCTGGTAGGTTGTAGCTCTGTTATATGATTGACAATCCTCCGGTGCCATCTACCAGTACCGCCTGGATATTCTGCTGTTGGATTCAGGCAGGCCATCCGGAAGGGTTTCATCAAGAATCGAGTTACTGTTTGCTTGACAACTACAGAGCTTTTCATGCAGTCCTCGTAGAGCCACCGTTGACCTCGGGTATTCTTCGGTTTCTTTCTGATGCTGTTCTCTTTAAGCGCGTGCTCTTGCTGTATGTGACATATATCTGCGTATTTATGTTGGTATATTTAATTATCGACCCTTTTACAGTAGGTAGCTACGCTTCCCTCTTTGCTTGCGCGATGACAGGCCGAGGGTAGTACTCTATGATGGTATACTCTTAAACTTGGATACAGGATGAGCTTACCAGACTCATGTATTACTTTTTCCCTGTCGTGCCCTTAACGGCTTAACTGCAGGTGCTCTGACTTAAGCAAAGGCATTGAGTACATATTTGACGGATTGTCACAGTTATTATGCTATGGTTTACACGTTGTCCTGTGTTCACCGTCGTCTATGTTGTGGGTAAGTCTAGCGGGGATACCTTTATTTACAATATTTGTAAAGCTAGGGTGACTTTGAGAGAAGTGTGAGGTTAGGACGTCCGTAAACCGGTTTAAACCCCCAGTGGTGTTTTTGCTACTGACCGTGCCAAGGCGGTACTCTCTTTGTCACCCTTCCTTTTGTTTGCCTTGTGTCTTTGTTCTTGTGATTTTGTTCGTGCGTGGAACGTTTGTCTCTGGTTCTTGTGTGTCTTTTGGTGTTTTCTGTGTTCATTTCGTGTGTGTGTGTGTGCGTTTGGGTGTGTGGTTGTGTGTGTGTGTCATGCTGTCTATCGGTGTTTTGGTGGTGGTTGCGTCTTGTATGTGGCTTTTCCTGCTTGACTTTACTACTTTGCCATACAAAACGGGGAAGATGGAAATACACCTTGGAACGGTCAGTGACAAAAATCACTGGGGGGTTAAACCGGTTTATGGGCGCCCAACCTCACACTTATTCCACCCTCACCTTAAAATACAGTGTAAATAAATGTATCCCCTCTCCGACTAAGCTACAACAACCGCGATGGCAAATACAGTGGTAAAGTGCATGTATAACGAAAACATTTAAGTGTATCCACCTATCGCTAGTGTACTCAATGATTGAGCGGCAAACAGAGTAACTATAGAAAAACAAGGGTACAACAAAAACGAAATAGTACAGATATCTGACGTCCTCCTTCCGTTTCTGGATTTAAGAGGTCGCCTTCATAGAGTACTAAACCTTTCATGTCGGCGTACATGCAAAGAGGCCAGCGTGATTGCCAACTGTAAAAGAGTTGACAACCAAACATGCAGTATGTTGTAGTACTATAGGATCATATTCCTTTTTAATGATGTATTAACATATTTGATGGGTATGTCCAATAATTTTACGAAGTTCGTATATCACATCACCATAAAATTCAGGATACCGTGTCGCAGAAGTGTCTTGAGATTACATTTGTACTTGTCAATAAGTGAGAGATTTCGATAGTAAAATTTAGAGAAAGCTTTTCTTAGTTTATGGTATCTATATCCTTGCTTAAGCAGCTTTTCAGTTAAAATGATATTTCGACTGTTAAAATCGTCAATAGATGAACAAGCTCTAGCAAAACGAATAAGTTGAGATAAATAAACCCCGTAAGATGGGACACGGGGAACATCTTAGTCAAGATGAGGGAAATTTACAATATTAAAATCAAAATCATCTCTTTTGTCATATATTTTAGTTAATTCCATTATCAATTTTAAGGTCTAGAACAAGAAAAGCTGCATAATTGTCGGACGGGTTAGCTTTATTCAATTTAAGTTCTTTAGGATAAATTGTAGGAATCAGAGTCAAAATAAGGGTACTTCATTCTCAGTGTTGTTATACCTTCGGATCCTTTGAGATCATGAATGTCAGTACTTCTTGTTCTGAAAATTGAATACCGCTTAAGCCGGTGCTAGGGGGGCGTGAACAGAGTTGCACTTTCAATTACTGTTCATGAACATACTCAATAAAACCGAGTCTGCAATTTTCTCTTTTTGTGTGGCAATTTTTGCTTTCAGGGGATCACCTCCCTTCAGAATTTATTATCTAAATACAAAAATGAGCAGGAAACACCACATACAGAACAAACACTCGCCGGAACAGCAACACAAGGAAACAGCAAATGTACATAAGTAGAAAAGAACAACAAGAGACGCACAAAGACAAAACAAACATACAATAGGAGGAAGATGGAAGTACCGCCTTGGAACGGTCAGTGACAAAAGTCACTGGGGGGTTAAACCGGTTTATGGGCGCCCAACCTCACACTTATTATATCCCCATCCTAAAAGACAAACAGTGTAAATACACGTATCCCCTCTCCGACTAATCTACAACAACCGCGACAGCAAATACAGTGGTAAAGTGCATGTATAACGAAAAAACATTTAAGTGAACATACTGTATCCACCTATCGCTAGTGTACTCAATGATTGAGCTGCAAACAGAGTAACTGTAGAAAAGTAATAAAGGGTACGACAAAAATGAAATAGTACAGATATCCGACGTTCTCCTTCCTTTTCTGGATTTAAGAGGTCGCCTTTATAGAGTACTAAACCTTTCTTGTCGGCGTACATGCAAAGAGGCCAGCGTAATTGCCAACTGTAAAAAGGTTCACAACCAAACATGCAGTATGTTGTAGTACTACAGGATCATATCCCTTTTTAATGAATTGTTTTATATATTTGATGAACAAAGTGAGAAAATGGGTTTGTCCAATAATTTTACGAGGTTTGTAAATCACATCATCATAAAATTCAAGATGTGAAATACCGTGTCGCAGAAGCGCCTTGAGATTACATTTGTACTTGCCAATAAGCGAGAGATTTCGATAGTAAAATTTAGAGAAAGTTTTTCTTAGTTTATGGTATCTATATCCTTGCTTAAGCAGTTTTTCAGTTAAAATGAGATTTCGACTGTTAAAATCGTCAATAGATGAACAAGTTCTAGCAAAACGAATAAGTTGAGATATATAAACCCCGTAAGATGGAGCACGGGGAACATCCCCGTCAAGATGAGGAAAATTTACAATATTAAAATCAAAAGCATCTCTTTTGTCATATATTTTAGAAGAAATAATTCCATTATTAATTCTAAGGTCTAGATCAAGAAACGCTGCATAATTGTCGGACGGGTTAGCTTTATTCAATTTGAGTTCTTTAGGATAAATTGTAGGAATCAGAGCATCGAAGAAAGGGTTATCTAATTTAAAAATATCATCCAAATATCGACAGGTTTCATTGAAGGCTTTTATAACATCTTGTGATTGAGGATTCAAACGCAACATGAAATCTCTCTCATAGCAGTACAAAAACAAATCTGCGACAAGTGGTGCACAATTCGTACCCATAGGAATACCAATTACCTGACGGTATATAGCATTCCCATAACGTACAAATATGTTATCCAAAAGAAAGGTTAGTGCTTCGCAAACTTCTGAGCAAGTCCAATTGGTGTAATATTTCATTTGCTCGTCAGTAAAGAAAGCTTTTTCAGCATTACATGCCAAGAATGATGTTTTTTCTCGGGCAAAAACTTTCTTGATCAAGTTAGTAAGCTTATCCTTAAATAAAATATGAGGAAGAGTTGTGTACAGAGTAGAAAAATCGTACGTGCTTACAGTGGATGCAAGATACCTTTTGTTCTTTAGTTTGTTTAAGACTTCTGAAGAGTTCTTAATAGACCAGAAGAGATTTATTCCAGAATATTCATAAGTCTTATCACAGTAGAATTTTACATGGTCCTTTGCCTTCTTTAAACAAGAAGTCAAAAGTATAGACAATCTAGTAGTTGTACATGAACTAGAATTTGCAATGAAACGCGCTTTATATGTTTTTTTATGTAGTATTGGTAACCAATACATTGTAGGAAGCTTATGTTGTGTTATTTTAATATCGGTTCCAAATTGTTCACACTTTTTGACATGGTCTGAAATGATGGTCTTTTCGTCAGTGGTAACTGAAATGTATGACTTGGTATCAATGATTTCCTGCTTCAAGACATCGATATAATGTAATCGTCATATAATAATCACATTATTTGATGCCTTATCAACAGGAACAAAAACGTATTTTGAATGGGAATCCTGTAAACCCTTATTAAGATGTCTAAACGAAGTTCTAGGTTTAGGTGGAAGAAGGTGTTTATTAGAGCTGTAAAAGGAAATGCGTTTATCAATTATATCAAAAATTAGTTTTTTCCAACAAGAAAGAGCATTAGACTCAACATGTTCTCTTCGACACCATTTAATACTAAAATTTTGTAAAGCCTCCGCAATCTGAACTCGACAAGAGTTAAAATCTATCAAGGATGGTATTCTATATTTGGGACCTTTATTCAAAAGAGACCGTAGACGTTTATCTTTAATCATCTCAAAATTGCCAGTAATCACATGACCAGCCGGAGAATAGCAAAATTTTGAGGTGGCGCAATCTCAATTATCAGGAGTATTATCATTAATATTAGGTCGGCCACAATTTTATTATACATGTAGTTGAAAATTGTATTTCTGATGGGTTTGTTATATTTGTAGCAGATGATAGGTGGTTATGTATTTTTAAAGTATTTAGGAATAGTGTCAATTACATTTTTGTCTCTAAAAATACTTGGGAGGTCAATAAAATCAATAACTTTATTAATAAAAGGAATTTTCAAGAAGAATCTTTGGTGTTCAGATAATTTGTCAATGTGCGGTCTGAGAACATGTAGAGTAAAGCTTTGTATCAAACTAGCCGTTCCTATGAGAGGATCTGATCTAAAATTTATTTTATCGGCTTGCTCGTCAATTTCTTCTAATGAACATATAGATAAGGAGGAAAGTCTAGAAAGCATGGCATGTGTACCCGAAGTTAGGCGTAAAGTATGTAGATCAAGAAGAGTCATTTCCAAACGAGATTTTCGTTTAATATCACCGTTTTTGCGAATGCCATGTGATCGAGATTTGCGTTTTCTAATAGAAAAAAATGAAAAAATATCTATATCTGGTTCTTTTGAAATATTTCCAGTCTGGTAAATATTGTCATTCAGTCCTAAAGGGAAAGGTGTTTGCAATTTTTTTATCCAATTTAATTCAGATATAAATCTAGCTTTCGATTTAAAGCTACTAGTCGCCTCCTTATCATATGTTATATGCTCAACAATTTGTACTAAAACATCTTTAAAAGAATGGCCAGATTTCCGAAAGTGTTGGTATAAAAAATTGTTTAGTTTACGATTTCGACACTGATATGCATGCTCACGAAATCGAGTTTTCAAAGCACGTCCTGTTTGTCCTACGTACTGTATACCGCTACTTGGCGCGTTTCAAGTTAAAACATAAATAACGTTAGTAGTAGTACAAACAACGTCTGAGTTTATCTTGACATTAAATGTTCTACCATTAACACTAGATTTTATCGTGGAATTACAAGAAATGTAAAAATATCATCCAAATATCGTGAAGTTTCATTGAAGGGGATACGTTTATTTACACTGTCTTTTAGGGTGGGGATGGAATAAGTGTGAGGTTGGGCGCCCATAACCCGGTTTAACCCCCAGTGACTTTTGTCACTGACCGTTCCAAGGCGGTGCTTCCATCTTCCCCCTAATGTGTGTTTGTTTTGTCTTTGTGCGTCTCTTGTTGTTGTTATAGTTATGTACATTTGCTGTTTCCTTGTGTTGCTGTTCGGGCGACTGTTTGTGCTGTATGTGGTGTTTCCTGCATGACTCAGTTTTGTACTTTCATAACATTTTGGTGTGATTGTGGATTCAAACGGAATATGAAATCTCTCTCAAAAACGAATCTGCGACAAGTGGTGCACAATTCGTAACCATAGGAATACCAATTACCTGACGGTATATAGCATTCCCATAACGTACAAATGTGGCGTAATGAACAACTTAGCCTCTATACGTTTCTACATGTTTATTTCTTCGCATCGTGATGTCTTTTTCTAACATACATATCAATCTCTATCCAACCCTCCCCTCCAGTATATATATATATATATACAATGCCTACGTAATGTCTAGACTATCTGACAGGTGTACTATCTCATGTGTATTCTTGACATATTGATAAATAAATACATGTATACTCTACATGTATCATACAGTCCATAACCATTTAACCTTTAGCAACCTTTAGCCCGTAACATAAGTATTATGTTACACACCTCTCTTCCTACAAAAAGTATTTTGAATAGAAAAATACTCGTTCGTAACCCCATATAGATCTAATCCATGAATATTATTGTTATTATTCTAACTTTAGTTTTTATACACATAGTCTCTGCTATCACTTAAAGTTCTTCTGAGTGTACTTTTGATGACAGTTCCTATGTACTTATGTAGTGATTTTGTAAGTTCATCACATTACCCACTAAAATCTGTTTAGTCTTGCTTCGTAAACTTGCATGTTGTTATTATTCGGTGTAGATTTTCGGCTGTAAATGTTCTAACACGTGTTGGTAATCTGTACTCTGACTTCTGATGTCCAGGTAAATTATTGTGTAAACTAGATGACGTAATCGCTCATGTGTGTCCTTGACATCTATTACCCTGGTCAACTTCGTACTCCGTAATTTATGTCTACCTGTGATTATCATGGATACTAAAAGTTAGTTTAAACAGGTACTTCAGGTCGTTTTTTCGGTTTTCGATGTGTACTGTGTGTTTTCCCTGATTTCGCCTCCATGCTTTTTCGTATGTCACAGAAGACGTTGCTATGTTTGACAAAAGTTTGTATATGCATTACTATGTTGATTATTCTTGTTGTTCTCCAGGCGATGTTTTTCGGTTTTGTCATTTCACCGATAAACTCATAGAGATTTCGATCCGCTGCATGACATAAAACTAGATCAACACAGACTTTGTAATTAAGTTCTATATCAAATATATTTAATACTTAAATTGAAATTATATTTCGTTATCTATATAAAAAGTGTATTTCTCAACATTGAAGTTTGGCAACCATTGTACTTATTATGTCATTTTAATTATTTTATTATTGCTTTTTAATATTTTATTTTTCTGAGGTGAAACTATACAGTTTGCAACTTGATATATCTTAGTTATATATATTTTCTTCATTAAACGATTAATTTTAGAGTGTGTAACTTGAACTCCTTAAGCATACATCTTATGGATATATATTTTCTTCACTAAACGATTAATTATTAAAGTAATACTTTTTTCAGTATATAGGTTTTACAATGTATTACAATTACCCCCCTATGTTAACATTATCTTACTTATTAAGATAATTCTTGTCATCTTAAAGTGAACTGTCTGCGCCCACTACAAACTTTTCATATAACCCTTTACCATACAATGTTTGTAATAACAATAACATCAAATATAGTTCTTCATTAAAATGTATTTACAACACTTTACTTAAATAGCGCTTTATCTTATTTACACGGTCATGATCAATATCGCATTCATCACCGATTAAACCGCGACACGTCTGTCGGGTCTATCTTACGTTTATTACGTAACCTTGTAAAGAGTACCTTTTAAAAGGTATACGCCTAGTTTATACTCTTTTACAAACAACAAAAATACTCTACTCTGTTTTTACAAACAATAAAGTAATATTCTCTGTACACGTTTCAATCATAAGACATTTTCGATACCCTCTTGTCTTATTTGAAAGTATTTGAGATCTAATTAAGGATCAATACGTTACTGCAATTAAGTCTACCTGACTTAATGTTCTTACTGAATGAAGTCTACCTTGTTTCCATTCCTGTTTAATTTTCCATATCACTATTAGTACTTGACAACAAGCTGCCGGAGGCATTATTTGTACTGTAAACCTGGCTGTTTGTATCTGACAAGTTTGCACTTACTGCCTGACTAGAGCTATTTTCGTAAGCTACGGACATGTCTGTCTTTTGAATAGGATCTAACATACTCGAGTTTTCCTCGGGCCCTGAGGAGCTCGTCTGTGTTAGAGACCCCACTTGAAATGTAATTATTTCCAGCTTTTCGTAAGCGTATGGCTAGATCTTTTAACGAAATATTATCTTCAGATGCCGAATTTAACCTGACAGTTTTATGTCTCTTGATTATTAGTTTCTTCATTTGCCGCCTACCCCTGTTTAATCCACTAGATACCCCCTCATTAGGCTCACTATCTTCATCGTAACTATTATCTTCATCACTAGAAGTTTCTTGTGGAGGCAATACATATCTACAAGCTCTGATTGGACGCTGACCTACTATTTGATTATCTGGTAAAGGCCAATCGGCGACATTTGCTTTTCTAACCTGGTCTACATTGCATTTTATAATTCTGTTATCAAGTTGGTTCTTTATTAACAACGACCTGTCACTCAATATTTCCATTATTCTCAAGTACGCCACCCATTTCGGTTGTAATTTACTCTTTTTATTAAAGTTTTTGTAGTAAACAGTATCATTCACTTCGAACTGTACCTCTTGTCTATTACTATTTATTCGCTGATTTCGCTTTTTACGAGCGGCTTTTAGATTTTGATATACTTGACGGTAAATTTCATTGTTTCTAAACATTAAATGTTTGCTGAAGTCGTCCCCATAATAAGGAAGCTTAGTTCCCAGAAGAGTATCAATAGGCAGTATAACATCACGGCCAAAAACCTTGAAAAACGGACTGTGCTTTGCACTTTCAGTAACATTAAATCTAAGACCTGCAACCGCCTGGTTCAAGATTAAGTCCCAATCTGTGATATTGTTCTGGATTAGTTTAATCAGAATGGAATTGAGCGTCGCATGACTGCGTTCGCATCTGCCATTTGCCTGAGGGTGGTAACTGCTGGTAGTCACATGATCGACTCCTAATTCTGACATTGTCTCTCTAAACATTCTTGAGGTGAAATTAGAACCATTATCTGTTATTATTCTTAATACCGCGCCATATAGGAAGAAAATGTTTTCAAAAAAAGTATGTAACACCGATTCAGTTGAAATGTCTGACAGAGGGATTACCTCGACCCAATTAGTTAGTTCACAAACATAACTAATTATATACTTATTACCGCTAGGTGTTATTGCAAAAGGTCCTTGTATATCTACGCTGATTATACTCATCGGATATTTTGGAATTTCTGGCTCTTTCAGAGGTGCTACAATAGCTTTGAGATTAACTGCCTGACAAGGCACATATTGTTGAACATATTCATATAGATTCTTATACATATTAGGCCAATAATAGAACCGCTTGATTATAGCATATCACCGACTAATTCCTGCATGTGACAGTTCATGATAGCCTTGCATTACGGCTTCCCTAAGATGGCTAGGTACATATACGCGTAATAATGGATCTTCATCTGCATTTAAAATAAAATAAAGTAGGTTGTCTTTGATTAGAAATTTACGACTTTCCTTATCTGAAATTTCATTATGTTTTAAGTTGGTTATAAATTTGTTTAACTCTACATCTTTAATTTGTTCCAAGCTCATGTCTAGTGTCTTGAGGCCATTTAGCTTGTCTAACTCGGGATAGCTTAACTGGTTCTTTGAATCGGCCATTTCTTTGGGGTCAAAACATGTATTGTTTATCGCCCCTATTAATTTATGGTCTACGCCGTTGTCGTCATGACAACTGTCCTGACAACTGTCATCGCTGACTGAATTTGTACCCTTAATATTCCGTGAAAGCATGTCGGCTACAACATTAGCGACCCCTGGAATACATTCTATTGTGCAGTCATGGCATGAGATTTCTAGTGCATATCTCTCAAATAGTTTGTTGTCGAATTTTGATTTTAGTAGATAAATCAACGGGCGGTGATCAGTTCGAATTTTCACTTTTGCACCACTTAAGTAACAATCTAACTTCTTCAGCGCAAAACTAATAGCAAGTGTTTCTTTTAAAATAGTACTGTATTTTCTTTGCGATCTGTTTAATTTTTGGCTAATATACGCAATTGGAACTTCCTCCTCAACCTTACCTGTTTTTGATTGTGCTAATACGGCTCCTAAAGCGAAATTTGAACTGTCCGTGTATAAAATGTATTCTGCATTGATATCAGGATGTGATAATGTGGGTAATAATTGTAGCTGACGTATGATTTTGTTAAAACTGGTCTCACATTCATTTGACCACTCAAACGGTACACTTTTTTTAATATGCTTAATGTTTAATGTGTTTCGTCTTGATATGCGTCCTGTTATGTTTTATCTTGTGGCTTTACCGTTTCTCTTTAGATGGTGTTTGATGCGGTGTCAATCCGTGTGTGGCTCTCCCTGTTTGACTATTTTTCCATAATTAGCCGCGTTAAAGGTAAAGCTATCTCAGCGTAGTTTGGAATGAATTTTCTATAATATCCCGACATTCCAAGAAATGACCTAACTCCTTTTACATTTTTCGGAATTTGAAAGTCTTTTAAAGCTTCCACCTTTTTCGGGTCTGGTCTAATTCCTTCCTCTGAGATTATGTGCCCTAGGTATGTAGTACTGTTTTTTATAAAGTGACACTTCTTAAGTTTTAATTTAAGGTTATGCTGTTTCAGTCTATCAAAAACTAGTTGTATGTGCTTTAGATGATCTTCTAATGTGGAACTGAATATCAGAATATCATCGAGATAAGCTACACTACAGGCTTCTAAGCCTTCTAAAATCAGCAAAATTACTTGTGCAAATGTCCCTGCGGCTAGATTTATTCCCATAGCTAATCTATTGAATTCAAAAACCTGAGATTACTGGTAGTAAACGCAGTTTTTGATTTACTGTTTTCATCCAATTCTATTTGGTGATATCCCTGACTTAAATCTAGTGTCGTAAAATATTTAGCTCCATTTAGCTTAAAATATCATCAATCTGTGTTAAAGGAAAACTAGTGGGTTGGATTATCCTGTTTATTGCTCTGAAGTCAATGCATAACCTTTTTGAACCATCTTGTTTTGAAACTAGTAAACAGGGGGAACTCCAAGGACTACTACTCTTTCTAATAATATCAGCCTCTAACATTTTATCAAGCTTTTCTTTCAGTACTTGTCTCTGCACAAACGGCATTCTATAAGGTCTCTGGCTAATCGGTAAATGATCGCCTGTAGGAATGTTGACTTTAACATTCGGAACTTTACCTATATCATATTCGGACTTAGAGAATATCGCTTCGTTTTTCTGTATAAGCTGTTGTACTTTTTCATAATGTTGCGATGGTGTATTTATATCAGACAGACTATTTAAAATCGGTTTGTGAATAGTTAAACACTCTTCATTTTCCTTATTGAAAACCGACTCTATCATATTCTCCTGATTAGATTTAACCTTAGCGATTATGCAGCCTCTTTTTAATTTAATTGTTTTGCCTGACTCATTTGCGATAATTATCGGAACAATTCTATTTTTTCTTAAATGTACCAAAGCGGGAGCTATTTGTAAGTTAGGTTCTTCTGAAATATACCCTGTTTCCATTGAAAAAACTTCATAGTCACAATTATTTTCTATACTAGGATTAGCTTTAAGTTTTCCTTGAACTTGATTTATAGTTTGTGGTTTGAGAATTGTAGTCTTATTTAGTCTAATTATTGATGCTATACACCTGTCGTCTTCCAACGGAACATATTCATCTTTAATTCTAATACAGTTTAGATCAAAATAAATTCGACAGCTATTTCCGGCTAAAAATCTCTTCCTATTATACAATTTCTGTTTAGGTTATTGACAATTACAAACGTGTGGTCTAAACATAGCTTGCTTACTTTAATTTTCAAATTCGCACACCCTACAACCTGTAAATTATCACCTGAAGCCGACTCTAGTGTAATGTGCGTTTTAGACAGTGGTATTTTAGGCTTAATTGAATCAAAAATTCTTTTATGTAATATACTGACGGAGGCTCCTGTATCTATCAAACTTCTAACCTGTTTGTTTCCTACCTTGATTAGGCATGAATTTGGTATCTCTTTATTTGCAGTAACATTATATGATCCTACATTATTTTGTTTCCGAGCACCGATCTCGTTATGACGGAAACGTCCGAGTTTTCCGAATGTCTACTTTTCGGCCTGTTCATCAACTGTCTGAACTCTTTACACTCAAATTTCACTTGATCGAGCTAACCACAAAACCAACATCGTGTTTTGACCCTACGCGCATGCGTATATTCTTTGTTTACGTCTACCGTTTCCGATTTGACATTATTGATTGACAATTTTCTTTTCTCTCGTTTCCGTTTCCGTTTAGATCGTATAATCTCTCTTTTGCTAACTGTTCCCCTAGATCTTATCTAATTTTGTCTCCGATATTCTGTTCGCTTACAGCTATTTCTATTGCATTTTGAAAACTTATAGGATTCTTCCTTATCAAATATTCCCTAATTTCTCCATCAATTAACCCCTCTGTGAAAAACCAAATTAATTGCTGTTCAATTACTTCTGTATTTTGCTCAAAATTTTCATAAGCACTTTTGCCAAAACTTGTATTCTCTCTGCAAAAATCTGTACATGTTCACCTCTTTGTTGTTTAATATTGCTTAGTAGTGAAACATTATGATATCTATCTGTTACTTCTCAAAAAAGATTTTCCGACTCATTTTTCAACTGTTGCCAACTTAAATATTGATTACTTTGTAAACGTTTTTGTATGAATTCTAAAACAATCCCTGTACTGGATCTTAAAGCAATTAATGTTTTCGTTGTTTCTGAAATATTGTTAACTAACACAAATTTGTCTATATTTCTGAGTGTTTGTTCTGTATGTGGTGTTTCCTGCATGACTCATTTTTGTACTTTTATCCATGATTCGAATTCTTTAGTTTTTCCATCAAAAGTGAAGTTTACATTTTGTGCTGATACATTTTTTAATTGATTTGCTAAATTTTCCAAAGTCTGAGTCAATCCAATTTCCGCCATTATTAGCCTACAGATCAAAACAACACCACAAGCCACAAAGTGAAATGACTTACCCGTACTCCGACATTTTTCCGCAACGGATCCAGAATCCCTGGTCACGTGGCACCATAAACGCCCGTGTGGCGTAATGAACAACTTAGCCTCTATACGTTTCTACATGTTTATTTCTTCGCATCGTGATGTCTTTTTCTAACATACATATCTATCTCTATCCAACCCTCCCCTCCAGTATATATATACAATGCCTACGTAATGTCTAGACTATCTGACAGGTGTACTATCTCATGTGTATTCTTGACATATTGATAAATATATACATGTATACTCTACATGTATCATACAGTCCATAACCATTTAACCTTTAGCAACCTTTAGCCCGTAACATAAGTGTTATGTTACACAAATATGTAATCCAAAAGAAAGAGATTATTGATTCGCAAACTTCTGACCAAATCCAATTGGTGTAATATTTCATTTGCTCGTCGATAAAGAATGCCTTTTCAGCATTACATGCCAGAAATGATGTTTTTTCCCGGGCAAATACTTTCTGGATTAAGTTAGTCAGTTTATCTTTAATTAAAATATGAGGAATAGTTGTTTAGTATTTTTTGTATTTGTGCGTGCGTGTGTGTGAAATCATCATTCCATTTAGTGAAATAAATGAAACGTTACACTGTCGAAGATGACACGTTACTTCCACTTTCCCGTGCCCATGTCTTATCCGAAAAGAAGCAATTGGAAGTAGGGATAGGGAAATATGTACTTGTATCCTTTCCCATAATAAGTAAACATTTGAAAAATGATAAAGACTGTTATATTATTTTGAATTTCAGTTTAACCCAGCTGTATCATTCTCTGAAAACAACCCTGAATTCGTCAAGGATCCTCCTAAACACGCACAAGTACATTGTATTATATTCGTAGTTGATGCACCAACTCTAATTGGGGACCTATCCAAGTCTCTCATAGATAAAATCGGTGAACTACAGGACACCATTGCAGAATCAATGGGTAAAATTAGTTTGATTTTTTGTTTTAGTGTGTGTATGTTTGATTGATTTCGTTCGTATAGTATCACATGGCAATGTACAGTAAAACCTCTCTATAATAACCACTAAATTACTTAAAGTATCTTTGTTAAAGGCGGGTTGCTGCTTAAAGCAAGGTGAAAGTAAGACAGAACGTTCCTATCGGAGCGTTCTGTTTTACTTTCACATTGCTTTAAGCAGCTACATGCTCTAAATACAAACTAATTAACACAATTTAGTGGTCGTTATAGAGAGGTCTTACTGTAAATACGTATGTATATTCGATATTTGATACGACTCTATTCCTTTTTTCAAAATATTGGATAATGATTAATTCAATCTTATATACTGCTTTGTGCATTAAAGCAAAACTTCTTTTTGAAATTGAAAGGTTAACAAAAAAGTGTAAACGGGCTGCAAAACGTGTGTGGGTGAGAATGCTTTTCAGAAATAAATTCGTTAACATTGACTGCATTCTTTTTGTTGAAATCGCTGGGAAAAGCTGACGATGAGCTATGTGAAAGCGCTGAGATCGTCTATTGTCATTTACAGCATATCAGTAAATCAACAAATAAAGCAAACCACACTGACCAGTAATAACCTAGGCTCACATGAATCATTCGAGTAAGGCCCTCTTTCCGTGTTACTCGGCAGTGCTGATCATTCGGTGACCTCTATCAGTTTTTAATTTTCAAATTAAATCATGTTCACCAAGCACATTAATAAAACTTCTTTGAAACGACTCAGCTTGTTTCAAACTAATGTTTAAAGTAATTTAAAGGATTGGTGCTTAGGTAAAACTCGAGAAATGGAAGGCTATCGTCAGATAGCTGCACTATTTCGTTTTTGTCGTACCCTTTATTACTTTTCTATAGTTACTATGTTTGCAGCTCAATCATTAAGTACACTAGCGATAGGTGGATACACTTTGTTCACTTAAATGTTTTCGTTATACATGTACTTTACCACTGTATTTGCCATCGCGGTAGTCGGAGAGGGGATACTTTTATTTACACTGTTTGTCTTTTAGGGTGGGGATGGAATAAGTGTGAGGTTGTACGTTCTAAATCCGGTTTAAACCCCAAGTGACTTTTGTCACTGACCGTTCCAAGGTGGTACTTCCATCTTCTCCCTATTGCATGTTTGTGTTGTCTTTGTGCATCTCTTGATGTTTTTATAGTTATGCACATTTGCTGTTTCCTTGTGTTGCTGTTCGGGCGGTTGTTTGTTCTGTATGTGGTGTGTCGTACATAACGCATTCTGGTACTTCTACCAGTAGAGTTCTAGCCAGTGTGATTCATTAAAATATTGCTCACAGGGGAGTGGCTTATTTCCATTGTCTACCTAAGGTGAAAAGATATTTGAAACCATTAGATAGATTTACGAAGTTGAGCAGCATGGTGTTTTAATGATCATTTTCAGCTATTATTGTTTAACAATATGGCTACTACCACTGATAAGACAAGTTTGAAGGAATATTTATTAGATGAACTTCAGAATTTATTTATTTGAGTTCACAACAAAACAACTGAGTTTGGACCAATAATGGTACTACTGCTTGATGTTTATGGGCCTAAGAACATGTCCGTCCTTCACGGATATATACTGTCAACACTAGTTTCTTTTCTCATCTGCTCAGTTTATGACTAATTGCGCGGACATTGTTTTTAAATATTGGATACCTATTTGCATGTACGCCGACAAGAAAGGTTTAGTACTTTATGAAGGCGACCTCTTAAATCCAGAAACGGGAGGAGAACGTCGGATATCTGTACTATTTCGTTTTTGTCGTACCGTTTATTACTTTTCTACAGTTACTCTGTTTGCAGCTCATACATTGAGTACACTAGCGATGGTGGCTACAGTTTGTTCACTTAAATGTTTTCGTTATACATGCACTTTACCAGTGTATTTGCCATCGCGGCTGTTGTAGCTTAGTCGGAGAGGGGATACGTTTATTTACACTGTTTGTCTTTTAGGGTGGGAATGGAATAAGTGTGAGGTTGGGCGCCCATAAACCGGTTTATCCCCCCAGTGACTTTGTCACTGACCGTTCCAAGGCGGTACTTCCATCTTCCCCCTATTGTATGTTTGTTTTGTCTTTGTGCGTCTGTTGATGTTTTTATAGTTATGTACATTTGCTTTTTCCGTTTGCTGCTGTTCGGGCGACTGTTTGTTCTGTGTGTGGTGTTTCCTGCTTAACTCATATTTGTACTTTTGTGACCAAATAATGGAGTAGATTTGTATGTGACTGTTTCGTACTTGCAGTTACCCGACGAATCATGTGTCTTAAAAAAATCGATCAGATGTGTGAAAACGTACAGAATGATCTAAAAAGAACGTTCTCCTGTAAAAGAAGTCAAGGAGAGGTCTGCAGCAGCTTCTTATCAAACAGTTGCTATAAACAGGCACCGTTTGACAAGGGTTTGGCACCGGATCGTAAACGGGCTTTTATAAAATTATTGTACATCCAAATATTATTTGCGTTCTAAGTAGAACAAAGACGATGTCTATCAAGCGCCACTGCTTAGGAAACAAATTGCTTTTAAATAATGTAAAGTTAAAGAAAAGGATTTGTCTGAGGTACAGCGGCAGCCCTGTATGCGGTCACTTCTGGGTCGTTGCAAGAAGTTCTATGAAAAAAATGTATTCCGTGTATTGGAATTTATCCATTCATCTTCTCTTGTGACGTATGTGGATAAACTTAGGTTTATTAGAATAGAACAGAATATAATATATACTATATTTTATTTACCAATCATTGGCCCTTTCGGGTTACAAATCAATACATACTAAAATAGTTATGAATGAACACAAATGACATTAAACTTAAACACATGTTTTATAATGAACTTAGGTTTAGTACTCTATGAAGGCGACCTCTTACATCCATAAACGGAAGGAAAAGTAGGATATCTGTACTATTTCGTTTTTGTCGTACCCTTTATTACTTTTCTACAGTTACTTTGTTTACAGCTAAATCATTGAGTACACTAGCGATGGGTGGATACAGTTTGTTCACTTAAATGTTTTCATTATACATGCACTTTACCACCGTTTTTGCCATCGCAGTTGTTGTAGATTAGTCGGAGAGGGGATACGTTTATTTACACTGTTTGTCTTTTTAGGTGCGGATGGAATAAATGTGAGGTTGGGCGCCCCCGAAAAACGGTTTAACCCCCAGTGACTTTTGTCACTGACCGTTCCAAGGCGGTACTTCCATCTTCCCCCTATTGTATGTTTGTTTTGTCTTTGTGCGTATGTTGATGTTTTTATAGTTAAGTACATTTGCTGTTTCCGTTTGTTGCTGTTCGGGCGACTGTTTGTTCTGTGTGTGGTGTTTCCTGCATAACTCATGTTTGTACTTTTGTGACCAAATAATGGAGTGGATTTGTATGTGACTGTTTTCGTACTTGCAGTTACCCCACGAATCATGTGTCTTACAAAAATCGATCAGATGTGTGAAAACGTACAGAATGATCTAAAAAGAACGTTCTCCTGTACAAGAGTAAGGGACGCTGTTAACAAGGCCAGTGAGATTTTTGGGAT
The DNA here is from genome assembly GCA_963576725.1 of Azorinus chamasolen. Classification (NCBI taxonomy): domain Eukaryota; kingdom Metazoa; phylum Mollusca; class Bivalvia; order Cardiida; family Solecurtidae; genus Azorinus; species Azorinus chamasolen. Next base: position 24,291,926 of record OY755238.1, on the reverse strand, counting down.
CCCACGTATGAGCATTCACCCGATCAAGAACTATGAGAATGAAGTTTGTGTTAACAACGATATGAATTATCTGCTGAAGCAAGCACTGCAACAGGCGCTGGATTTTGCTGCGGATTACCTTGAAGATCATGAATAAAAATGATAACGAGTATTTCTATACTGTTAAAATGAACTACAGAAAGGATTTATCGTGTATTTAGTTTTACCCATATTTACTTACATGCATATTTCACACAAACATTGAATAAAACCAGACACTACTGTAGGACCCGTCCAATCTTGGACTGCTATGTTTGCTGATGAAGTTATATTAGAACTAAATATACTTATCTACCAATATCAAAATATGCGTGCATATGCCATTATAAAAATCAGCTAATAATATAATTATTCATGATGTTATTATTTGTTACATGAATAAACATGGAGTTAATAGTTAATCAACATTCTTATTGATAATGTAAAAACTTCTTAAATTAAATATTCAGGATTTAACCTATTTTTCATACAGACAGTCTTGGACACCTTTGCAAATAAAATAGGAGTCGTCTGATAAGGACCTTCTGTTTTCTTTCATGGAATACTGCATAGTTGGTGTCATCGTTTCTGTCAGAGCTACAAATTCATGCATTATTAATTTGTGATGATACAAAATGAGTCCAAATATATTCATGCGGAAAAGGGTTAATACACAATGTGGACTTGCCTTGATTTTTGTAGATCTCTTACCTCTCTTTTAGATAATATATTTGTGCGTTATGGGGATACCATATATCGTATACCATGGATACAAATTGTGCCCCTCTTGTTGCAGATTTGTTTTTGTACTGCTATGAGAGGGATTTTATGCTTAGCTAAAAACCTGATACACAGACCGATATTGTTGATGCTTTTAATAAAACTTCAAGGTATTTAGACGATATTTTGAATTTAGATAATCCTTATTTTGATACTATGATTTCTTCATTTTACCCAAAAGAACTGTCTTGAAACAAAGCGAATCAATCTGACATTATAGCTTCATTTTTAGATTTGAATCTTTCAATTACAAATGATAAAGTTTCGTCCAAAATATACGATAAAAGAGAAGATTTTAATTTTAAAATTGTTAATTATCCTTTTCTAGATGGAGATGTGCCACGTTCTACATCTTATGGGGTTTATATTTCTTAACTTATTAGGTTTGCCCGAGCCTGTTCTTTGCTTGAAGATTTTAACAGACGTAATTTAGTTATAACTGATAAACTTCTTAAGCAGGGTTACAGATATCACAGATATCACAAACTTCGGAAAACTTTTTCTAAAGTTTATTATCGAAATTTACCACTCATTAGTAAATATAATTCCAATCTACGGACGTTACTACAACAAGGCATTTCTCAACCAGACTTTTATGGGGGTGTTATCTACACACTCGGGGTCATATCCATTTTCATGATTTGTTTATAAAACGCATTAAAACATTTAAAAAGAAAGGTTATGATCCTATTATATTGCAACGCACTGCATGTTTGGTTATCGACCCTTTTACAGTCGGTAGCTACGCTTCCCTCTTTGCTTGCGCGATGACAGGCCGAGTGTTGTACTCTATGATGGTATACTCTTAAACTTGGATACAGGATGAGCTTACCAGACTCATGTATTACTTTTTCCCTGTCGTGCCCTTAACGGCTTACCTGCAGGTGCTCTGACTTCAGCAAAGTCATTGAGTACATATTTGACGGATTGTCACAGTGATTATGCTATGTTTTGCATGTTGTCCTGTGTTCACCGTCGTCTATGTTGTTGGTAAGTCCAGCGGGGATACCTTTATTTACACTATTTGTAAAGCTAGGGTGACTTTGAGAGAAGTGTGAGGTTAGGACGTCCGTAAACCGGTTTAAACCCCCAGTGGTGATTTTGCTACTGACCGTGCCAATGCGGTACTCTCTTTGTCACCCTTCCTTTTGTTTGCCTTGCGTCTTTGTGCTTGTGATTTTGTTCATGTGTGGAACGTTTGTCTCTGGTTCTTGTGTGTCTTTGGTGTTCACTGTGTTCATCTCGTGTGTGAGTGTGCGTTTGGGTGTGTGGTTGTGTGTGTGTATGTGTGTCATGCTGTCTATCGGAGTTTTGGTGGTGGTTGTGTCTTGTATGTGGCTTTGCCTGCTTGACTTTACTACTTTTCCATTAATGTTTCAATGATTTGAAAGAAATGCAAACATTTAAACAGGATAACGGTTTCTTCTTTCCGTGTGTATAATATTGGCGGCGCAGCCATCTGATTTGGATCTACTCTTTTTGCAAAGTCATGTAAAGGTGTTATCAAATAAATACGACAACCAGTTTTTCTCGGTGCGTGTTTCTGTGCAATTCAAGCTTCTTTTTTAACTTGGTAAATCGTTTCTCTTCTCAAACGCATGTTTGATCGGAGAAAGTGAAACTTAAGAGAGAAAATAAATAAAACTGGATAACTGGTTTTCTCTTCAGGCAGCTATGTATTTAAACTGTGCAAGTTAGCTGCGATCTGAGGATAACCAGTGCAGGCAATTTGGAGTTAGATGAGACACTCTTGTGAAACTATTTAACAATCTGGGTGTATTCATAGTAGTAATTTGATGTAATTATGCAAGAATTCAATCAATGATTAAATAGACTGACTTTATGATCATTTTGATTTTTTTTAAATCCATATATTACAAAGATGGACCAGTAATAACACAATTCAAACCTTCTGTGAAAAAAATGACCTTCGCTCAGTGCAAGAGTATATACCTTCACTCCATGAATAGTCATGGAAGAAATAATAACACATAAGCGTAGGAGACGGGGGCCGAACCCCCCCCCCCCTCCTCCAAATGTTGAGACAGCGAGGGGGCAGAATATACTTTGCCCCCTCCCCCAATAATTCTCAAGTCCGAACATTAAAAAATGAAAAAGAAAAGCGAGAGGGATATAAAATTTACACTTCCTAATGTTATGAAATTATTTGTTTTGTACCTGCAATTAATTACGGCTTTTTCGTCTCGCATATCTATAACTTAGCCCCGTTCAACGGTAAACAATCAGATCATTCATAACTAGTCGTCTTATTCCACCAGGACTCTGAATATCTGAAGTGTTCCGGGTGCAATAAGATAAGCTTTCCACGGCTATACTCCGAACCCTGGCAGAAAACGACGACTAGTTACGACTGGCGCTATTTTTGTCTTTTTCTACATGTGTTTAATAGCACAAAAATAAGTCATGCAGGAAACACCACATACAGAACAAACAGCCGCTCAAACAGCAACACAAGGAAACAGCAAATGTACATAACTATAAAAACAACAAGAGACGCACAAAGACAAAACAAACATACAATAGGGGGAAGGTGGAAGTACCGCCTTGGAACTGTCAGTGACAAAAGTCACTGGGGGTTAAACCGTTTTTTGGGGGCGCCCAACCTCACATTTATTCCATCCGCACCTAAAAAGACAAACAGTGTAAATAAACGTATCCCCTCTCCGACTAATCTACAACAACTGCGATGGCAAAAACGGTGGTAAAGTGCATGTATAATGAAAACATTTAAGTGAACAAACTGTATCCACCCATCGCTAGTGTACTCAATGATTTAGCTGTAAACAAAGTAACTGTAGAAAAGTAATAAAGGGTACGACAAAAACAAAAGTACAGATATCCTACTTTTCCTTCCGTTTATGGATTTAAGAGGTCGCCTTCATAGAGTACTAAACCTAAGTTCATTTATAAAACATGTGTTTAAGTTTAATGTCATTTGTGTTCATTCATAACTATTTTAGTATGTATTGATTTGTAACCCGAAAGGGCCAATGATTGGTAAGTAAAATATAGTATATATTCTATTCTGTTCTATTCTAATAAACCTAAGTTTATCCACATACGTCACAAGAGAAGATGACTGGATAAATTCCAATACACGGAATACATTTTATCATAGAACTTCTTGCAACGACCCAGAAGTGACCGCATACAGGGCTGCCGCTGTACCTCAGACAAATCCTTTTCTTTAACTTTACATTATTTAAAAGCAATTTGTTTCCTAAGCAGTGGCGCTTGATAGACATCGTCTTTGTTCTACTTAGAACGCAAATAATATTTGGATGTACAATAATTTTATAAAAGCCCGTTTACGATCCGGTGCCAAACCCTTGTCAAACGGTGCCTGTTTATAGCAACTGTTTGATAAGAAGCTGCTGCAGACCTCTCCTTGGCTTCTTTTTAAAGGAAGCCAACTTGTATTGGTGACTGAATTGGAAACAGAGATTCTGATTACCCTACTTACCCTAAGTATTCTAATAACTCTAAGTAGTTTGGCAGACAAACATAGACAGATAGTGCAGATTTGGATCACACTTCTCAACAAGGTGTAGTTTGAGCAGGATCTATACTATTAGCTAGCTGGTATGTCAGTGTGACGTTATTACATTGGCACTTAATTGTCCTATTTAGCTTTCCCAACCAATGAAGTGAGTTAAGGTATCATAAAATTCATTTTGCATTTTTTTTCGCACGGCCAAACTGATCTGCCCTGTAACTGCATTTTTATATGTAGGCCATCTTTAGCTCTGATCAATAAATTTGTTCATGCAAAATGTATGAGTGTATGTATGTATGTATGTATGTATGTATGTATGTATGTATGTATGTATGTATGTATGTATGTATGTATGTATGTATGTATGTGTGTATGTGTGTGTGTGTGTGTGTGTGTGTGTGTGTGTGTGTGTGTGCGTGTGTGTGTGTGTGTGTGTGTGTATGTATGTATGTATTCATGTATGTATGTATGTATGTATGTGTGTATGTATGTGTGTGTGTGTGTGTGTGTGTGTGTGTGTGTGTGTGTGTGTGTGTGTGTGTGTGTGTGTGTGTGTGTGTGTGTGTGTGTGTGTGTGTGTGTGTGTGTGTGTATGTGTGTGTGTGTGTGTGTGTGTGTGTGTGTGTGTGTGTGTGTGTGTGTGTGTGTGTGTGTGTATGTATGTACGTATGAACTGTCTGATCAGGATTTGCTCTCTTTGATTTATAAATAATATAATATATTTGATTCTACAGTTTCTGCAATAACCAAAACGTTCATATTCAAGAGTATACAAATACTCTAATTAATATTCACGAAGTCGCACATTCTTGTTTTAATATCCAGGAAGGAAAGGGATAATGAAATAAATCAGCTCAGTAGAATCTCTCCCCCCTCCATATCGCGATATCTTGGACATGACTTTAGGATGTCCGTAAACTGGTTTAAACCCCCAGTGGTGATTTTGCTACTGACCGTGCCAATGCGGTTCTCTCTGTCACCCTTACTTTTGTTTGTCTTGTGTCTTTGTGCTTGTGTTTTGTTCATGTTTGTCTCTGGTGCTCGTGTATTTGTAGATGTTTTCTGTGTTCTTCTCGTGTGTTTGTGTGTGTTTGGTCGTGTGTGTGACATGCTGTCTATTGATTTGTTGGTGGTGATTGCGTCTTGTATGTGACTTTCTACTGTATGTGTGTGTATGAGTATAGATTGCTATGCTTTCTGTAGGTGTTTTGGTGATGGTGGCGTTTTGTCTGTGGCTTTTCCTGCTTGACTTTACTACTTTTTCATTTAGCATAGATAACTCTTATCGAGCTGAGTACGACTTGTGTGATACTTTTATGTAGATTTGATTTATATGAGTTTTCTAAATTTGACAATTGTAGAGATCGCCACCTTCTCCTGGTTTATGCTATTATAGTAAAATCCTGATCATTCGAACATTAAAATACGTATGATTATCGATCTTTAAGACAGGTGCCAGCTCCTGTATGAGTTTTCTGCATGACTTTTACCCTGCATTAAGCATTCATCTGCATTAAAGGATCTAAATACTTCTATAATAAAATTTCGAACAACCGAGAGGTGGTCTGTATTTTTTCATAGAAATAAAAAGACATAAATGTTGTTAGGAAATCTTCAAAGCTGATAACGTTTTTAAACGCCAAGTAATACATGAAATTGTAGATTACAACAGTTTAGAGTTTCGCGGAAAGCAAACGGCAAACAAATGGATAAAAAACACCCAGGTAGGTCCATTTTGGCAGTGGGATAAATAAATCTTGTTGAACAGCAGGTATAGGTTTCCAATGGTGTGTTTTCATAACAAGATACAGAATATCAATCAGATTTTATATGTAAATACTCCAATGAGTTACATATTAACCCTTTTATCACACAGAGAGTAGACCATGATGATACAGTTCATGTAGGAGTCTTCGAATCAGGATGTGCTATGTTTGCTTAACCCCTTACTCCAAGAATATTCATGTTAGAAGTGTTCATGAATATTAATCATATATAGTTATAATAGCACACGGGCAAGGGACGTTTTTTAGATACGGTAGAATGAGATCTATATTATTTCATAAGAAAGCAGAGCAGACCCTGATCAAATGACTCCTGTAGATGACCGAGTTTACTCTGTTTGCATAGAGAACAGACGTTGGCTACATGGATGAAGGACCATGCCTTACATCTATATAAATAACTACAGTAAAACCACTCTTAACTTGGCACATTTTAGTAGTCGTTATAGAGAGGTTTTACTGTAGATTTTGATATGTAGATTATTGCTTCATGGATTTACTTCCACATAATTTGAGGAAAACCCATCCTTACCCTTAGTTTGGGACCCATCCAGTTTTTAACATGAATACGAAATGCTGAAATGTTAAACAAAATCGAAAACTGTTGAAAAAAGATACAAAAACAAAATTTAGCTTAAATCCAGCAAAAAAAATTATGGTGGCAGTGATGACCGCACGTCGTGACAAGGGAGATCACTGTGTAGAGTTTGTAATTTCATAAGGAAACAGAGTAGATCCAGATCAGACGGCTCCTACAAAAATCATCCGAGGAGAGTCTACTCTGTTTGAAAAGATAAGGAAAGACTTTTATGTGAAGGAAAGGGTTAAACGGTTAAAATAATTATTATATAGCAGTATAAACGTCAAATTTGTTACGAATGCGGTTATCTTCTCGTATTCAGGACGCAAATATATGAGAAAAACTCTTGTAAATGATCCGATTGTCAGATGAAATACAAAGGAAATTTCACCTTGTAACCGTGAATGATCTGTCATAGTGTTAACTCCATGAAAAAAGATATAATTGACAATTTTACCACTGATCGTCAAACTTCAAACAGGCTAAGTTTACCCTGAACAATCAGGGACATTTTAACCATTTCCTTATGTAGGCGCATTTTCACGCATCTGCAAACAGAGTAGACCCAGATCCTTCGGCTCCTATAGGAAACATGTATATGTACAGACACATGTATATGTACTGGAACATGTATATGTACTGGAACATGTATATGTACAGAAACATGTATATATACACTCACACACATATGTATATGTACTGACACATGTATATGTCCTGCCACATGTATATCTACACACACGTGTATATGTACTGACACATGTATATGTACAGACACATGTATATGTACTGATACATGTATATGTCCTGACACATGTATATGTACAGACACATGTATATGTACTTACACATGTATATGTCCTGACACATGTATATATACAGACACATGTATATGTACTGACACATGTATATGTACAGACACATGTATATGTACTGACACATGTATATGTACAGACACATGTATATGTACTGACACATGTATATGTACAGACACATGTATATGTCCTGACACATGTATATGTACAGACACATGTATATGTACTGACACATGTATATGTCCTGACACATGTATATGTACAGACACATGTATATGTACTGACACATGTATATGTACTGAAACATGTATATCTACACACACACACATGTATATGCAATAGCACATGTATATGTACTGACACATATATATGTACACACACATCTATATGTCCTGACACATGTATATGTACACACACATGTATATGTACTGATACATGTATATGTACTGACACATGTATATGATATTAACACTACTAGAGTTATCCTGCTGACCGCGACCTGATTCGCATATACAAACAGTTTGGATCCAGATGAGACACCGAGTAGCTCGGCGTCTCATTAGGATCCAAACTGCTCGACACCCAGCCTCAAGTGTGTCAAAGCTTTATCGATTGGGATGTTATCAAAATTGCACGAGATCTAAAGTTGAGCAGATAATATCACTCAAAACGAGATACGGTAGTATAATATCTCACAACGAGATACGGGTTGTGACTTTAACAATGTAGATACAATAAGGAGTATATGTAACGTATAATTACCATAAAAAATACAATTTCATTTCAATGGCTAGTTCATTTTCAAATAACAATTTGAATATTTGAAAACCATATTCCAAACGAGTTCTTTTAACAGTGCTTCACTTCCATTGGCTAATCAATGATGACATTTTGGTTCCAGATCAGACTCTGAGTGACTCCGCGTCTCTAAGCTGTTTGACACTCGGTCAATAGTTTCTTTCTGCCCCATATCTCATAAGTCAATAGTTTCTTAAAAGTTTGACGGAATCGAATGTAATCAAAATTGTACCAGATCAGGAGCTGAAGAGACATGTTGTTTTTCAGCTTACTAAGCGTTTTTATCGAGGCTATTATAGAACATAACACGTTCACATGTAAAAATAAAAGTACAATTAGTGCCTACAATTGTCACATTCAAGGTCAAGGACTGTCATTTGTTAAGTGTTATAGTAAAATTACAACTCACCAGAGTCCAAAGTCGCTCCCAGCGGCCTGGCACATGGTCATAATAGTTAACTAACGGAGCTCAATAATTGTGTGTCTTGCGTCTTTCAGTTCTATGAATAATCTGGCGGGCGGAAGTGGAACTGTGGTCACGTGACCCTCGGTCTCGTCGGTCTCCCTATTCTCCGGGACCTCTAAAAGATCTCGGTTTCACTACATTCCTCCCCGTTTTATAGGAGTGTTGCTCACATCCAAAATGAAAGCTATTCTTCTGCATGGATTTCAGGTCAATCTAGAAATCCAACATAATTCTCAGCTAAAACTAGAGAATATTAAATATCTTAATAATAGTTCTCAGATTCCACTAGAGAAACTATAGTCTACCCCTTTCAGCTCTTAGCTATTACAGTATTTGTTCTCAGCTGTCTCTAGAGAACCTACAAGTCATATTTATACGGTATGACATCCGTATAATTTACGGCCGTTCTGCTCGGTGGCCTTCAGTACGGGCTCTATCGACATCATCCTGATGTATGCCACCTTTGCAGCCACGTCACAAATGAACGCAGGGGTGTTGATCACCTGGTCGGAATGGACAGGTAAATATGGACAGTCCGTTTCGATAAGGAGTCTATCTAGTGGGACTCTATTTAGTGCATTTCTCTGGTCGACGTTGAAATGACATGTCAGACCAGTAAAGCCGAAGTAGCAGTTGCTAAATGCACTACTCCATGCTCTATAGGTAGCTACATTTCCATTAAAGCAATGCAGATGTATCCGCTGGTAAGGTGAGCAGTGCTTCTTTACCAATTCTAAGCACCTGGCATAAGCTCGGGTTCCAAGCGGATCCTTGTTTCTATGGCCTCGTACGTGTAAGACTAGTACTCTTCCGAGACCACAGATAGGCAGAACCTTTTCCAAAAGTTTCTCCTGCGCTGGCCAATTTCTTTCAGGGACGGTTTGATCCAGTCCCACTTCTCCCAGCGCTGCTACTCTTGGGTTCGCCAATAGACCTTGCATTGCGGCTCACTGAATTGCCCTGCTTTCTTAGGATGTACCCCCAACGGCTACTCTCCAGTTCGGGTTTTCGGGCAATTTGACCTCGCTAAACTCTTCAGGATCGCAATAGTTGACAACTCCACCTGTAACTCCTACTTTATAAGTTGGCAACCGTCCAGCTGGCAAATTAAGAGCATCTACTGGTGTCTCGACGGGATCCCCGGTCTGTTGCCAGTTCAGCCTGTTGAGGTGGAAATGACTGTCAAAGGCTGTTGAGTAGGATGAATCCACTTCAATTTGGCGGTTTGGTCTAGGTGGAGGTTGAGCAGTTAATGCTGGTTCTCGGGCAACGTCGGCATAAGACTTCTTTTTGCTCCTGGTTACTGTAGTCCAGTTATCATCTAGGACTACCCCCGAAGCCAATGGGGTTTCCTCCAAGGAGCTAATAACCACTGGGTCAGGTCGAGTTTCACTATCCTGGCCCACAGTTGGTTCCACCGTTGGAATAGGAGGAACCTCATCTATCGCCATCGCCGACTCCTCTATGGATGAAGTTGCTATATACTCAGGCACTTCTGATGTGGCCGGGCAAGACACTGGGGGTCTACTGCCCTCACTGTAGAGGTGAAAACCATCTCAGGAATACCAGACTCCATCTCATACTCTTCTTTCTCTTCAAATACTGGTTCCAATGGCAACAGTCGTCTCGGTTGTCCAGAGCTAAACTGTCCTTCTGGTTCCAGAGACTCATACTGTGCTGATTGATACGGTAGAGCAACCTCGTCTTCCTCAAACACTGGTTCCAAGGGCAGTGATCGTCTTGGTTGTCCAGAACTGAATCTTCCCAAAGACTCATACTGCGCTGGTTGAACAATAGATGCTTCTTCAGGTTCAATGTGGGCATCACAATGTGCTTGGAAAGCAGTCTGTTGCTCAGGTGAAAGGAGATTATAGAGGAAAGAAATACATCGCCAATGAATGAGACACGCAGGCGAGTTAACCGGTTGCAGAGTGAATTCAAGGTTAAAATCGTTTCTGCCTGTCAGATATGTATGCATTCTCCTCATCGCCTCCTCTATTTCAGGCGAGATGTTGTGTCCCTCATACAAATCCCATCTTGTGTTTACAAAATTAACCAAATTTTGTAAAGTGGCTCCTTCTCCCAATAAGGCACTAGCAAGGAAGTTTAACCCGGCTACACGTCCAGGGTCTCGCCTCTCTTCTTCTGGATCATTCGCAACCGACCAGATAGTAAATGCTGCCGGAAGATGATGATAGACGTGCCACTTCATCTTAGCCGAAGAATGGTCACATTCATTTATTGGACACACTCGTCTGGACTTCTTGGGTGGTCGTGGAGTTGAGCTCATACCAGTTTCTGCTGTCCGCTTTCTGGTAATATCAGAACTGGTGCACTCCACCGTACGCTCCTCTTTTCTCAGGACAACGATTAGATCCTCAATCCTAGACAATCTGGGTCTTTGCGAGGACGGCTGAGACCAGTCTCTCATACTCAGACTTCTAGTTGGCCGAGACTCATTTATGTGTGGAGACGGATATGTCCAGTCCCCTCTGCGAGAGTCCCTAGATGTCGAGGTATCTTCCACGGAGGACGGTTGTTTCCAGTCGCTCCTATAAAAGGTCCTCGATGTGACAGTTGAGGTATCCTGTCTGTGCCGGTCCGAACCATGCCTGTGACGCTTGGCAGAACTCCTAGCTCGCCTTGGACGTCTGTCAGGACTTGGACGTCTATCAGGACTAGGACGTCTGGATCGCCTGTCAGGGCTAACTGTAGTCCTTCCCCTTCGGCGTCTGTTAGGACTACCCGTAGTTCGCCTTTATCTGCTGGCAGAACTAGAGTCAGTAGCTCGCCTTGAACTTCCGGCAGAACTAAAGTCCGTAGCTCGCCTTGAACTTCCGGCAGAACTAGAATCATTGGACCTTCCTGGCACATAACCTAGGCTCAATAGTCCTCTAGCTGCTCTTCTTGGTGATCTTCCCAAGGCTTGACGTCGATCTCCGGAGTCCTTGCTGCCAGTTACAGTAACAGTCGGACGAGTCACTGTAACAGATGCTCCAGCACCTTCTCCCCCCTCCTCAAAATGGTGTACCGGGACATTCTGTCGTATGTCACCGCTTCCTAAGGGGTTGTATTCCGGAGCTTGTCGACTGGTAGGAACTCGAATATTCCTGCTTGGGTCCAGATGGGGTAAATTCCTCACAATCCAGGTTTCCGAAAACAGAAGAGTGGCTTCCCGTTGAAGAAGGTGTATCCACCGACGATTATCTAATTCCACGGCAACCTGGTACTGTTTCTGTATCAGTTCCATGATACTGTCGTGGCTTAAGTCAGTGGCAAAACCCAATTCTTGCACAAGGAAACGGGGTTCCAATAAGGTTCTGGTCATGGTATTCAGGTTGATCTTCTCCTCTATTGTAACCCTGAATACATTGCCAGCAACATTCTCTCCCATCCAGCTTCTCCTAGGGCTGTCATTGTCAGAACTATCCATTTTCAATTTTCGGCTTTACCAGAAAATCGCGCTTACTAGTTCGACACTATTCGGAAGAAAGCTCTTCGGCTATCCCAGAAGAACTTCAATAACATGTAACATTACCTATAAGAGTCCCTCGGATTTCACCAGAGAAACACTTGCATATATTCAAATATTATTAATAACCAATTTTCCGGTTTGGACCAGGAAAATAATATAATATAATGAATATACTTATCTTAACTATAAAAAGACTCTGTGTATTTTCCGGCTTCACCCAGGAAAATGTATTAACACCTACAAAGGAAAAAATAATGATAATGAATTAGTAATAATGACATTACTTTGAGGCTACCCTGCACAATGGACAATAATACTTAGAAATGGATTCTGCTTCGTCTTCTGTAACGCGGACACATACACCGTGGTACCATTCCTGACATTTGTCGCATTGTATCATAAACTCGCCAGAGTCGGGTTTACGACATAAACAATAGAGTTCATTTTGGCAATTAACCATTGTTCCAGACTCTCTTAGTTTAACAATCCAACTGGGTAGATCCCTCGTCTTATCAAGTTTTAATTTATCATGATTCAAAGTAACTATTCTGTTCATTAACTGAACCCTATACAGATATGGGGACAACTTCTTGACAATTACACCCGGCCCCTTCCAGGCTGGAAGTAGCTTTTTACATTTTCCCTTCACTGAGGCAGAATCCAGGAAACAAACAACATCACCTTCTTCATAGGTTTTCAGTAGCACCTTGACATCATGATCTTTCTTCATCCGTTTAAGATTGGTCTTTAGTTGATTTCTGGCTATATTATGAGCGGTTTTAATAGATTCTTCCAGCTCAGTAACATAGTCTGCCAGCTGTCCAGTTTCCTTATGCTTTATGGGAAACATCAAGTCAGCGGGTTGATTAACTTCTCTTCCCAGCATCAACCTATTTGGGGTATAACCTGTTTGTCTGTTTACTGCAGATCTCAAAGCTCCAGCAATCTGCGGCAAATTCTTATCCCACTGATGCTGATTGGACCCTATATAACATCGCACGGCATCCATGAGGGTTCTGTTATATCGTTCAACTTGCCCATTCGCCGAAGGACGATATGCAGTAGTTCTTGCCTTGTGGATTTTCAAAAGATCACAAATTTTTACAAACAGTTTACTCTCGAAATTGCTTCCTTGATCGGTGAAGATCTGAAATGGGCACCCAAATCTAGAGAAGAACTCACCGACTGCTGCTTGTGCAGTTCTCTCAGCTGTTTGACTGGGTAAAGGAATACATTCAACCCACTTCGTAAATTGATCGACCATCATTAAAATGTAGAGGTTACCAGATTCAGTTTTAGGTAGAGGTCCTAGAAAATCTAAATGTACTCTCTCCATTGGTACACCTGCGTGATAAACTGTCATGGGACACCTAGAATGTTTTAATGCCTTCTTATTGTGATTGCACTGTTCACATGAGTTGACATAATCTACCACATCCTTGGACAATTTGTACCAAAAATATTTCTCATTAACCCTAGCCTTGGTTCTAGCAATCCCTTGATGACCAGCGGTGGGGATATCATGAACAGATTGCAATAGCTGTATTTTCAAGGCTTGTGGAATCACAAGTAGATCTGGACCATCCTCATTTTTCTTCCAGAGTAAATTATCTTTCATGTGAAAAACATCTCAGTTTATCCAGAGATATTTCTGAGCAGGACTTTCTAACATTAATTCTTCTTCTGAAACTTCTTTACCATCCTTTAACCAGGAAATCAAGGCTAACAACTCTTGATCTTTCCGGAGTTCAGCTTCTATATCGAATGGAATCAGAAAAGTGTCATTTTTGCTCACATTATACACTGCTGGTGTCACCGTTTTCTCTTCTATGAATATGGGTCCACCTGGTGAGCACACAATGTCCAGATGGGCAGCTCCCTGCTCAGGTTCACATCCGCAATAACCATATAAATCCCAGGGCCAAATGTTGCAGAAGTCGGCTTTCCCAGACTCCTGTGACATTGCACGAAGCCCAACTTGCTTCGATAACGGCACTATTCTAACGGTTCTTTTTCTGTCGGTGTGCTATAATACTCACTGGCTTTTCCCTCCAAACTCCAGCAAAGGTAATTCTTTCGTAACTTGGCATTCCACCCTTGTTCATCAGCATAAGTGGTGAATTTGGCAAAGAAGGGTTTCCATTTGGAACTGCCATCGAAAGCAATGGTTCTCGGCATATTCACAATTTTATCCGGTTTCGTTCTTCCAGGATATTGTGGTGCTGCCATTTGTGCAGGTTGTCTAGCACAATTCATAGTATAATCATACCCTATGCCTTGATTATACAAAGGCTGGGTTCCATAACCGTAGTGTGGCGATTGGGGCGCATACGGATTTGGCGGCGGTGGGTATCTTGGAAATGTTGGAAAAGATACCGGTGGTGGTGTCATTGCTGTCGGACCAGCCATACTTGGTAATGCCATTGACGGTAGTGACATATGTGGCGATGCCATCGGTGGTGGACCAGACAAGTGTGTCGACGCCATCGATGGTGGGCATGACATATGCGGCGATGCCATTGACGGTAGGCCGGACATATGTGGTGACGCCATTGATGATAGACCGGACATGTATGCTGTTGCCATAGCTCCAGCTGGATCTGCACTGGTTGGTGGAATGGTTGCATAAGACCTATCATGCTTTCCCCCCGGAACAAAAACAGAAAAGTCTAGCAAAGGAACAAGCATCTCTGCACCTCTCAAGTATGGTAAATTCAAAATGTGGTTCTCATTAAGATTGCCTACAAGATCCCTTAGATCTATGATCTGCTCAGCCAATCTACGTCCAACACCAGGTAATGTCGTTAATTCACGGCACCCACAGTAATTTATTTTTACTCGCGACATTGTGCAAGGTAACCTTTACTTAAGATCACAAAATAAAACTACTGATTTCATGCAAATTTATACCTATATCTGTTCGGTTTACCAGAACAATAAGATATCAAAATCAGTTATATTTCTCAAGAAATTCAAAAAAATGAACTTAAATAATTGTTCGGATATGTTCCAGAACAATATTTAGATTTCAAATTTATTAAAGTTACAAAAAAGAAATGTACACCTTCAATGTGTTCATTAATTAAATGTAATTAATTTACTATAGACAGACCTGTTCACCTTTAATGATAGAACATTAGTCCACTATTTCTAATTAGAAAATTAATATATGTGTTCTAAAGGAAATAAAGAGTTATTGTTACTGCCAAAATTGTAATAAATGAAAATAGAATTATACGTACAAATTCCTGAAAGAGAGCGGTTATGTCAATAACATGCACTCCAATTTCAAATACACAGACAAATAGCCAAAAAAAACTATGTATGTAATTTATTTTTATTTTTAGTAAACCTCAGTTCCTAAAAAGTGAAATGAATTCTCTTTGAACAAATTCAAAATTAGTTGCATAAGACAACTAGTGTACTTGTTTGACACTGAATTTGAATGTAAATATGAATTTTTTATTGAATGTTTTAACAGAAATAGAATTTACTGTATCTTTCAATCTTGGATTACCCAAAGACTGTGCAATATCAGCTTATTCCAGATATTGTGCAAATTATACAAAAACTCCGATTTGGGTCCCACCCAAAACCGAAAGTAAACAAAAACACGTGTAACGGTCCCACCGATACCACGTGGAATAATACAAATAAAGATTCGGTCCCACCAGAACCTTAAAACATGTATAGACCCTAACTATCAGTCCCACTGATACCTTAGAGGTCGATAATGTGCAGGTTTTTAAGCTAAAAGACCAAGTTCACATCTTCGAACCACGAGGTTTCATTTTCTCAAATGGCAGGTCGAGTGAAATTTTGACTGGCAATTGCTCAAATTCTAGCACAAATACAGTTCAATTGGTGCTCGCAGCGCCAATATAGTAAAATTACAACTCACCAGAGTCCAAAGTCGCTCCCAGCGGCCTGGCACATGGTCATAATAGTTAACTAACGGAGCTCAATAATTGTGCGTCTTGCGTCTTTCAGTTCTATGAATAATCTGGCGGGCGGAAGTGGAACTGTGGTCACGTGACCCTCGGTCTCGTCGGTCTCCCTATTCTCCGGGACCTCTAAAAGATCTCGGTTTCACTACAGTATTTGCTCTGTTTTTTCTTGGTTACATACAATTGATAAAAGGATTAGTAGATGTCCTACTTTCAGAATTTATATATTTGCCCCTAAGATTTTTCCATTGGAAACATTTCCTTGAAGCTTCATATCGAGCAGAGAGTTACATTTATTTACATGTACATGTAATTACATGTAGATAGTTATAACGTGACCGTACATGCTGTCATGTGTCTTGTGTGAAGACTTGACGAATAAAAGATATGTTCACAACAGCAGGTGTTAAGTGCTCTAGTGGCGGCCGTGAAAAAGTCGCTCCGTACTTCATTCTGAGTTTCTCAATATTGTCACATTTTCGACCAACAAAGGTACGTACCCAAATAATAAAGGAGTTATTCTTGCAAATGTTTTAATTTACGCATCTTATATTGGGCGCTCCATAAAGTTATATGCATACAACTTTATTCGCTTTTTTGATCCCACATAAAGCAATAATGGCCTTAATATGTGTTGACCTGAATAAAATTCAGACATCGCTATTTAGAAACTGCGTCCTCTTTACTATACCAGGTCTAATTTGACTTTGGCCAAATAATTGAATTCATTCTGTACTCAATAAATACGCCTTTTCTACACCTTTTCAAAAAGGGCAGACCATGATCAGACGGCTCTTGTAGGAGGTTTCTGGCCAAATTGTGCTCTGTTTGCTTTTGAAATGACATACATTTGTAAATATGTTTCTACAATGTCTACCATGTCTGTATCGACTATTTCTACACATTTGTACCGTTAGAAAAATAATCTAATTAATATTCATGATGTCATTATTTCTTATATGAATATATTCGTAGAGTAAACTCCTGGTTAGACGCTAAATAATCTTTATGAATTTCTGAAAGTAGGAGATCCTTTGTAAGCAAAAGAAGCAATGTGAAAAGAGAAAATTGGAGACTCGGTTTTATTGAGTCTGTTCATGAGTAGTAATTAAAGGTTAACATTTCTTAAACAAAGTCAGAATTCTTGCAAAGAATAATTTAGATTTTTTCGGCAAAAGGCTGCTTAATGCATAATGAACTTTGTGTAAGTTCCTGTGGAAGATTTCTGAAACATTGTCACCTTGCATTATCCAATTGCTCCCACGATCCCATATATGGGATGTAGGCATAATGCGGCGTCTGATCAGAGACTACACTATTTGCTGATAGGAATTTCAATATAAAACAAACAAAATTAAAAATTTAGGTCAGACCGCCCTAAGATAAAATATGGACTAATCAAATGTATGAACATGAAAGAATCCACTGGGAGCAAAGGGGTTAAGTCTTACAGATGGACATTGATACTTAATTGAACATCCGGTTCAGAGAGGTTTTACTGTAGTTCAAATGAAAATATATTGAGAAGATCCGAAATACGTGATGTGTGAGTGTTGACAAAGGTGCGAATGGGCTTTCAAAGGGACCCAATGATGTGCAAACGAATACAGTTAAACGCTGGCGGCACGTTTTCAATGTATTCAATGAAAACGTTAACAAAATGCTCAAAATTGAAAACTACAGTAATTGTCATACATATGTTCCGTTTATAAATATTGAATTGGACGTACTTTTCATATTCGCGTTATATGGATTTTTTTTTCAGTTTAGTAGGCTCCAGTTTGATTTTCCACATGTATATACAGCAAATTCACTCTCAACCGGGCATTCAGGGAATAATTGTTTACCCATTCTAAACTAAATTCTTAATGCAGAACGAAAGTCACGCAGAAAACTACCAAGAGGGAGCCCATCGCTAAATTTGCCACATGCCATAAAGACAGATAACGATACTTTTGTTTGAGTTTTTCGGGTTGTAATGGATATGCAGTTGAACTTCGATATCTCGAACTCCAAGGGACTATACAAAGAAGTTCTATCCGATTTCTAATCTGGACAATTTATCGAGTTCACAGTTTAATGCAGGTCTAAACTAATGCTGAAATGCCTGCATTAAGCTGCCACATATGTTTCGTTTCTAGATATCCGTAGGACATAACCCATTGTTCACACCGACAGCGTTAGACACCTTTGGGTGCTATCGTTTTTGAAACAAAAATGAAGAACATCAAACCAATGAAAATGTGTAGCAGACAACAAAGTTAGTAGACGATAGAGTTTGGCGGCGAAAGGGTGGTGGTTGCGTCTTGCATGTGGCTTTGCCTGCTTGACTTTACTACTTTTCCATTTATAAGCACAATAGTGTTGTTTGTGCAGTGTGGCGGCGGTGAAACGTCTCCCCGTACATCCAATCAATATTGTTTTCTTCCTCTTGCATGGATTGCTCTACATTCAATGTGTTTCCTCATACCTTTACACCGTACTTTGTCTATCGGTGTTTTGGTGGTGGTTGCGTCTTGCATGTGGCTTTGCCTGCTTGACTTTACTACTTTTCCATTTAAAAGTATTTGAAACATTTCTGAATACGAATTTAACAGAACTGTGTATCAAAGTTTATCACTGAAAAATAGTGATTTTTATTACAATTACTATTCCCTCAGGACCTCTTTGATCTGGATCTACACTGTTTTTAAAGGTCTTGTATACTCGGTTCCTACGCAATGAAGGCATTCCCTCATAGGCAATTTATAGATCAAACCACTTTGAATAAATCTTCCAAAAAGGAGCATTTACTAGCGAAAATATTTTTTTTAGATTTTTGTAGTTGACCCCATTGTGATAAATTGCGACAGAACAACGCCTACACTAAAACGCTAACCTGTTATTACAACTATGTCGTCGATAGACTAGATGTCGTCTATTTATACTCAGTTGGTCTTGAATGTCCTTTAAAACAGCACCGTATTATAAAACAGCTTGGATCCTAATGGAACAGAGTTTATCTGTGCCTCGTCGGGGTCAACACTGTTTTCAAACAGTATAATGGATTTGATAGTTATCGAAAACTTAACCTTTAGTCTGATAGCTGTTTGATTAAAATAAAGACAATAACAGGGGTCCAAATAAGGTGCCTAAATTTTCAAGCATAGCTCCTTTTTTCTCCACCAAATCCTATACTTGGCCAGTCTTTAGAATCGTTTCCAAGTTGACCACTGTTAAGAATCGTTTCTCTTCCAGACCATACCTTATTGCTCTTAACCAGTTGACTATCCATGTGATATTTAATGACACCATGGATATTGATTAACTGAATTTTATAATGGCATATGTACACAAAAGAATCGGTATTGGTAGAAACTGTATAGTCAAATATCCGTTCGCTTAAGAACTTTCATAAATTTCGTTTTGCAGTTTCTTTCGCACGGCCAAACTGACATGCCCTACAACTGCATTTTATGCATGTTTGTAGTTCATCTTTACCTCTGATCATGAAATGTATTCATGCTAAATGATACAGACAATAACATTATAATTATAATGGCTATGGTATCCTGCATACTTTTGTATGAATAATACTGGACAGGTCATATATTATAAAATAGCACTAATATCAAAACAAACATTTGGCTAGTGTGGGTGTGGGTGGGTGGTTTGTTTTGGGGCGGGTCGAACCCACGACATTCGCTTTATAAATAACGGCACTTGTGTATAAAGTGTTTTGTTTTTCCAATTATCTTTCCATATCACCATGCAGAATGATATAGTTGATAATCTTATATATGTATAATCTCACAAGTAAACTGAAAATGATGAGAAATAGTTTTTGCCCATCGTGGGTGTCGAACCCAGGAATTCGCGTTATTAGCACGACGCTCTAACCGACTGAGCTAACCGGCCTCAATATTCAAGTTAGTGTTCTAATCATTTTGATTATGACATATTTCCTTGTATGTATATATGTATGAAGGAACTGCCTGATCAGGATCTGCCCTGTTTGCTTTTGAAATAATATATATTTGATTCTACAGTTTCTGCAATGACCAAAACGTTCATATTCGAGAATATAAAAATACTCTAATTGATATTCACGAAGTCGCACTTTCTTGTATAAATATCCATGAAGGAAAGGGTAATGAAATAAATCAGCTCAGTAGAATCCTCTCCCCTCCATATCTCGATATCTGGGACATATAGGCCAAAGGCCAATAATCGAAACCCGCCCCCCCCCCCCCTAGCGGGATTTCGCCCCACCCCCCACCCCCTAGCGGGATTTTGGTACACCTTTATTTTCTTAAAGCTTAGGGTATATGTTGACAAGTTCCGGTTGTTGGACAAGTATTGGATGCTGGATAAGCAAACGGTCATCGCGTTTCCATGGCAACCGCCAATATTTCGAAGTTTCAGCATTAGCGTCATTAAGATGCAAAAACATAATTTATTTTGTTTATAAAACATCCAAAATAGTTTTAAAATAATATCAATATATTTATCACATGCCAGGAGTCTTTTATTCATAATTTGCTTATTTGCATATTCTTAAATATTAATGAGAATCTGAAACAAACTGTTTAAATTGTTAAAAAATGAACTTATTTAGCAAACAAGTATGTTATGATTATTCATTTTTCATATTTAAAGGTTTCAAATGGCATATAAATGATGTCAGGTCATTTATTTATTCATTTTCTGTTCCATAGATACACAGTATTGAGTCAGTATAACAAAGAAAGTGGGTGGGGTAAAATGACCCAACAAAATGTCAAAAATGCTATTTTGTCAGTAAGTGGTTAAGATGAATGACAAAAAAAAGTTCACATGATAATTACAACAACGTTCTCTACATTCGCTAAAATTGTCCCAGTTTGAGAACAAACTGCTTTCTTGCTCATTTGCATATTCATGAAAATTAATGAGAATCTAAAAAATGCTTAATTTGTTTTAAAAATTACCTTATTTAGCCAACGAGTACGTTATGTTTAATCATTTTTTTTTCATAGTAAAAGGTTTCAAATGACACATAACTGCTGTCAGGTCATTTATATATTCATTTTGTGTTCCATAGATACACAGTATTGCTTCGGTGTGGCAAAGAAAGTGGGTGGGGAAAATGACCCCCAAAAATTTAAATAATGCTATTTGTCAATAAGTAGTTTTAAGATAAATGACAAAGTAAATTTGTTTATGATTATTACAACAACGTTCTATATGCACAAAATTGTCGCAGTTTTTTAACAAACTACAATTGTGCTCATTTGCATATTCATGAATATTTTTGAGAATCTAAAAAATGCTTAAAACAAAAGAATGAGTATGTTATGTGTATTGATTCAGTATAGCAAAGAAAGTTGGCGGGGTAAAATCGCCCCACAAAATGTAACAAATACTACTTTGTCATTAAGTGGTTTTAAGATGAATGACAAAGTAAATTGCCTATGATAATAACAACAACATTCTCTATGCACATAATTATCCCAGTTTAAAAACAAACTACTATTGTGTCTGTTTCTGTGCTTTATATCCCCACCCACCCGAACTGAAATGGGATATTATATCGATATCGTTCTTCCTCTTCAGAGTCGCCGGCTGGACGATCTCGCCAGCCGGTACTCACTGCCTGGAACCAGCAAGACGTGCCTTGCTGGCAGCCAAACTAGCAGGGTCTTGCCCCCCCCCCCTCGGTGCCCCTCATTCCCCTATCCTGCTTGGGCTCCTCCTGGCTTTGCCCCCCCCCCCCACACACACACACACACACAGCCTGTCAGGCCTCCATACCGGTCAAGGCATGTGGTAAGTTCGACTCAGGGAGCGACAGTCCTCTTCCTTGCCCACTCACAGTCCACTCTTAAGAGCCCGAAGGAGGACCTCCTCTCCCGGTGACGATGTCGTCGACAGTCACCTGGGTGTAGTCTGAAGGGGAACAGGAAGTCCTTACATAATGGCTCATAGGGACAATCCTATTTTCGGGGAGTCGGATACAACTGGAGCGTCGGACCTAGAGGAGGCTCAGTCGTCGGTCGTCGACGAATCTGAGCCGTCATTGTTTGCTTTTGATACGGCGGGGGAGGACTGTTTTCGCCTTCCTCCCGCCTTCCATATGCCCTAGGCCCCCCTAAGCCAACTCACAAGGGCTCGCTCTTGTCCTTTGAGCTACCCTGAAAAGGGAGAGCTTCCGAATCTCTCCAAGTCTCGGGAGTCTCTCCCCCCCCCCTCCCCAGCTAGATTCCTTCTGTTTGGCTGGCAGACCAGGATGAAGGTTTCCATTTCAGGATTGCAGTCGGTTGGACCATGTCCTCAAAACTTTCGAGATCCATGGCTCTTTCCTCATCTCTCAGGTCTCCAGCCTCTTCTGACAGCCACCCTGGGCTATTTGATCGGATCCACTTGCTGGATGCCAACAGCCCCGGGACCTGATCTCTACTCAAGCGGTAGGAGTTGCGCAAGAGACAGTGAATGGGGGTTGCTTCCAACATAAACATTTTAGCTGCTGCTCTATCAGAAGAACTAGCTTCAGAGTCTCCTTCCTCTGAAGTTACCAAGCGCCTCTTCTACCAGCTGGGCCTTTAGTCCGCCTCTGCCCAGCAAGACACCTCCAGGGTTGAATTGCGGGCGGGTCATTTTGCCTCGGGGCTTATTTTGTAGAGGCAAAATTAAGGAGAAGGAATACGTGGACAAGACTTCTCCAAGGAGTTCTTCGGCATCTTGCCCTTCTCCTTGGAAGATCCCCAAAGTCTAAAGGTTATGTGCAAACCTTCTAAGGGGCTTTCTAAGCCCCAGGAGAAACATGGTTTTAAGAACAAGCCATATTCTCCCCTTCAGTGCAGTTCGGCCAAGAGTCGGGCGCAATTTGACCAGTCATCAACCTTTCTACTGTAAACAAGTATGTCAAATCTTTCAAGATTGAGATCATCACTTCCATTCGGCTGGCTATTAAACCAGACCAATGGGACATTTCTATGGATTTCTCGGATGCATATTTTCATCTCCCAATTCACCCAGCAGACAGATACCAATTGCGCTTCTGTCCTGGGTACTGTTTACTAGTCCCAGACATTGCCCTATAGCCTCATTACGGCCCCAGATAATTCACCAAACCCATGGGGTCGTAGCGGTCTATCACCAGTAGATTAGTGTCACTCTGATTCAGTACGCCGACAATTGGCTGCTTCGTCATTCTCTTCTTCTTAACCTCCATTACAGCTGGGAGATATTGTCTCAGTTGAAACTAGTACTGAATCCGGAGAAATCGGATCGCATCCCATCGAAAGATTTCATCTTTGTGGGACTGAATTTCCTTACGGACACCAACACGATCAGGATCTCTACCACAACGGGTGGTGGATACCCTGCGTCTGTTATCTCGTTTCGGCCAGAAGGGCCGCTGCTCAGAAAAATGTCCTATGAGCTCAGTCTCAGTCCTATCCACTTCCTGGGCATATTTCAATAACGCCCCATAGGATGAGATCCTTAGGGCTGCTTCCTGGAATAATAGCTCTTCCTTTTCTTCCTTTTATCTGTGCCCTTTTGCACCCTCACAGAACAAACTACCGGTGCGTTCTCTAGGTTTGCTTGTGGCCTCTCAAACAGTGTAATGGCTAGCACTTTTCTAATGGCGTCGGTGCGACCTTTTTGGACAATTTTTATTCAGAAGAATCTCCTAGCATCAGCACTTCTGAGATAACTGCCCTAGAATCACTTGACAAATAACAAAACAAAGTGCAGTAATAGGAAATAGTTTATGAGCACATTAAATAATACACGTACAATTACAGTATAGAAATGATAAATATGTTATGAAATTGTTTTACGTTGCAGGTATTATCTAAACTAGAAAACTGACTTAGTCAGAGAGGGCCATGCAGATGATCTTTTGTCGAATATGGCATTTTTGATAAATCAAGTGCAGATAACTCTGGACATGATGATCTCATTCAACCCAAAACCAACCTGTAGGTGTCTTCCTTTCCTAATACTAAGCATATGCCCTTAATATGAACCAAATATGTGAAGCACTGATTTGAGTTATCACATCAGATCAAGTGTTGACAAAAGATTATGACATTTTGGATGAATTAAGGACAGATAAATCTAGACATAATGAGCTGATTCAACTCAAAAATTTAATGGTAATTTTTATGAATCAAGGGCAGATAATAACTGTTTGACATTTTGGATGAATCAAGGGCAGATAAATCTAAACATAGTGATCTGATTCAACCCCAAAACCCCAAAACTATAGGCATCTTCCTCTGGTGATACCAAGCATATGTCCTTAATATGAAACCAATATGTGAAGTACTGTTTTGAGTTATCGCGTCACATCAAGTGTTAACGGACGGACGGAGGGACGAACGAACGGCCAGACAGACAGACGGACAGAAAATGTGATTCCTATTTTCAATGCAGGACCCTAATGATTATACATTGTATTCGCTGCCTTATGCGAAATGTTTCTCCATATATAACTGAAAAATAGCCTGTTGTACGTATATAAAGGCTAAGTCGTTTCTTTTTTACAGTTACAAGGGAGATAATTCTTGCTGTTTTCAGTTTAAAGTTATTTTTTCTTTTTCAAATATGTTGATCGACATAAAATATAATAATTTTAAGCAATGTGGTTTGAGAACTTGTCGTTTTGGATTCCATAATCTCATGTATACAAAAGCATAAAAACGTAATATTACGAATTCAGGGACAGATAATCAATCGCATACTGTAAGCTCAATCAGCATCCATATAACGTCCAACAAGTGACATTCGATGGAGGATATATTAAGCTTTACAGTGATATATGTGTCATAAAATCCTGCTAGGGGGGACCTAGGGTACAGCTGGTCCTTAGTCTAATATCCTTAGCATAGATAACTCTTATCGAGCTGAGTACGACTCGTGTGATAATTTTAAGCAGATTTGATTTATATGAGTGATCTAATTTTGACAATTGAAGATATCGCCATCCTTCTCCTGGTTTATGCAAATATGGTAAACTCTCGATTATTCGAACATTAAAATACGTATCATTGTCGATCTTGAAGACAGATGCCAGCTCCTGTAGGAACTTTCTGCATGACATTTATCCTGCATTAATCAGTCATCTGCATTAAGGTATCTAAATACTTATATACTAAACTTTTGGACAATCGAGAGGTTTTTCTGTATTTGTTTATAGAAAAAACACGTAAATGTTGTTAGGAAATCTCCAAAGCTGATAACGTTTTTAAAAGCCCAGTAATACATGAAAATGAAGATTACAACAGCACACAAGAGGATAAAAGAAAAACACCCGGGTAGGTCCATTTTGGCCGTGACCATTTCATTACAAATAATTAAATTGATTGGAATAAATAAAGTATAGGTTTCCAGTGGTGAGTTTTCATAACAAGATAAAGAATATCAATCACTTTTTATACGGTATATACTCCAATGAGTTACATTTTAACCCTTTTCATCACAGAGAGAGTAGACCATGATGAGACAGTTCATGTAGGAGAAATCTGATCAGGATATGCTATGTTTGTTTAACCCCTTACTCCAAGAACTTTCATGTTAGAAGTGTTCATGAATATTAATTATATATAGTTGTTATAGCACACGGACACGAGACATTTCTAAAATACGGTAGAATCAGATCTATATAATTTCATAAGCAAACAGAGCAGACCCTGGTTATACTACTCCTATAGATGACTGAGTTTGCACTGTTTGCATAGAGAAACAACATACGTGGGCTACATGGATGAAGGACCATGACATATCTATAAATGAATACAATTAAACCACTCTAAACCGGACGATGAGTATAGAAGAATGTACATTAAAACATCTCTATAACGGCCACTAAATTACATCAGTTTAACATTGTGTTAAAGACAGATGGCTGCTCAAAGCAAGATGAAAGTAAAACAGAATTCTCTTATAGGAGCGTTCTGTTTTACTTTCACCTTGCTTTAAGCAGCCGCCTACTCTAAATACCAACTAATTAACACATTTTAGTAGCCGTTATAGAGAGGTTTTACTGTATATATTTATATGTAGGTTATTGCTTCACCCATTCACTTCCATATCATTTGAGGAAAGCCCATCCTCACCCTTATTTTGGGACCTATCCAGTTTTTAACATAATAATATATAAATTATTCAATCAAATATATCATAATTTCATAAGAAAACAGAGTAGACCCAGATCAGACGACTTTTACAAGATCCGTCTGATCTGGGTCTGCTCTGTTTGAAAGGGTATGTAAAGGCTTTTATATGAAGGAAAGGTTTAAACCGTTAAACTATTATATAGCAGTGTAAACGTCAGATTTGTTAAGAATGCGGTTATTTTCTCGTATCCAGGACGCAAATACAATGTATACGAGAAATACTCTTGTAAATGACCCGATTATCAGATAAAAACACGGAAATGTCACCTTGTAACCGTGAATGATCTGCCACAGTGTTAACTCCATGAAAAAAGATATAATTGACAATTTCACCACTGATCGTCAAACTTCAAACAGTCTAAGTTTACCCTGAACAATCAGAGACATTTTAACCATTTCCTTATGTAGGCACGTTTTCACGCATCTGCAAACAGAGTAGACCCTGATCAGACGGCTCGAATAGGAGCCGTCTGATCAGGGTCTGCTCTGTTTGCTTATGGTGTAATATTGATCTGATTCTACAGCTTCTGCCTGACCCAAAATATCCTGTGTTCATATGCTATTATTATACAACAAGGAATGGGTTAAGAAATGTATAACATGATAAACAGTGTATATACACTGATGTACCGTTACTCGTAAAGTATATTTCTAAATGTAAATCTTAATCATTTGTATGTTCTGCAAGTCCAAATTTTAATACCTACTGAATGGAAAAATACACACTGAATATTCATGGATATGTATAGCTAAAATGAAATGAGGAATGTGGAATAGTGTAGCCATTTTAGAAAGTAAAGAAACACATATTTTAAAAGCTATTACCAAACAGTGCAGACCCTGATCAGACGGATCCTATAGGATCTCGTTCAACTCTGTTTGCAAATGCGTGGAAACACGTTTATAATTATGAAGGAAGGGGTTAAGTCTTTATCCCACCATTCGCGACTTGACTCGAATTTGCAACCAGCTTTTTACAAGATGAGACGCCGAGTAACTCGGGATCTCATCTGTATCCAAGCTGTTTGTCTTCAGGCCAAAAGTTTCTCAAGAACTCTAATCATAATTAGTCAACATTACACCGGATCCAAAGCTGTGTATACGTCATTAGTTTCAAAGCGGGATAAGGGTTTTGATACAGTTAAACCTCTCTATAACGGCCACTAAATTGTGATAATTAGTTGATATTTACGACAGGTGGCTGCTTAAAGCAAGATTAAGGTAAAACAGAACGCTCCTATAGGACACCTGCCTTTAACACAGAATATATTATGTAATTTAGTGGTCGTTATAGAGAGGGTTGACTGTACAAAGAAACTATGCGAAATGGTATTATCATGTCAAACTCCTGCGTGTATACGTGTTTATGAAACTGCGTGAGTTTATTCTACATTAAACAACCTTTAAAGTGTATAAAGTAGAACCTGTCTTAAATGGTCGTAAAAGAGGTCTAATTATGAGTCTGTACGGCAGGTGGTAGCTTAATGCAGATCAAAAGTAATGCTGAAAGCTCCTATTTTTAAAGGATATTTTTGAATTATATTTGCCCTTCATTAAGCAAACACCTGCTTTTCAGACTCCTGTGTTCAATAAATGAATGCCCTCTTAAGACCAGTTCAACAGTAATGACAAATAGTAGCATTATTACGTATGATGCTGTACAAATATAACAGCCCAAACCAGGAGCTGCTGATATTTAACCCTTTCCGTTATGTTAAGCGCATGTTGACGCATCTGCAAACAGAGTAGACCCAGATCCTATATGAGCCGTCTGATCCAGGTCTTCTCTGTTTGATTATGGTGTAATATAGATATGATTCTACAGTTTCTGCCTGAGCCAAAATGGCATGTGTTCATATGCCATTATTAAAAAAATCCAATTAATATTAATTTCTTACGTGAATATGCAACAGGGTTGTTTTTCTTCCAGTTCTTTTGAAAATAAGTTACAGAGTGAGAAACAGTTTGGATATTGATTACTCGATGTCTCATCTGGATCCAAGCTACAATGGTTATAACAAATTAACCACTACCGATTATATACAGTTTCCTGAAGGTTCCCCGTCAGGATAAAGGTTATACAGATTATCATTATTTTTGTCCAAAACATAATTGCTCCGTCATTTCGACATTGTCATACCAGAAAAATACGTCCGGCAATTCGGTCAGTCAGACTTTGTTCTGGTTTAGATGCATGTAGTGTTGCACTTGCATGTACTTATATTTACTATATATGTAGTATCATATACATACACTTTCTGAGTAAACAAAAACAAAAATACAACAACATATATCTGTATCTGCACTTGATATTAGCAGACACATATATACAGACGCCTGCATATGTACAGACACAGGTATACGTACAGACATACGTATACATACAGACACATGTATACTTACAGAAAAATATATACGTACAGACACATGCATATGTACAGACACATGTTTGTGTACAGATACATGTATATTTACAGACACTTGCATGTGATATAACACTACAAGACACATGTATATGTACATACAAGTGTATATGATATAAACACTAGGCCTACTTGACACATGTATATAATACAAACACTACTAGACACTTGTACATGTATATGTACATACACGTGTATATGCTGTAAACACTAGGCCTACTTGACACATGTATATGATACAAACACTACTAGACACATGTATATTTACATACACGTGTATATGATATAAACACTATTAAACACATGTATATGTACATACACGTGCATATGATACAAACACTAGGCCTACTAGACACATGTATATGATACAAACACTACTTAACACGTGTATATGTGCAAACAAATGTATATGTACAGACACAGATACGTGTATATGTACTGACAAATATATATATGTACTGACACATGTATATGATATAAACACTACTGGACACATGTATATGTACTGACAAATATATATATGTACTGACACATTATATGATATAAACACTACTAGACACATGCATATGTACTGACACATATATATATGTACTGACACATTATATGATATAAACACTACTGGACACATGTATATGTACTGACACATATATATGTACTGACACATGTATATGATATAAACACTACTAGACACATGTATACGTACTGACACATATATATATATGTACTGACACATTATATGATATAAACACTACTGGACACATGTATATGTACTGACACATATATATGTACTGACACATGTATATGATATAAACACTACTGGACACATGCATATGTACTGACACATATATATGTACTGACACATGTATATGATATAAACACTACTAGACACATGTATACGTACTGACACATATATATATATGTACTGACACATTATATGATATAAACACTACTGGACACATGTATATGTACTGACACATATATATGTACTGACACATGTATATGATATATACACTACTTGAGCTATCCTGCTGATCGCGACCTGAGTCGCATTTGCAAACAGTTTGGATCCAGATCCGGGTTGTAATAATATCCCTCACAACGTGATACGGGTTAGATAATATCCCTCACAACGAGATATGGGTTGTGATAATAACCTTCACAACGAGATACGGAGATACGGGTTGTGATAATATCCCTCACGACGAGATACGGGTTGTGATAATATCCCTCACAACCAGATACGGGTTGTGATAATATCCCTCACAACGAGATACGGGTTGTGATAATATTCCTTACAACGAGATACGGGTTGTGATAATATCCCTCACAACGAGATACGGGTCGTGGTAATATCTCTCACAACGAGATACGGTTTGTGACTTGAACAATGTTGATAATATAAGGCGTATATGTAACGTATATATATATATATATATGTGTAACGTATAATTACCTTAAAAAAAATTCACAATTTCACTTCAATGGCTAGTTCATGTTCAAATAACAATTTGAATATTTGAAAACCTTATTTCAAACGAGTTCTTTTAACTGTGCTTTACTTCCATTGTCTAATCTATAATGACATTTGTAAACCGTTTGGTTCCAGATCAGACTCTGAGTGACTCCGCGTCTCTAAGCTGTTTGACACTCGGTCAATAGTTTCTAAAAAGTGTGATGGAATCGAATGTAATCAAATTTGCACTAGATCAGGATCTGAAGCGACATGTTAGTTTCAGCTTACTAAGCGTTGATATCGAGGCTATTGTTTAACATAAAACGTTCACATGTAAAAAAAAGTACAATTAGTGCCTACAAGTGTCACATTTAAGTGAAATGTCTTTCATTTATTTAAGTATTTATCCAGTATTCCTTGGTTACATACAATGGATAAAAGGATGTCCTATTTTCAGAATTTACATTCGTATACATCACAACAGCAGATGTTAAGTGCTGGTGTCGCGGCCATGAAAAAGTCGCTCCGTACTTCATTCTCAGTTTCTCAATATTGTCATATTTTCTGATCCCTCGAGACCAGCAAAGGTACGTACCCAAATGATAAAGGAGTTATTCTTGAAAATTTATTAATTTACGCATCTTATATTGCGCTCCAGACATCAAGACATGGTATAGATATGCTTTTAAAGGTTTGGTTAAAGCAAATACAAACTTATTAAGGTTTACGTTATAAAGATCCAGCTAATGAATACTAACGACGTCATTATTTGTTACATGACCATTGTGTACAAAGTGTGTATAATGCTTAAATATGTATCTATATTCTTCAGAGGCGATCGTCTTGTGGACCGAGAGGGTCAAGCGGGCCTGATCAAACTGGAGTGAAAGATACTATGGCGCACTATACACGTGCTCAATAGCCACTTGTGCATCGTATTCGGCTTCTGCACATTCATGTCCGTTAGTTAAAAAATATTTCCTTCAGCAGTGCCTCCGACGTCACCTTCAATTGTTTTGTGAGGAATTCGACAGCTGTAGTGAATGACACCCAAGTGTCATTATGTAACAGTTACCTCCGTGGCGGCGGCCATTCATGCGTTTGTCTGGGGCTGGTTCTTTCTGCTTATGAAGCAGGCATTTCATTGTAAAAAGTAAGTCCCTGGATCCTTTATTTGATGCTTGCGCCTTTTTATACATTTTGCTCATAGAGTAGAACCAGATCTGATCTGGGTCTACTCTGTTTACTCATATCTTACATATCTGATTTTATATTATGTTCGATGTCTTACCTTATTATATGTTTTTGACACAAGTATGTGTTAAATGCAGATGGCTATTTAAAGCAAGGTGAAGGTAAAATAGAACGCTCTCATAGGAGCGTTCTGTTTTCCTTTCACCTTGCTTTAAGCAGTCACCTGCCCTAAATATCAACTAGTTAACACAATTTAGTGCCCGTTATAGAGAGATTTTACTGTCTATTAATACTCATAATGTGACGAGTCTTTTATGCATATTCATTAACATTAACACGCTTAATTTTCAAATGGACTATTCCAACATAACAAACAGTGCGGGCTCTGGTTCGAGTGCTCCTTTAGGGTCCCCTTCATCTGGGTCTACACTGTTTGCAAAGGACATTAGTGGCTCGTGACTAATACTGGACTGGTTAACTATTTAGGGTTAGTTAAATGCATGCGTATACACGTGAGTAGGTAGAATAACGTATTTTATCTCTTTAATCCAATTAAATAGTTATATAGTATATCCCCTTACACCATATATACGCCTTTCGACGCCATCGCAAACAGAGTAGACCCAGATAAGATGACTCCTTTATGAGCCGTCTGACCAGGGTCTGCTCTGTTTGCTTATTATATAATATAGGTATACATGTAATTCTATAGTTTATGCAAAGGCCAAATATTTCCGTGTCCATGTGCTATTATGACAATTATTCTAATTAATATTCATAAGGTCATTATTTCATACATGAATATTAACACCTTCCCTGTTCAATATTCATGTTATAAATAATAACATCATGAATATTTATTAGCTGATAAACTTTTCAAAATAACTGTTTGTTCTTACAAAGACTGTATAATCTAGAATTTCATAAGTAAACAGAGCAGGTCCTGATCAGACGGCTCCTATTGGAGCCATCTGATCTGAATCTACTATGTTTGCAAATGCGTGAAAATGCGTTTATGTGAAGTAAATAGATATATATTACGCAGTAAAAGGATGCAAAAATTGATTGCTGCGAACTATTTAGTTTACCTTTGTCTTATCCGTGGCCATGCAATCACTGTCAGTATTACACTGTATATGCACTCACGATGATAAAGATCAATGTATAAAATGGGCCAAAACATACCTATAACTCTTTAATTTGTCAAAAATGTTATATTTCATTGTTTATTTAGAATAACGTTTGAAATACACCAGGTTATATATCCACAGTTGATATGCGTTAATGCCCAGAGTCCAATCTCTGAACATTATGCCATGTAACAGATTATCTCTCAGCGGTCAAATTGTATAATGTTTGCACAACAGTAATAATAAGGTCAACTGAGAAACTAAGTTCACGGACGAGTATGTTCTCGGCGGAACCTCAGATCTCAGTCGAAATTATAGGTTTTTAACCCTTTGCCTCGTGTTTATTATAAACGTGTTTTCACGCACTTACAACAGAGTAGACCTATATCAGATGACTCCTGCTGGAGCCGTCTGATCAGTGTCTGCTCTGTTTGCTAATGGAATTTGATAATTTTGATTACAGTAAAACCTCGATTATCCGAACACTAAAATACGTATTATTATCGATCTTTAAGACGGGTTCAGCTTAATGCATGGTGAAAGTCATGCAGAAAGCTCCTCTAGGAGCTTTCTGCATGACTTTCATCATGCATTAAGTAGCCACCTGCCTAAAAGGGTTTAAAATCGTTTATAACGAAAATTCGAATAATCGAGGTTTTACTGTATTTACTTTTTAAAATGGCCACCTTCTATATTTCATTTAGGCTTAACTATTTTGTCTATGATTATTCAGTAAATGTTAGTATTGAAATTTGCAATAAACATAGCACAGGGAAAGGATTACATGATAGTTCTCGTCTAAAGTCGTGTCATTTCAGTTGTAGTCAACATCTCTTGAGTGACCACCAAATATATGCATACTTTGGGGTCTTACACTTTACTTAATATAATGAATAAAGGTGTCATGAATATGTATAAGCTGAAGGTTATGGTAATGTACATATTATGTTTTACCTTATCAGAAAGTGTACAATTGTAAGCAAACTGAGCAGACCCTAATCAGATGGTTCCTGCAGGAACCGTCTGAATTTGGTCTACTTTGTTTGCAAAGTCGTCTTGTATGTTTGTTTTGTCTTTGTGCGTTTCTTGTTGTTTTTTCTACCTATGTACATTTGCTGTTTCCTTGTGTTGCTGTTCGGGCGAGTGTTTGTTCTGTATGTGGTGTTTCCTGCATGACTCATTTTTGTACTTTTATATGAAGGAAATGGTTAATGCAAGGTAGTAGCTTAATGCTTTTATTGTTGTGCTGTGCTTGAATCCTTCTATACATTCTGAAGGGTTTTGACATTCCTTTATTTTGCAGTCACGAGTTTTCCCTGCCCATTCTATCACTATTTCTTCATTATTGTGTTCATCAGGCGTTGTATACAGCATAACAATATGTTGTTTTTTATCATACGGCAAACTTTTATTTATGTCGCACGCGATGAAAACATACAGGACTTGCTTTTGCGTTTAATTATACGACATAAACCTACGCGACGAATCCACAGACATGCCTTATGACTTGTCTTCTACTGCATAACAAATTGATTTCTGAAAACTTAAATGACTGCTGTTTATATGGAAAAGAACTTCGCAATGAAAACCTCTATTACTATAACTGCATAAATTTTCGCGATGAAAACCTATATACAGTAACACCTCTCTATAACGACTACTAAATTGAGTTAATTAGTTGGTATTTAGAGCAGGTGACTGCTTAAAGCAACCACCTGCCTTTACCACAAAATAACTGATGTAATAAAGTTAGTGGTCGTTATAGAGAGGGTTTAGTGTACATAAATTATTTACTGGGTGTTGTATATGGAATAAAAACACTCGAGTTAACATGCATGATTTAAAAATTGAATACTTTTTAGCCGTTGCTAGGGGGCGTGAGTAGTGTTGCACATTTAATTACTACTCATGAACAGACTCAATAAAACCGGGTGTGCAGTTTTCTAATTTATGCATTGCTACTTTCGCTTTCGAAGGATCTCCCACTTTCAGAATATATGTTTAACACTGGGGGCCAACTACGTATTATTATCAAAATGTTTCGCTACGACAATTTACCGGTATATGAGTATTATAATAGATTTTTTTTCCTACGAAGACAAATTTGTTTTCGTAGGAAAACAATTCCCAATTGATACACTGGCTTCGTAGGAAAACAATTGGTCTGAAATACCCATATAAATTTAATACGATATGAAAACTAATCGATGAGATATATATCGTATATACTACTGTAATCAGTATCGATCATTATGAAACAAGTAGATTTCAAATACTTTTGTATAAAACTATACCACTATCTGAAACCAACACAGACGCAAACTCAAAACTTATCTATTTGGTCTGGTCCGTGGCGTTTCGCTATCTTACAATGGGAGTCAACTCATTTAATGTTCACTGCTCCGTTCAGTGGATTGCCTCCCTTGCTGAAATATTTAAGCAATGTATAAAACAATCACAATTCCTGTAAGAGATGTCTCATCCGGGCTACATTGTTTACTGTATGTGTAGTACTAATCCGAGATTAAGGTATCCTATGCGGTTTGAGGTTTCCATTCACAAATTGTTATACCATGGAACCACAGGTGCTAGGCGTGTGGCCATTTCACAAATACTGCTTATAAATACCTTCAAATACGTTTAGACATCATAACTTGACATTATAAAAAAAAGAAAAAAAAATGAAAAAAAAAATTTTTTTCGTATAATATATTACTATATAAAGGTATGTAACTAAATGGTCCAAAGTGGCAGAAAAAATGCACCAACTACATTCCGAGTCTTGTTACGACGTCAATTTCCGCTCGATTTCAATCAAATATGAGTCAATGCACGCAGAAATGTCCAGTCTTTCAAATATACACCATTGATTGCCGATCATAAGCCGAAAAATTACTGTTTTGAGACGATAAACTCCAGCTTAGATTTAGTCGACCGAGTCACTACCGACACATACATGCACATTTTCACCACTGATGACATCGAAAGTCACACTAGATCTCATAATATGGTCCGTTTTCCACTCTCATTCAATAAAACTAACATAACTATTCAACTTACTGTCGATGTCAACCTCAAAGTTACTACCGGTTCTACGAAACTGAAGAGTTTTCGAAACGACCCACGGCTGTCAACATTCGGCCAGCCATGATTTTTCGTGACCCGGAAATGCTTGAAGCGAAGAAGCGACTGGTGCCCGGCAGACCATTTGACTACTATAAAGCAGGTAACAAGTGCCCTGTAAACTGCTGATTATGTTCGCCCAAAATTTAGATTTTCTATTCTAATAAGACTGAAAAAAAGAGAGAACTAGCTCTATTTAAAATTTAATGACAGCCTTCATTTCATATATATATTAGGAACAACGACTATAGTTACTTGGTAATTATACTGATTATTTTATAATCGTTTGCTTTCTAATATATGTGTTAATTTATTTTTCATATATAGTGTCCAGCACATGACTGAAAAATGTATACGTCGACTGCATTTTATTTTCCAGTTAACATTTCCCTGTTCAATAATCATGTAAGAAAAAGTAACACCATGAATATTTATTAGATTAATTTTTATCATTTTCAAGGGCATGTTTGCTTCGACGAATGGTATAGAATTATATCTATATATCATGGCACAAATGGAGTAGATCCTGGTCTTCTACGAGCTATCTGATTTGGGTCTATACTGTTTTCAAATGCGTGAAAAAGTGTTTATAGGAGGGAAAGGGTTAACAGGGTGTTTTATACAGAAACCGGGCACCAGTAATCATGTTTACAGGGCACTTGTTACCTGCTTCATAGTAGTCAAATGGTCTGCTGGGCACCAGTCGCTTCTTCGCTTCAAGCATTTCCGGGTCACGAAAATCATGGCTGGCCGAATGTTGACAGCCGCGGGTCGTTTCGAAAACTCTTCAGTTTCGTAGAACCGGTAGTAACTTTGAGGTTGACATCGACAGTAAGTTGAATAGTTATGTTAGTTTTATTGAATGAGAGTGGAAAACGGACCATATTATGAGATCTAGTGTGACTTTCGATGTCATCAGTGGTGAAAATGTGCATGTATGTGTCGGTAGTGACTCGGTCGACTAAATCTAAGCTGGAGTTTATCGTCTCAAACCAGTAATTTTTCGGCTTATGATCGGCAATCAATGGTGTTTATTTGAAAGACTGGACATTTCTGCGTGCATTGACTCATATTTGATTGAAATCGAGCGGAAATTGACGTCGTAACAAGACTCGGAATGTAGTTGGTGCATTTTTTCTGCCACTTTGGACCATTTAGTTACATACCTTTATATAGTAATATATTATACGAAAAAAAAAAAAATTCATTTTTTTTTCTTTTTTTTATAATGTCAAGTTATGATGTCTAAACGTATTTGAAGGTATTTATAAGCAGTATTTGTGAAATGGCCACACGCCTAGCACCTGTGCATGGAACAGGGTGAAAATAAATTAACTCTCGGCTGTGAATTTATCATGCAATATCTGAGAAAATACTATATTAAAATACGTATCATGTTAACAAACAGTCCGGATATCTGTTAATGTCCTATATTTTATGCGGCCATACCTGATTCCAAACAGTTTGGTTAGGTCATCTGGGCAGCTCAAAGCATCTCCAGTATTGACTTGGATGAGTAATACTTTATCCATTCTATTGTCTTTACTGGGGCTTTTCTCCTATCAAGTATACTTACGACACGAGTGCCGCAAATCATCCAAAAGTTAAGACATACTTAATATGCAAACTGTTAGTCATTACTGAGGCTTTTGGGCTACAAAGTAAGATTAATTTTAACATATTGTATTTCATAATAACAGAAATGGGGTTTGGCAAAAAGTTCTTCCAACTTAGATAAAGTCTTTCCCAATGCATAATGCAACGTGATTGTAACGAAACAGTACAAAGGAAAATTACATTCGAGTAAAACAAAACACATATTCAAAGTATAGTTACAACACTGGTACAGAAAATCATCCAAAATATAAGACGTACCTAATCATATTATTAGTCGTTTCCTTCACATCAACGCCTTTTCACGTATTTGCAAATAGAGTAGACCAAGATCAGACGGCTCCTGTTTTTGTTTATTAAATTATTTTAGATCTGACTCGACAGCGTCTAATTACAGTATGAAAATCAACTGTGTACATACATGCGTTTATAACAGTTCATCTAATAAATATCCATGATCACAACATTCCTTACATGCATATTATAGAGGGAAAATGTTAACCCCGACCCAAGTGCTCTAATAAGGGCAGTCCAACCAAACCGCTCTTGTAAGGATAGTCCAACCAAAACGCTCTTGTAAGGGCAGTCTGACCTGGTCAAAGTGCTCTTGTAAGGACAGTCAGGTTAAACTGCTATTGTAAATCAGTCCGGTTAAACTGCTCTTGTAAATCAGTCCAATTAAACTGCTCTTGTAAGGACAGTCCGATCACAGTGTACACCGCTTTCTATTCATTCAACTCCGAAAACTCAAATTTGACTCCACTGTAACTGGGTATTTACTTAGGTAATTACTAATGACAATATAACATTTGAAAACCTTATAGGCCCATAAATGTAGCCAGAAGAGTAGAATTTGCACAAACTGGAATTCCCATACAACAAACCATGTAGACCATGGTCAGAGAGTGTCTACAGAAAATCATCTGGTTTTATATCATTGTCAAAAAAGTCTATTGTTGTGCCTAGTGTTCTATTGGCTTATATGCCTTTGAAACATTTAGATTTTTCTAATACGGTTTGATTTTCAACTTGATATATCCTGATACCCTTGTACCAAGGGTCTGCTCTGTTTGCTTATACTATTATACTTTTCTAGCCAACCATTAATCCTTACAGTGCGGGATCCGAGTCACTTGTCATGTTACACTTTTCTTTAGAAAACTAATAAAACCACTTCGTAAGGCAACAAACAGGCGAAGTTGCTCTGTAATTGTTAACATCACAGGGGTAATTCGTTTTTCTACACTTGAACAATGATGCATATTGACCACTGACCTGGAGAATGGCCATATTCAGGTATACCGTCGAAATAATCAACAATATATGAAATAAAATATTCGGAAACATTCGATGGGGTATACATTATCCACAGGATTTTATTGTCTCGATAGCTCCAGTAAAGCATAAAAATCAGTAAGATGTTAAATATAATATGCCAAAGGATTCAATGAAGTATTCATTTATTAAATCGTCATGTCCGCACAATATGTTTCGTTTAGTATATTGATAGCATTTTCCCTCTTCTGCAATTGTAACAGACAGTTCATCATAAATGATAGCATTTCCCCTCTTCTGCAATTGTAACAGTGAGTCCATCATTAATGATAGCATATTCCCTCTTCTGCAGTTGTAACAAGGAGTTCATCATCATAAAAGGGTAACATTTTCCCTCTTCTTCAAGTGTAACAATAAAAGAATAAGAATAAGAATAAATTATACAACAATTTTCTTTAAAATGACGGCTCTTCCGTATTTATTGCATTTTTTGAATATCAGGGCTTAGTTTTATTAATTACTGTTTTATCTTTGTTAATTTGATAGGTTTGTTTCAATTTATTCTTTAATATGACTCTTAAGAATTGTTCTGATACTCTGCGGTGTTAATCTGTAAGCATGGTCATCGACATTCTATAACCGACATATTTTGAAATTAACAGTGTTAATAGGGATGTTTCTGTGATATTTATATTTTAAGATAATACCTGTGATAGTTCATTATAATGATACAGTGACTCTCTGTGCCTTGCCACTAGAATCAAGGACCACAATGGAAATAAGGAAAATATTTTCGTTTTTTGTGTAATCCTTGGTTTCCAGTGTGCATTACATGGCTTTTTTATATGTTGCCATAGGTATGGTTTGCCATGTTATGTACACTTTTTACCGAAATAAATCTATCTATCTATCAATCTAACAGGGAGTTCATCATAAATGCAACCGTCATTTCTACAATCATGAATCCGAAGAGACTGTTCACATTCGTTGATTCGAATAGACTGTTCACATTCGTTTCCGGAACCATTGTTACGTCTTACCTGTAAACCTGGGAAATTATTATACGAGTAAACATCCCGCAGAAATCGTTTTACAATCGGAAAATAACTTCAAAAAGTCATTCAATTTGCTGTGCCTCAACTTCGGTGTTTGGAGAACATTCATCTTTCCATATTGCCTACGTTTACATTAAACTATTATAATTCTTTCACATAGATAACCTCTTGATGGTACACTTGCATACATTGTAAACATGTATGATGTTCATATATAGCTTCTTTGCAATATCCCTCTCCCTGTTTAATATACATGTACATGTATATTCAAGTTTGTATCGTCTCTTTTATATTCATGGACAGAATGGATAAAATGGAACATTGAAAAGTGATTGTTTCACAATAGTGGAAACTGTAAAATTAGATCTATATCAAAGTGTTGCAGACGCTGCAGTATTCTTTGCATTAGATCAATGTGTTGAAATTCAAATTTCTGATCGTTGGCATGAAATTGCGTGTCTATAAGGGAAAGGATTTGTGCGCTCTCCTTACACATTGCTATACTTTGTTTCGAAGCCTTAGTTTGTTTGCATGTTTGTTTGTGTTGACTAACGTCCGTTTCTTCTCACTAAAGGATAATTGGACGCCCCAGATACGGAGATGTTATGGGAGAGGATACGGAGAAACCCGGTCGCGATGCCTTACTCTTATTATCAAAAACACTTCTCTGGTTATTTTGGATGCCCAGTGTAAAGCACTGACACATCAGACCTCGGTTTAAAGTCTCATCCGAAGGGCTTAGCCCGTAGCCTTAGTCTCGAAGCCTCAGAAATAGTATATATTGATTCGGATGCCATGTTATTAAACGCCATTCGTATCCATCGAATAAGCGTCAATGAATTGCACTAGACTGCACTGCGGAATGGCAATTGTCAAGTACGTAGATGAAGAATGGGATCGACGGGGAGAATACCATTACTTAGTATTCATTGCTTACGCAAAGAATACATGGCATACTTTACAATTATAGTGAAAATCCTGAAATGTGCAATTTCGTTTACTATTCTTCACGGTTGTCCCCTGAAAAGCCGGCTCCACGCACTTAGAGTTTCTATACGTTTTGGTGGTCCGGGAGATCTCATGGCATATCAAGCATGAAAAAATCATTTCTGTGGAATTTATTTCCATTTTGGATTACAGGGACCCTGGGGCAATGGAGGAGGCTCAACATGTATACGATATGATGTGAATATTTCAATGAGACAATGTTCACTCCTTTAATTAAGAAAAACGCATTTTGACGGTTTTGCAAACAGAGTATACCAAGATCAGACACCATTACCCAATTTCTTTATATTGACAGCTTTTGACCTTATGAATAGTTACAGTTTTCAAAACATTGCGATAAAATAGAGCATTTGCTCCATAGGAACAAATGCTCTATTTATCAAAATAGTTTCAAATCTAAACGGTTCTACAATTTTCCATTTTTCTAGTATATGCTCCTTTTCAGTATTTTTATTTAAAGAGGTTAGGTGTAAATATACACCACGAGGTAATGTATTAAGAAACTCAGCTAATAAATATTCATGTAGTCATTCTTTATTTCATGAATATTCATGACGTAAATCGTTGAATGAATAATTAGGGTAAACTTATTGAAATCCACCGAGGGCCCAGCTGTGACAGTCATATGACACACCAAAGATTAAAACAACAACAAAGTGTTACTATCAGTTTTCAAAACCTTTACTTGCCTTAAAGTACATGTAATATCATCGTTAAACAGCTTCAAGCAGTTTAATACAAAGTAACTATCTACTGCTATGATTCTGAAAGTACACTGTTCATATTCTTTGAAAATAATAGTCAATCTCAAACATCCGATTGGTCAACTAATTATACATTGTTGAGAAGGGACTCCGACTAAATGAGAGCTATACAATCATATATATTTTCCCTAAGCAAACAGGGCAGATTCTGATCAGACGACTCCTACAGAG
This sequence comes from Azorinus chamasolen, assembly GCA_963576725.1. Classification (NCBI taxonomy): domain Eukaryota; kingdom Metazoa; phylum Mollusca; class Bivalvia; order Cardiida; family Solecurtidae; genus Azorinus; species Azorinus chamasolen. The sequence continues at coordinate 24,250,391 of OY755238.1, read as the reverse complement.
GCCGTCTGATCTGGATATTCTCTTTTTGCAAAGACAAAGAAAGGCATATGTACGTGGTAAGGAGCTAAACGCCTCTTATCTATTGCCCTGTCCTACCTCTAGTAGTTGTCTTTACATTTATCTTAACAAGCTGTCACGTCAACACCCATCGTCTATGTGCAAATATTTGACATATACAATATTATTGCATGTAATTCAATAAAACAAATACAGGCAACGGATAATAAAGACTTCTTTTCCGATGATGGCATTGCTCCTCAGGAGCCGTGTCTGATCTGGGTCTACTCTGTTTGCCAGACCCGTATCTATGGAGTAAAGGTTAAGACTAAGTAACGTCTTAATCTGTGATTAACTTAAATAGTAACCCCTTATCTTTGACTTGCTTAAATAGTAACCCCTTATCTTTGACTTGCTTAGATAGTAACCCCTTATCTTTGACTTGCTTAAATAGAAACCGTTTATCTTTGGCTTGCTTAAATAGTAACCCCTTCTCTTTGACTTGCTTAAATAGTAACCCCTTATCTTTGACTTGCTTAAATATAAACCGTTTATCTTTTATAAACTTAACGGTTGTTCCTGCTTGAGCATTTTACAGGCGACTTTGTGATAACCTAAACAAACAGTTTGGATCAAGATGAGACACCGTGTAAATTTGGTGTCTCATCAGGATCTGTTTGTCACTCTGAGATTGTTTTTGTTTGGGTTTTTTTGTGTTTTATTTTTAAAAAATAAACTTAAGATATGTATACTTTTAGTATTGAAGCAGACGATAATATACGCAGACAACAATTGCTCAGTGTGCAGAAGGTTACAAAAAAAATATGCTTTTAAAAATAGAGTAAAACCCCGCTAATGCGACCATCTAAAAGAGGTATAATTCTGGGTACTGTATGCAGTTGGTAGCTTAATGCGGGACAAAAGTAATACAGAAAGCTCCTGGAGGAGCTTTCTGCATTACTTTTGTCCTGCATTAAGCAACCATCAGCTTATAAAGACAGCCATGTTTATTCATAAAGTGGTCGCATTAGAGGGGTTCTACTGTACACAAAATGTGACCGCTAACAGATACAGTAGGAACTATCCTAAGCGGCCATTCATTTATAGAACATAGGAGTTTTAAGTAGCTTAATGCAGGGCAAAGGTAATGCAGAAAGTTCATTTAGGAGCTTTCCGTATTACTTTTGACTTACAGTAGGCGATCACTTGCCTTACAAACCCATAACTAAACCTCTTTTATGGCTGCTTAAGACAGGTTCTATTGTAAATGTGGTCGTCTTTTACAATCTGCACTCCGAGAAATTGCCGTCTGCAAATACTGACGTCTACTTCAACTGTAAACAATATATCGTTTCTTCACAAAGTTAACACTAAGCCGCCAACAGAGTGCTGAAGGCTACACACGTGTGGTTTCTTAATGCAGGAAGAACGTAATACAGAAAGATCATGTAGGAACTTTCTTCATAAATTCGTCCTGTATTAAGCTACCACCTACCTTATAGACATAGCATTACCTCTCTCGTAGTTTGTCGCTCAAGGTAGTGTTACAATTTGTTGCTAAACGTACCATTTACAGCACCAATGCCCAATTAAATTGACTTTTAAAAAAAAATGGCGCCAAATAATTTTCGTCTACTAATAATGTCGTCTGCTTTATGATTCAGGGTGGAATTTCCAACAACGTCTTATCTAAAACGTACATTGTAAGTGTCGAGTCAAACAGTTTGGATCCTGATGAGACGCCGAGTTACTCGGCGTCTCATCTGGATCCAAACTGCTTGCAAAATATTAATACAGATCTGCGAGTCGCTTTCCGGTGGTAAGAAAAAGAGAAAGAAAAACTCTAGGTATAAAATCGTAGCTGATCATAACCAGCAAAGTATATTGTTTGAGTGTCACTAATATCGACTTAATGAAGACCTAATTGAGGGTCAGACTCATTATTCAAGAATCTTTGTGATCCGAGTGTACACTGTTTGTATAGTGGAAACTCGATATCTCGAACTCGGATAACTCGAACTTTGGATAACTCGAACATCGGATAACTCGAATCAAAAGTTCGGTCCTTTCAAAATTTACAATACAGAAAATTATTCTAAAAATGTATCACTACGTATATCTAGAAACGCATGTGACAGCTTAATGTAGGTCGAAAGTAATGCTGAAAGCTCCATCAGGAGCTTTAAGCATTACTTTAGACCTGCATTAAGCTGTGAACTTGAAAAATTGCAATTTGTATGGCCCCTGGTAGTTCGAGATATCGACGTTCAATTGTACATGTATATATAGATAATAATCATTGGCCTACTGTAAAGAATGTCTACCTAACCCATTCCCTCATTATGACGCATTTTCGCCGCCTATGTAACAGTAACTTTTTGAAACCATTGTGATAAATAGACCATTTCCTCTTGTAGAGCAAATGCACTTTTTATCAAAATGGTTTCAAAACTACACAAATATAAATAAATTATTTTCTCTAATAAATGCTCCTTTTCGGTAGATTTATTTCGTTTAGGTTTAGTTTAAAATAGCATAATTATGGGGTAATGGGTTAAACTCTGATTTCTTAAACTTTTCTCTTAATTCTGATTGTTAAAGTTCTTCATAAACTTTTGAAGATGTGTCAAACAGCTTGGAGTCAGATGAGACGTTTGATCTGGATCCAATCTGTTTGGAAATGCCTGGGAAGAAACACTTAGCAGGCGAATGACTAATTGAAATCACAGTCCGAAACGATGAACCCTTTCGCTGCCAAATGCTGTCGTCTGCTAACTTTATCGTCTGCTACAAAATTTCATTCTTTTGATTTTCTTCATGTTTGCTTCAAAAACATAGTAACAAACAGTTTGGATCCTGATGAGACGCCGAGTTACTCGGCGTCTCATTTGGATCCAAACTGTTTGCATAGGTAATCACAGATCCGGCATTTGAAGCGAAAGGGTTAACATAACATAAACACAAAGATATAACAACAAGAAATAAAATTCTGAGAAACATCAACATTTGAAACAATAAAGATGACAAAAATCATGTGAATAAATATATGTCAACATTACATAGCACACGTAACAAGTCATTTAGCATTTACTCTATAAATACGCATTTATACGCCTTTGCAGACAGAGCTGACCCAGATCAGACGGCTCCTATAGGAACCGTCTGATCAGGATCTGCTCTGTTTGCTTATGGAATAATCTACAGTAGATCTGAATCTGCAGTTCGGTCATGGCTAAACTATTTTGAGTTCATCAGCCATTATAGAAATAATCTAATTAATCTGATGTCATTATTCCGCATATAAATATTCATGGAGTAAATATTAAAAATTACAATAATGGATGCTAGACAACAACATTGATCTGAAACTTATTTTTAGAATCGATGCTATATTCACTGTCGATTTCAGAGAACTAATCGATGCTATATTCACTGTCGATTTCAGAGAACTGACTCTTTCGCTGCGACGAATTATCGTCTGCAGAATTTGTCGTCTGCTGCAATTTTAATTGTTTAATATTTCCTGCTTGTATTTCCAAACCATAATCAACGTAAAAAACAGTTTCTGCATCTTGATGAGTTACTCTGTGTCTCATCAGGATCAAAACCGTTTACAAAGGTGATCAAAGATCACCTTTCGCAGGAAAAGACCTGAGGTCAAATCAATATATAAAACTGTTTGACATCAATAATTGTGGCTTTGGATTCTTTTGCTGCCAATTTTTGTCGTCTGCAACATTTGTCGTTTGCTACAATCTTTAATATTTCATTTTTTCTTTAGTTTTGTTTCATAAAATTGTAACAGTAACAAACAGTCCGGACCCTGATGAGAGTAACTCGGCGTCTGATCCGGATCAAAAACTGTTTGCATAGGTAATAATAACAGATGCGACATTGACAGCGGAAGAGCTAATTAGGTTCTTAAACCTGTCAGATACCAAATAACCAAATAATCTTTTCCAAGCTTTTACCCATGGTAACCTGTCAACTTTCAAAACTTAAGTTGTTAAACCTTTTACCTATAGTAGTAAAGACGCCCTGACATGCTTTTGAAAACAGAGTAGACCCAGTTCAGAAGGCTCCTGAAGTAAGAACGGCTGATCAGGATGTGCACTGATTGCTCTGTTTGAAAGTTTTGACACTTGATTCTACCAAAGCCATACACGTCATGGACTCATATATCGCTATAAAAGTTCAGCTAATAAATATTCATGATGTCATTGTTTTCTTACATGAATATACATGAGGTAAATGGTTAACGCCAGCAAGTTTGCAAATTGACCAGCAGCCTACGTTGTATAGCAAACGGTAGATAAATTACAGAAGAATATGTCTTAAGCGGCCATCATAATAAGGTCTAATTATGGGTTTGTAAGGTGGGTGTCATTAACTCATTCCCTCAGAGGCTATTTTTAGATACAACCTCTTTGAACAAATCTATCAAAAAGGAGCATTTACTAGAAAGAAGGAAAATTTTAGAATTTTGTAGTTTGAAACCATTGTGATAAATAGAGCATTTGCTCCTAGAGGAGCAAATGCTCTATTTATCACAATGGTTTCACAAAGTGACTTTTACAGAGTCGTCAAAAGTCGTCAATATGAGGAAATGGGTTAATGCCGATCAAAAGTATATAGAAGCTTTCTGCCTGATATATGCCCTGCAGAAAGTAACCACCTGTTTTTGAAGACTCCTATGTTCGTTAAATTAATGACAGTTTAGGACATGTTCTACTGTAGTCAATGAGAACGTTGTACCGATTATTGATGTTACAGTAAAACCTCTCTATAACGGACAGTAAATAGTGTTAATTAGTTAGTATTTAGGGCAGGTGGCTGCTTAAAGCAAGGTGAAAGTAAAACAAAACGCTCCTATAGGAGCCACCTGCCTTTATCACTAACTACTTTGTGTAATTTAGTGGCCGTTATAGAGAAGTTTTACTGTAACATCAATAATCGGTACAACGTTCTCATACTGTAACTATAAAGTCAGGTAGTGAAAACAAAACCGTACCAAAAACAACGTAGTAAAGTAACAACTGTACCAACATGAAATGCGTTACCTAGTGAGAAACAATCACTTTAACCCTTCGTGTGTAAAGCGTTACCTAGTGAGAAACAATCACTTAACCCTTCATCTGAAAGCGTGAAACGACTTGCATTTGCAACCAGCTTGGATCCAAGTGAGTCGCCAAGATACTCGGCGACTCGTCTGGGTCCATGCTCTTCTCTTTGAACGTCGGTTAATTGTTTCTCAAAAGATTTCACGAATCGAAAGTACGTACAACTTGAAGGAGATCAGAGTTCCACCAGACATTGGTTTTTACAAGGCTAAGGGTTAGCCATTATCATGCTAATAAATAATAAATAGTGTTTGCCATTATCATGCTAATAAATAATGAATAGTGTTAGCCATTATCATGCTATAAATAATAAATAGTGTAAGCCATTATCATGCTAATAAATAATGAATAGTGTTAGCCATTATCATGATAATGAACAATTAATAGTGTTAGCCATTATTATTCTAATAAATGATAAATAGTGTTAGCCATTATCATGCTAATAAATAATGAATAGTGTTAGCCATATCATGCTATAAATAATAAATAGTGTTAGCCATTATCATGCTAATAAATAATGAATAGTGTTAGCCATTATCATGATAATGGACAATGAATAGTGTTAGCCATTATCATTCTAATAAATGATAAATAGTGTTTGCCATTATCATGCTAATAAATCATGTCTGTTCAAATTTCAAGTTGAAACAAACTTCTGATTCGTACAAACTTTTGAGAAACGTTTGACTGAGTGACCATACTGGATCCTGATCAAACGCTGTCTAACTGTATAGCTGATCTTGATCGAAGTTGTAAGCAAATACCAAAAGTAACGCGAATAGTATATGAGTTAGAATCAAATTCACACGGTGTAAACCTTAACCCTTTCCTTCATGTAAATGCTTTTTCGCGCATTTGCAAACAGAGTAGACCCAGATCAGACGGCTCCTATAGGAGCCGTCTGATCAGGGTCTGCTCTGTTTGTTTATTGTCTAATTATGGTCTGATTATACAGGTCCTGCCTGAGCCGAAATGTCTTGTGTTCATATGCTATTATAAAAAATAACCTAATTAATATTCATGATGTCAAAATTTCTTGCAGAAATATTAGACAGGGACATGGTTAACACACACAGTGAACCTGAACCAACCTATGAAGAACTGAACAGTTTCCCTCCTGCTTAACCATTCGCTTGCTATTCACGTCAATATACCTACCTGTAAATAGTGAAGACCCAGATGAGACAGCTTTTGCAGGAGCTGTCTCATCAGGGTCTGCACTATTTACAAGTTTATTGTGCAACCAGTGCACTCCACAGCAGTGATTTCACTGCGAAATACTTGTACACAGTGAAGATATATGTAATTATGCAACAGGGCATGGGTAAAGAAGGAGAAATGTAATTTAAACTTCAGCAAGAGAAGGGCTAAAACCTGAGCCCAAGTCAAGATCACAATGATGAATGTGTCGGTCGTGCTGATAGGATGCCTCTGAGTATTAAACAATGGCACGACATAGGATTAGTATTGAACCAGCTTTTTGTGAAGTTTTTATGATGGTTTAATAAACTTAGAATTGAGTATTCAAGCACTTGTCCCGTATATTTGATTAAAATGTATGGTAAAAGTTTGGTGAGACGAACTACGTGATAGAAATATTATTATTATTATTATTGTACCACATTTATATAGCGCTCTTTTCACACAGGATATGTGCGTTCAAAAGCGCTTCACATGGATGAAATCACTGGAACGAACCGCATGATTATCTATCCGGACAATAAAAGATATACAATAGATATACAATATAAATGAAATCACTAACCGGAGAGAACCACATGATTCCCTCTATGGCAATGGGCGGCTAAATGAACCGACCCAAATAGAGGTTTATCTCAAAACACTTATCAATTCATCATGCATACCCAAACGACTCGAGTCTGGTGTCTTGGCCTGGCTGACAACTACTGGCGAAAACATTGAAGTAACAACTGGCGAGACCATTAAAGTTCGCCTGGCTAACAACCACTGGCGAGATCATTTATCTTCGTCTGGCTGACAGCCACTGGGGAGATCATTTGTGTTTGTCTGGCTGACAGCCACTGGGGAGACCATTTACGCTTGCCTGGCTGACCACCACTGGGGAGACCATTTACGCTTGCCTGGCTAACAGCCACTGGGGAGACCATTTACGCTTGCCTGGCTGACAGCCACTGGGGAGACCATTTACGTTTGCCTGGCTGAGAACCACTGGGGAGACCATTTACCTTTGCCTGGTTGACAGCCACTGGCGAGATCATTTACGCTTGCCTGGCTGACAACCACTGGGGAGACCATTTACCTTTGCCTGGCTGACCACCACTGGGGAGACCATTTACGCTTGCCTTGCTGACAGCCACTGGGGAGACCATTTACGCTTGCCTGGCTGACAGTCACTGGGGAGACCATTTACGCTTGCCTGGCTGACAGTCACTGGCGAGACTATTTCAACACTCCTAGTTGATCTTTAACCCTTTACCTCATGATTATTTATGTTAGAAATACTGACATGTATCATCATTATCATCATTTATCATATTTTATACAGTTATATGCTTATCTTTGGCAGAAACTCTAGAATCGGGTGTATAAGTCCATGAGCAAACAGAGTAGACCTAGATCAGATGGTTCCTTCATGATCTAGGTCTACTCTGCTTGTACAGATGTTGAATGAGGGAATTGGCAGAATGACCTCCCCGACAGAACGTAGAAGCATTTATCCCTATGGCAGAATACATAATACTTTGACACTTCTGATAGTATACGTAATCATTGGACACCTATGACTGACCATACAATAACTTGACATCACTGACAGAACGCATAATTATTTGAAACATCTCTTCACAGAAAAAAAATTCATTTTACACTTGTGACTGAACACAAAACCACATAAACGCTCTGACGGAACAAAAAAACATCTGGCCGCTCTGACAGAACATAGAACTACTTGACCTGTCAGACAACACACAGAACCACTTCCCCTGTATGACAGAACACAGAACCACTTCCCCTGTCTGACAGAACACAGAACCACCTGGTCCCTCTGACAGAACACAGAACCACTTCCCCTGTCTGACAGAACACAGAACCACTTGGTCCCTCTGACAGAACACATGATTATATTACACCTCTGACAGAACACGTTCCCGCTTCACAATACAAATACAGTAAAACCTCTCTATAACGGTCACTAAATTGTGTTAATTAGTGGGTATTTAGGTCAGGTGGCTGCATAAAGCAAGGTGAACGTAAAACAGAACGCTCTGGGGCGTTCAGTTTTACGTTAACCTTGCTTTAAGCAGCCACCTGCATTTAACACAAAATACTTGATGTAATTTAGTGGCCGTTATAAAGAGGTTATAGAGAGGTTTAACTGTAACTCCATTTATGCCGCAACATGGGGAAATGTGACTACAGTATATTACAAATAACGTATATCAACAAATTGATCACAATCTATACAGCACTGCTGGAACTCAATAGCGTACTTATCGAGCCATAGCTCATCTTGACAAACCATAAGAATATGTAACTGTCGGATAGGGGTCAACACTATCTACATAACCACGAATATACTGTACATTAAACCTTAATCTGCTGAATACTTAAAATATCAAAGGGCTCCCTGAGGGCTCCCTGAGAAGTCCTTTGGTCTGGGTTTACACTGTTTGGAAAGGTCTTAAATACTCGGTTCCTGCACATTAAGGGTTAATATATGCAAATTAATTTACACTTGTTTAATCTTTAGCCTGCTATGGGCGGTTGAGCGAATACCTATGAAAACAGTTTGGATCCAGATGAAACGCCGAGTAACTCGTCGTCTCATCTGGATCCAAACTGTTTGACACTCTGGTTGCATTTTGGTAGACAATTTTATTATAGTTTGAATTTTGAAAATGTAGTAGGTGAAACATTCTGTAAAATAATTTTCTCAGCAGGCTAAAGTTACTAGTCGAATACCAATTAACACACTGACCAACCTTTGGTCCCAATTTGCAGTTTGTAGGCATTGTTCACTATGTAAACAAGTACTACAATATAAAGACGAGATTTCGAACCTCGCAAATCATTCATACATAATATTAATATTATTATACATTTCATACACACACTAAAAGAGGTAACGTGAATTTAAAATAAACGTTCAGAAGCAGGACGTGCATGTTTCACGGCCAAACAGGTTATTGTAAATATTAAGATTATAACTTTTATAAAGCTGTTACCAGTTTAAAAGACCAGTGCCCATGCTTATAAAACTTTTAGTTGAGTCTGAGTACGTTCTCAAGCTTTTGATTGGTCAGATTTGAGCCTTTGGCCAAAGGCTCAAATCTGACCAATCAAAAGCTTGAGAACTCAAATCTGACCAATCAAAAGCTTGAGAACGAAACTCAGACTCAACTAAAAGCTTTATAAGCATGGACCCAGCATTCATACTACATGTACTTTCATTGTCTGATTTGGAGGGTTTACATTTTCATATAGTGAATATTCCACTATTATTATGATTATTATTATTGTTGTTATTATTATTATTATTATTATTATTATTACCATCAAGATTATTCATATAATTATCACAAACACTAAGTCATCATCATCATCATCATCATCATCATCATCATCATCATCATCATCATCATATTCATCATCATCATCATAATCAAAATCATTTATTGCTTTTAATTTTGTAAACCCTGCTGAATGCATTGTACACCGATACAATTTAGACATTTTGAGGGTGAATATGCAACATAAAAACCACCAGATATCAGTCAGAGTGAATGACATGTTTATGTTAGCTACTGTTGCCCGGCTGCAGCACACACTTATTAAAAGTTTATCATAAAGGCCAGTGTTAAGTTTAAAGATTTCCACTATGTCTAAAACCCGTCATATTAATCAACATGCATGTGAAATATATAAATACGTTCCTAGTCAAAAAAAATTCTAACAAATAGTTCGTGCCCCGGTCCTTTACCTTAACACTTTCCTTCATATAAACGCCTTGTTCACGCATCTGCAAACAGAGTAGACCTAGGAGCCTTCTGATTTGGGTCTGCTCTATTTGCTATGATGTTATAAAGATAGGCTTCTATAATTCCTTCCATGGCCAACAAATCCATGTGCTATTCCATAAACCATATCTAATTAATATGCATGATGTCATTATTTCTTACATGAAAATTCACGGAGTAAAGGGTTATATGGATATCAAACACTTTGAGTATTGACGAGACGACGAGTTAGTCGGCGTCGCACCTGAGCTCAAACAGGATACAAATTATATCACAGAGTGTGGCTTAAGAATGATATAACCATTTACCTGACAGAACCTTTACAAAACGGAGCAGACCTGGAACAGCCTTCTGATCAGGGTCTACTCTGTTTGCTTGTGGGATAAAAAAAAAGATCCGATTATTCAATTTCTACCATGGTACGAAATTCTCTGTGCATAATGACTTTGTAAACAAATCAGATAATTTTATGCCTCATAGAGTTATCAATACTTACATAAATATTTATCGAGTGAAGGGTAAACCCTTTCCCTTATGTACGCGAATTTTGACGCATCTGCAAACAGAGTAGACCCAGATCAGACGGCTCCTATATGAGCCGTCTGATCAGGGTCTACTCTGTTTGCTTATGGTGTAATATAGATCCGATTCTACAGCTTCTGCCTGAGCCAAAATGTTATGTAATTATATGCCATTATAAAAACATAATCTTATTATTATTCATGACATCATTATTTCCTACATGAATATTCATCAGGGAAAGGGTTAACAATTTACTCCATGATTATACATACAATAAAAATGACCTCAGGAATATTTATTAGTTTCATTGTTATAAAAGTATATTGACACAGGTATTTTCGCCATAGTATAAACAGTAGAATCATATATTATATATGTAGCTAAAACATAGCAGACACTAATAAAATGGCTCCTACAGAAGCCTTCTATCTGGGTCTACTCTGTTGTCAATTACATAGAAAAGTGTATTTATGGAGAAAAGGGTTAAGGTAAGGTACAATACCGGTATATACATTAACGTATCCGTGGGGATTTCTGGGAATCTTGGATTTCATGTTGATATTTTTTGGCCTTCAACAAATACTAACGACAATGCGAAATAAATAACACAGACATTAACAACTGAGTGATATTCTTGTTGAACTATTATTAACCCTTCGCTTGCTACTCACGTCAATATACCTACCTGTAGATAGTGAAGACCCAGATGAGACAGCTCCTGCAGGAGCTGTCTCATCAGGGTCTGAACTATTTACAAGTTGATTATGGAACTAGTGCAATCCACAGCGGTGATTGCACAGCGAAAAACGTGTACACAGTGAAGATATATGTAATTATACAACAGGGCATGGGTAAAGAAGGAGAAATGTAATTTAAAATTCAGCAAGAGAAGGGTTAACGCTTGGCAGTGGAAGCTTTACCTTGGACACGCCACAGAACAGTAGCACCTATCTAGCACGGCCACTCAGAGAAGTGTTTAAAACAGCTGGTAGATTAATGCAGGACAAAACTTATTATTGGCTTAGACAAAAACAATGAAGAATCATATCTATATAATTAAATAAACAAGCAGATCAGACCCTGATCAGACAGCAACCGTCTGAGCTTGGTCTACACTGCTTGCAAAGGGGTGAAAAGCATTTCTAAGAGAAAAATGTTTAAAGAGTTAACGGCCGATCAAGTTTTTCACGAATGGTGAAACCCTACATTCATGTTATCCCGTTTCGAAGCTAAACAAGAACATATTCAAACGGAACAGCCTTTGTGTACCTTTTTGGGTTTGATTACTATCCAACTATTTTCTGGTTTTGTCTGCTTCTCAACGCATTCTATTACACCCGCGCCATATTTTATTCTCTTGTACATTTTAACCAGTAAGTTGTGATTATAGTCTTTGTTTTTATGCCCGTGACCTTCAAAATTGCCTGCTTTCGTGGTCTGGTGAACGGCCAAAAGCGTGTCTGTAGCGTCTACTACTGTCTGTTTCAGTTTGCGAGAATTATACACCAGCCAATTATCATAAGCTCTACGCCCTATTACAACATCGGGCATATCCATCCACTGATATGCGCGTGGAGTTATGAAGAAATCTTCTGCATATCCTGTGAAGAGTTTACCTCTACTTTTGGCTATTCTTGTAATATTTTCCCAGCTCGAACCTTCCTCTTCGGTAACATTGTTAACGTTAGTCCGTTTGCCAACAATTAGAGCCGGTTTGGACATATCTAAAATAGATTCCATCAACACAGCAAGAGTTTTGACAATTGTGTCAGTGAAGAGTATATCACTATTGCTATAAGCGTAGAATGATGTGTTAAAAGCATCCATAACATCTTTGTACATGTACTTTAACACTGGTATTCCATCAGCGGCAGTATGACTGATTGGAAACACTTCAAATCCCATTGAACGACAAGAATCGGCCACGGCACTTTCATTGGTAAACACCACAGGTATTACAAACGGACGTAAAGACATCCAGTTAGAAATGGTCAAATTGTGCACTAAATATTTCTCTGCGTTATCTGTCCATGTTGTAAACAAAGTCAACAAGGGTTCAGATTCGTTTTTAAGTATTTTTCCTTTTAATATTTCCACATACTGATCTACTGAGATTTCTGGTCCGCCTGTAGTTGGTTTGGCAAGATGTGTCTTTGAAAGGTCTTTGCTGACACGAGACCCATTCACGGTCTCTACAGCGGACACATCAATGTGAATACTTTTGTCTGACTGCTGCATCAGTTTAAGATAGTACGAAACGGAACCGACCTTGTCATTCCATACAGCCTGAAAAAAACGAAAAACAGATCGTTTAGTATACATTAGGAATTGTTTGATTTATGATGTCCGATGTATTATATATGATATTCCAAACATCGACAATTTACGTAATTTTTCCAATGCATGCACTGCATTGCTGCCCAAACATTCCCGATACATGGATTTGCCACTTTTCGGTCAAATGCTGCACCGGACATATTTTCGCGAAGTACATGTGTATTCCGAAATATGTTGATGTTCGTATTTGGCATTACGAGTACATATACTTTAACCCTTTCCATCACATATATTTATGTGCAAAAATGACGTCATGAATATTAATACATGTAATATTATAATTATTAATGGCATATGAACACAGGACATTTTGACTCAGATAGAAGCTGTATCATCAGATCTGGGTTTACACCATAAACAAACAGAGCAGAGCCTGATCAGACGGCTCCTATAGGAGCCGTCTGATCTGGGTCTACTCTGTTTGCAGATGCGTGAAAATGCGTTTACATAAGGGAAAGGGTTATCCCTTTCCACCGCGAATATTTGTGTAAGAAATGTTAACACCTTGAACATTCATTGGCTGAGATTTTGTAAAGGCGTATGGATATAGTATTTTGACTATGGCAGAAACTATAGAAACGGACCTTTATAATATCACAAGCAAACAGAATAGACCTTGATCAGACGGCTCCTACAAACAGACGCCGTCTTATCTGGATCTACTCTGTTTGCAAATGCATTTCTGTCGGAAAAGGGGTACACTGCATGTACAAGCGCACGTCAGTTTGAAAAAACAAAACATGTTTTCTTCGTTTTGTCTGATTATCACGTGCACGTTTTCATTAACCTTTCTCTTGCTGAATTTTAAAACACATTTCTCCTTCTTTACCCATGCCCTGTTGTATAATTACATATATCTTCACTGTGTGCAAGTATTTCGCTGTGCAATCACTACTTTGGAGTGCACTGGTTGCACAATCAACTTGTAAATAGTGCAGACCCTGATGAGACAGCTCCTGCAGGAGATGTCTCATCTGGGTCTTCACTATTTACAGGTAGGTATATTGACCTGAATAGCAAGCGAAGGGTTAACATTTCAGTTGTTAGGAATAAGGACAAAATAAAACCGGAACATTATTTTCTCCAACCTTCTGACTTAACTGTAATAATACCTGGATTGAAGTTATGAAGCATGCAAGTTCATATTACATTACACGTGTAACGCCAATAACCTGAATGCGAAATATTCTTGAAATTATATAAATGGGCATATGACCATAGTTAAAAATATTTGATCGAAACCAACATGTTTATATCACATATGCGGGAACCGAGTATGTAAGACCTTTACGAACAATGCAGACAAAGACCAAAGGGCTCCTCCCCCAGGAGCCCTTTAATAAATAATAAGGGTTTGCACTATTTGTCATTCAAATCGTTTTGTCCAGTGCTAATGTTGATACAAATTTTTGTTCACTTAATATTTGAAAAAGGTAGAGCCATTTTTAACTATTCTGGAGAGTATTCAGATCCTCTACTAATACGTAGTTGCAGTATAATGGAAGATATTTTCCAGGTGCGGATCCAGGATTTCAGATTGGGGGGGGGGGGGGGGGGGTAGACATTTTTTGGAGGGGGTGGGGGCGTAGATTTTTATGTTTGATGATATAAATAAATAGTGTGTTTGTAATACATGTTGAAAAAGAGCTGTTTTAAAGGCAGGTGACTGCTTAAAGCAAGGTGAACGTAAAACAGAACGCTCCTACTTTCACCTTGCTTTAAGCAGCCACACCTACTCTAAATACCAACTAATTAACACAATTTAGTGGTCGTTATAGAGAGGTTTACTGTATATAGATCTAAATATTACTAAACAAGATGTGTTTGTGAAACACTATGCCCCCTCGATATGATATTTGACCCTGAAGGATGACCTTGATCTTGACATGCCACCCCTCAAACTGTGCAGCTTCATTGGGTACACATGCATACCAAATATCAAGTCTGTATCTCTACTTGTTCAAAAGTTATGGCCAATGTTAAAGTCAGTGAGCTTTGACCCTGAAAGATGACATTGACCTTGACATGCCCCCCCCCCCCCCCCCAAACTGTGCAACTTCATGAGATACACATGCATACCAAATGTCAAGTCTGTATCTACAGGTTCAAAAGTTATGGTCAATGTTAAAGTCCCTAAAAGATGACCTTGACCTTGACATTTTACCCCTCAAAATGTGCGGCTTTATGAGATACATATGCATGCCAAATATCAATTCTCTATCTGTACTGACTCAAAAGTTATGACCAATGTTAAAGTTGCTGACAAACAAAGAGACAAACAGACAGGGCAAAAACAATATGCCCCCAAGATCAAAACTGGGGGGCATAAAAATTGTTTTTGGCAATTTTAGGGGGCGTACGCCGGATCCGCCCCCTCTCATTCCGCACCTGTTTTCTGTAATTACATTAACCCTTTGCCTCAAATAAACGCCTTTTCACGCATGTGCAAACAGAGAAGACCCAGATCAGTCTGACCAGGATCTGCTCTGTATTCTATTCAAATCATAATAGATATGACTCTTCAGTGTCTACCAATACCACGAATCCTGAATACATATGCCATTATAAAACAAATCAGCTAATAAATATTCATGACATCAAATTTTCTTACATGAATATTGGACAGTTAAAGGATTAAGTCGGTATTTGACAAATAAAAACGACCACACTGCACACAAATATGTATATATAGCTGCTTGTAGTTACTTGGATATGTATATACCTTGTTATATATAAAGCACATTGTAAAAATGCACTTATCTTATCTCAAACTTTTAGAAGCCCTATTAATGTACCCTAGGTTTTAGCAACCTTCTCCAGAAAAAAATACATTACTGATGTTTTTATGTATTGTTATGTCAGTTGTAGTTTTGTCAGTTATAGTTTTGTCAGTTATAGTTTTGAATATGTGTTTAATGTGTATACTATGTATACACTTCCTCATGGGCCGATGGCCTTATGGATTTGAATAAAGTTATATATAAGTTATATATATAAATAGGAAAGAAAGACTAGAAAGACGCCTTGTCCAGTTACATACTATGTAATATTTTCAAAACATTCTACAGTAAAATTCCAACCGGTTTCACCCATTCAGGGATCTTCAGGGATATATATATATATATATCTACTAAGATATATATATACTAAGATATACCCTGATATGTGGAATGTCTTTCTATATAAAACCTTTACTGTGGGGTGAAAACAAACTGCGGGGTGTATATATCACCCCGTATTTCGCATTGTTTTTATTAGCATGGGAATGAGCCTAGACACCGTCTGGTGAAGTATTTAGATAACTTGGTTTTAGGTGGAATTTGTATGTAAAACGTTCACAGTTACCTCCCCTGGTACTATTTCTTGAAACGATTTTACCATGATGCGATAAGTGTGTTTATTATACCTCAATATATCCTTCAATACAAAACTCCCATAGACCTAAAATGTGATCTTATGATATATCACTCTCAGAATGAGCTTCCAGGTAAATATATCAGGATATATCACCTCAGAATGAGCTTCCATGTGAATATATCCGTTTCAAAACCACAAATCTAACATCATCACTGCTATGACTACCGACTCCAAAATGTCTGTTTACTGGATTCTCTCTCATGTCTTACATCACTCAAATAGTATTTCATACTCTCCCGAATTTCTCTCTCAACCTCACCAACATACACAATTCTTCCGCATTTATTGCATTTTATTGCATATACTACATTCGGGAGAATGCATGCACGCTAATGCATGCATGACGTCGTTGCGCTCATGACGTCATCTGATGACGTCATTACTTTTGAAATAACAACTCAATGCTACATGATGCTGGATCAAAATTATTCTCTTTGATTTTATGGCTGAATGCATGTACCAAAAATGTGACGTGTATTTTGATATGATTATCTTTGATAAAGGCTCGTAGTGGTCGAAATACTAGATAAGAGCTATTTCATTAATTCTATATTATCTTAATTCCCCTTTTGGTATATCATCTTCATTGATTATTTCTTTTACTTTTAAAATTAATTAATATTGCACTTCTAAAGTTGTTCGGTATAATAAAATAATTAACACATAGCTGTCGGGGTGATAGAGGATATTGTCAGCTCTTGAACTGGCATATTTACCCCGAGGCGCATACCAATTCTTGGGCTGACAATATCCTCTATCACCCCGACAGCCATGCGTTAATTATATATGATATATAACGCCCCGTATTTTTACCTATATCTACTGGTATATACCAACCCATATTTTTTATCCTCTATACACCTATACCGTATGATGCTCCAGCCTACACAGACAACCCCCTGCCGGGTCATGTACTTATATGAATATACAAGAATGTTGAGCATCTCATATGAATTCTGTGCAATCACGAACTCGATTAAGCATGACTTTAAATGACTCTTCGCATATTGGTAAATATGGTTTTTCAAATAAACCATTATTTTAAAAACATAAACTGAAATAGAATTTTATATATAATAAATGTTTGGATTTAGTAATTGCAGTTACAACTGGTACTAGAAATTTAAGATTTATTTTATATATATTTCGGAATCCGTTGCACACAGACAGTGAGGTATATATCACCCCACATTTTACACAAAATACATTTTGCTAGTAAAGGATGGATAACCGTTGTTTATTTCATTAGATACATTACTCTTTATAAGCATCAAAAACATCAAAATGCACTTGTCAGCCTACGCGGCCGATGTTAGTGTCAATGCTGGAACTACGTACCAAATTCAGTCTTGTAAGAAAATAGGATTTCGGTTACTACAGGTTTTTTCTTATGCCTTATGCTATATAGTGCCTTATATTCAAGGAATAAAATAATCAGTCACAATAACACGAAAACGGACACAATTACTTCGTGTTAAGTGAATGTTAAAGTTTTAAAAGTTATTAGAATTAATTTAAGAATATGATACTATGTCTATCAGTAAGTCTATGAAGGCCTTCCCCTGTTTAATATTCATAAAAAATAATAGTGTTGTAAAAATTATCCCGTCCCTGAAAACACTGGTGGTCTTTTCATTTAGACAATCCTAATGACAGATCTTCTAAACGAATGGGTACATTCTTTTGTAAACAGATACTTATGTTGATATAACACATAGAAAAATGCCAATGGTCCATACGTTATAAAATATAATTTCATATGTACATATGCATTGCCTTTGTAAGAGCAACGTCATATACATCTCACTTTCTATGTGCATCAAAGTATTTGGTCAGTATACATGCTTTCCATCATTGCTTAGAAAATGTTTCTAGATCCAAACTCCAATATTATGAAGCCCGTTCTACATGATTAATTTAGTCTCACGTTCTATACAGCAATAAGCGTCTTCCGTCTATGAATGTGGTTTTTCGAACTCCCTTAGAGTGAACAATAATTTCTCAATCAACTTAACTGTCGCCAACAGCTAACAATGGTGGTGGATAAATCAGACGATAAAAACTAGCATTCAAGGTAAGTACGGTTAAGAAAATAAATTATCTCTGCTTCTTTTAAATTCATTTCAATATTCTGCAATTATGTAAGGTCATTCACAAGGTTTACGCGTAATTACTATCACTGTGGCCTGTTGTTGTTGTGTTTTTTAGGGGGGAGGGGGTTGGGGGAGGGGGTTTGGGGGAGGGGGGGGTAAATGAAACTATGCCCGCTGGTTGAAGTATGACAGTTATTATGATGGTTGAAGCATGCCAGTTACTATGATGGTTGAAGTGTGACAGTTACTATGATGGTTGAAGCATGCCAGTTACTATGATGGTTGAAGTGTGACATTAACTATGATGGTTGAAGCATGCCAGTTACTGTGATGGTTGAAGCATGCCAGTTACTACGATGGTTGAAGTATAACAGTTACTGTGATGGTTGAAGTATAACGGTTACTATGATGGTTGAAGTGTGACAGTTACTATGATGGTTGAAGTATAACAGTTACTACGATGGTTGAAGTATGACAGTTACTGTGATGGTTGAAGCATGCCAGTTACTACGATGGTTGAAGTATAACAGTTACTGTGATGGTTGAAGTATAACGGTTACTATGATGGTTGAAGTGTGACAGTTACTATGATGGTTGAAGTATAACAGTTACTATGATGGTTGAAGTATAACAGTTACTATGATGGTTGAAGTATAACAGTTACTGTGATGGTTGAAGCATGCCAGTTACTGTGATGGTTGAAGTGTGACATTAACTATGATGGTTGAAGTGTGACAGATACTATGATGGTTGAAGTGTGCCAGTTACTGTGATGGTTGAAGCATGCCAGTTACTATGATGGTTGAAGTATAACAGTTACTGTGATGGTTGAAGCATGCCAGTTACTGTGATGGTTGAAGTATAACAGTTACTGTGATGGTTGAAGTATGCCAGTTACTATGATGGTTGAAGTATAACAGTTACTGTGATGGTTGAAGCATGCCAGTTACTGTGATGGTTGAAGTATGACAGTTACTACGATGGTTGAAGTGTGACAGTTACTATGATGGTTGAAGTATAACAGTTACTATGATGGTTGAAGTATAACAGTTACTGTGATGGTTGAAGCATGCCAGTTACTGTGATGGTTGAAGTATGACAGTTACTACGATGGTTGAAGTGTGACAGTTACTATGATGGTTGAAGTGTGACAGATACTACGATGGTTGAAGTATAACAGTTACTGTGATGGTTGAAGCATGCCAGTTACTGTGATGGTTGAAGCATGCCAGTTACTGTGATGGTTGAAGTATGACAGTTACTATGATGGTTGAAGTATGACAGATACTACGATGGTTGAAGTGTGACAGTTACTATGATGGTTGAGGTATGACAGTTACTATGATGGTTGAAGTGTGACAGTTACTATGATGGTTGAAGTATGACAGTTACTATGATGGTTGAAGTGTGACAGTTACTGTGATGGTTGAAGCATGCCAGTTAGTGTGATGGTTGAAGCATGCCAGTTACTGTGATGGTTGAAGCATGCCAGTTACTGTGATGGTTGAAGTGTGCCAGATACTATGATGGTTGAAGTGTGACAGATACTATGATGGTTGAAGTATGTCAGTTACTGTGATGGTTGAAGCATGCCAGTTACTACGATGGTTGAAGTGTGACAGATACTATGATGGTTGAAGTATGACAGTTACTGTGATGGTTGAAGTGTGCCAGTTACTGTGATGGTTGAAGCATGCCAGTTACTGTGATGGTTGAAGTGTGACAGATACTATGATGGTTGAAGTGTGACAGTTACTATGATGGTTGAAGTGTGCCAGTTACTATGATGGTTGAAGTGTGACAGATACTATGATGGTTGAAGCATGCCAGTTACTGTGATGGTTGAAGTATGACAGTTACTATGATGGTTGAAGTGTGACAGTTACTACGATGGTTGAAGTATAACGGTTACTGTGATGGTTGAAGTGTGACAGTTACTGTGATGGTTGAAGTGTGACAGATACTATGATGGTTGACGTGTGACAGATACTATGATGGTTGAAGTATAACAGTTACTGTGATGGTTGAAGTGTGACAGTTACTGTGATGGTTGAAGTGTGACAGTTACTGTGATGGTTGAAGTGTGACAGTTACTGTGATGGTTGAAGTGTGACATTAACTATGATGGTTGAAGTGTGCCAGTTACTGTGATGGTTGAAGCATGCCAGTTACTGTGATGGTTGAAGTGTGCCAGTTACTGTGATGGTTGAAGCATGCCAGTTACTGTGATGGTTGAAGTGTGCCAGTTACTATGATGGTTGAAGTGTGACAGTTACTACGATGGTTGAAGTGTGACAGTTACTACGATGGTTGAAGTGTGACAGATACTATGATGGTTGAAGTGTGACAGTTACTACGATGGTTGAAGTGTGACAGTTACTACGATGGTTGAAGTGTGACAGATACTGTGATGGTTGAAGTGTGACAGTTACTGTGATGGTTGAAGTGTGCCAGTTACTATGATGGTTGAAGTATAACAGTTACTACGATGGTTGAAGTGTGACAGTTACTATGATGGTTGAAGTATAACAGTTACTATGATGGTTGAAGTGTGACAGATACTATGATGGTTGAAGCATGCCAGTTACTATGATGGTTGAAGCATGCCAGTTACTGTGATGGTTGAAGTATAACAGTTACTACGATGGTTGAAGTGTGACAGTTACTACGATGGTTGAAGTGTGACAGTTACTACGATGGTTGAAGTGTGACAGTTACTACTACGATGGTTGAAGTGTGACAGTTACTACGATGGTTGAAGTGTGACAGATACTATGATGGTTGAAGTGTGACAGTTACTACGATGGTTGAAGTGTGACAGTTACTACGATGGTTGAAGTGTGACAGATACTATGATGGTTGAAGTGTGACAGATACTATGATGGTTGAAGTGTGACAGTTATTATGATGGTTGAAGTATGACAGTTACTATGATGGTTGAAGTGTGACAGTTACTGTGATGGTTGAAACATGACAGTTATTATGATGGTTGAAGTATAACAGTTACTATGATGGTTGAAGTATAACAGTTACTACGATGGTTGAAGTATGACAGTTACTATGATGGTTGAAGTGTGACAGTTACTGTGATGGTTGAAGCATGCCAGTTACTACGATGGTTGAAGCATGCCAGTTACTATGATGGTTGAAGTATAACAGTTACTATGATGGTTGAAGTATAACAGTTACTACGATGGTTGAAGTATGACAGTTACTACGATGGTTGAAGTATGACAGATACTGTGATGGTTGAAGTGTGACAGTTACTATGATGGTTGAAGTGTGACAGTTACTATGATGGTTGAAGTATAACAGTTACTACGATGGTTGAAGTATGACAGTTACTACGATGGTTGAAGTATAACAGTTACTGTGATGGTTGAAGTGTGACAGTTACTATGATGGTTGAAGTGTGACAGATACTATGATGGTTGAAGTGTGACAGATACTGTGATGGTTGAAGTGTGCCAGTTACTGTGATGGTTGAAGCATGCCAGTTACTATGATGGTTGAAGTGTGACAGTTACTATGATGGTTGAAGTGTGACAGATACTGTGATGGTTGAAGTGTGCCAGTTACTGTGATGGTTGAAGTATGTCAGTTACTGTGATGGTTGAAGCATGCCAGTTACTATGATGGTTGAAGTGTGACAGATACTATGATGGTTGAAGTGTGACAGATACTGTGATGGTTGAAGTGTGCCAGTTACTGTGATGGTTGAAGCATGCCAGTTACTGTGATGGTTGAAGTGTGACAGATACTATGATGGTTGAAGTGTGACAGTTACTATGATGGTTGAAGTGTGACAGATACTGTGATGGTTGAAGTGTGCCAGATACTATGATGGTTGAAGTGTGACAGATACTATGATGGTTGAAGTGTGACAGATACTGTGATGGTTGAAGTGTGCCAGTTACTGTGATGGTTGAAGTATGACAGTTACTATGATGGTTGAAGTGTGACAGATACTATGATGGTTGAAGTGTGACAGATACTGTGATGGTTGAAGTGTGCCAGTTACTGTGATGGTTGAAGTATGCCAGTTACTGTGATGGTTGAAGTATAACAGTTACTACGATGGTTGAAGTATGACAGTTACTATGATGGTTGAAGTATGACAGTTACTATGATGGTTGAAGTATGACAGTTACTACGATGGTTGAAGTATGACAGTTACTATGATGGTTGAAGCATGCCAGTTACTGTGATGGTTGAAGCATGCCAGTTACTATGATGGTTGAAGTGTGACAGTTACTATGATGGTTGAAGCATGCCAGTTACTATGATGGTTGAAGTGTGACAGTTACTGTGATGGTTGAAGTGTGACAGTTACTGTGATGGTTGAAGTATGACAGTTACTACGATGGTTGAAGTGTGACAGTTACTACGATGGTTGAAGTATAACAGTTACTGTGATGGTTGAAGTGTGCCAGTTACTGTGATGGTTGAAGCATGCCAGTTACTGTGATGGTTGAAGTGTGACAGATACTATGATGGTTGAAGTATGACAGTTACTGTGATGGTTGAAGTATAACAGTTACTGTGATGGTTGAAGTATAACAGTTACTGTGATGGTTGAAGTATAACAGTTACTGTGATGGTTGAAGTATAACAGTTACTGTGATGGTTGAAGTATAACAGTTACTGTGATGGTTGAAGTATAACAGTTACTGTGATGGTTGAAGTATAACAGTTACTGTGATGGTTGAAGTATGTCAGTTACTGTGATGGTTGAAGCATGCCAGTTACTGTGATGGTTGAAGTGTGACAGATACTATGATGGTTGAAGTATGACAGTTACTATGATGGTTGAAGCATGCCAGTTACTATGATGGTTGAAGTGTGACAGTTACTGTGATGGTTGAAGCATGCCAGTTACTGTGATGGTTGAAGTGTGACAGTTACTATGATGGTTGAAGTGTGACAGTTACTACGATGGTTGAAGTGTGACAGTTACTATGATGGTTGAAGCATGCCAGTTACTATGATGGTTGAAGTGTGACAGTTACTATGATGGTTGAAGTATAACAGTTACTGTGATGGTTGAAGTGTGACAGTTACTGTGATGGTTGAAGCATGCCAGTTACTGTGATGGTTGAAGTGTGCCAGATACTATGATGGTTGAAGTGTGACAGATACTATGATGGTTGAAGTATGTCAGTTACTGTGATGGTTGAAGCATGCCAGTTACTACGATGGTTGAAGTGTGACAGATACTATGATGGTTGAAGTATGACAGTTACTGTGATGGTTGAAGTGTGCCAGTTACTGTGATGGTTGAAGCATGCCAGTTACTGTGATGGTTGAAGTGTGACAGATACTATGATGGTTGAAGTGTGACAGTTACTATGATGGTTGAAGTGTGCCAGTTACTATGATGGTTGAAGTGTGACAGATACTATGATGGTTGAAGCATGCCAGTTACTGTGATGGTTGAAGTATGACAGTTACTATGATGGTTGAAGTGTGACAGTTACTACGATGGTTGAAGTATAACGGTTACTGTGATGGTTGAAGTGTGACAGTTACTGTGATGGTTGAAGTGTGACAGATACTATGATGGTTGACGTGTGACAGATACTATGATGGTTGAAGTATAACAGTTACTGTGATGGTTGAAGTGTGACAGTTACTGTGATGGTTGAAGTGTGACAGTTACTGTGATGGTTGAAGTGTGACAGTTACTGTGATGGTTGAAGTGTGACATTAACTATGATGGTTGAAGTGTGCCAGTTACTGTGATGGTTGAAGCATGCCAGTTACTGTGATGGTTGAAGTGTGCCAGTTACTGTGATGGTTGAAGCATGCCAGTTACTGTGATGGTTGAAGTGTGCCAGTTACTATGATGGTTGAAGTGTGACAGTTACTACGATGGTTGAAGTGTGACAGTTACTACGATGGTTGAAGTGTGACAGATACTATGATGGTTGAAGTGTGACAGTTACTACGATGGTTGAAGTGTGACAGTTACTACGATGGTTGAAGTGTGACAGATACTGTGATGGTTGAAGTGTGACAGTTACTGTGATGGTTGAAGTGTGCCAGTTACTATGATGGTTGAAGTATAACAGTTACTACGATGGTTGAAGTGTGACAGTTACTATGATGGTTGAAGTATAACAGTTACTATGATGGTTGAAGTGTGACAGATACTATGATGGTTGAAGCATGCCAGTTACTATGATGGTTGAAGCATGCCAGTTACTGTGATGGTTGAAGTATAACAGTTACTACGATGGTTGAAGTGTGACAGTTACTACGATGGTTGAAGTGTGACAGTTACTACGATGGTTGAAGTGTGACAGTTACTACTACGATGGTTGAAGTGTGACAGTTACTACGATGGTTGAAGTGTGACAGATACTATGATGGTTGAAGTGTGACAGTTACTACGATGGTTGAAGTGTGACAGTTACTACGATGGTTGAAGTGTGACAGATACTATGATGGTTGAAGTGTGACAGATACTATGATGGTTGAAGTGTGACAGTTATTATGATGGTTGAAGTATGACAGTTACTATGATGGTTGAAGTGTGACAGTTACTGTGATGGTTGAAACATGACAGTTATTATGATGGTTGAAGTATAACAGTTACTATGATGGTTGAAGTATAACAGTTACTACGATGGTTGAAGTATGACAGTTACTATGATGGTTGAAGTGTGACAGTTACTGTGATGGTTGAAGCATGCCAGTTACTACGATGGTTGAAGCATGCCAGTTACTATGATGGTTGAAGTATAACAGTTACTATGATGGTTGAAGTATAACAGTTACTACGATGGTTGAAGTATGACAGTTACTACGATGGTTGAAGTATGACAGATACTGTGATGGTTGAAGTGTGACAGTTACTATGATGGTTGAAGTGTGACAGTTACTATGATGGTTGAAGTATAACAGTTACTACGATGGTTGAAGTATGACAGTTACTACGATGGTTGAAGTATAACAGTTACTGTGATGGTTGAAGTGTGACAGTTACTATGATGGTTGAAGTGTGACAGATACTATGATGGTTGAAGTGTGACAGATACTGTGATGGTTGAAGTGTGCCAGTTACTGTGATGGTTGAAGCATGCCAGTTACTATGATGGTTGAAGTGTGACAGTTACTATGATGGTTGAAGTGTGACAGATACTGTGATGGTTGAAGTGTGCCAGTTACTGTGATGGTTGAAGTATGTCAGTTACTGTGATGGTTGAAGCATGCCAGTTACTATGATGGTTGAAGTGTGACAGATACTATGATGGTTGAAGTGTGACAGATACTGTGATGGTTGAAGTGTGCCAGTTACTGTGATGGTTGAAGCATGCCAGTTACTGTGATGGTTGAAGTGTGACAGATACTATGATGGTTGAAGTGTGACAGTTACTATGATGGTTGAAGTGTGACAGATACTGTGATGGTTGAAGTGTGCCAGATACTATGATGGTTGAAGTGTGACAGATACTATGATGGTTGAAGTGTGACAGATACTGTGATGGTTGAAGTGTGCCAGTTACTGTGATGGTTGAAGTATGACAGTTACTATGATGGTTGAAGTGTGACAGAT
The DNA here is from genome assembly GCA_963576725.1 of Azorinus chamasolen. Lineage (NCBI taxonomy): Eukaryota > Metazoa > Mollusca > Bivalvia > Cardiida > Solecurtidae > Azorinus > Azorinus chamasolen. The sequence goes on along the minus strand of OY755238.1, from coordinate 24,224,350 downwards.
ACTATGATGGTTGAAGTGTGACAGATACTGTGATGGTTGAAGTGTGCCAGTTACTGTGATGGTTGAAGTATGCCAGTTACTGTGATGGTTGAAGTATAACAGTTACTACGATGGTTGAAGTATGACAGTTACTATGATGGTTGAAGTATGACAGTTACTATGATGGTTGAAGTATGACAGTTACTACGATGGTTGAAGTATGACAGTTACTATGATGGTTGAAGTGTGACAGTTACTATGATGGTTGAAGCATGCCAGTTACTATGATGGTTGAAGTGTGACAGTTACTGTGATGGTTGAAGTGTGACAGTTACTGTGATGGTTGAAGTATGACAGTTACTACGATGGTTGAAGTGTGACAGTTACTACGATGGTTGAAGTATAACAGTTACTGTGATGGTTGAAGTGTGCCAGTTACTGTGATGGTTGAAGCATGCCAGTTACTGTGATGGTTGAAGTGTGACAGATACTATGATGGTTGAAGTATGACAGTTACTGTGATGGTTGAAGTATAACAGTTACTGTGATGGTTGAAGTATAACAGTTACTGTGATGGTTGAAGTATAACAGTTACTGTGATGGTTGAAGTATAACAGTTACTGTGATGGTTGAAGTATAACAGTTACTGTGATGGTTGAAGTATAACAGTTACTGTGATGGTTGAAGTATAACAGTTACTGTGATGGTTGAAGTATGTCAGTTACTGTGATGGTTGAAGCATGCCAGTTACTGTGATGGTTGAAGTGTGACAGATACTATGATGGTTGAAGTATGACAGTTACTATGATGGTTGAAGCATGCCAGTTACTATGATGGTTGAAGTGTGACAGTTACTGTGATGGTTGAAGCATGCCAGTTACTGTGATGGTTGAAGTGTGACAGTTACTATGATGGTTGAAGTGTGACAGTTACTACGATGGTTGAAGTGTGACAGTTACTATGATGGTTGAAGCATGCCAGTTACTATGATGGTTGAAGTGTGACAGTTACTATGATGGTTGAAGTATAACAGTTACTGTGATGGTTGAAGTGTGACAGTTACTGTGATGGTTGAAGCATGCCAGTTACTGTGATGGTTGAAGTATAACAGATACTGTGATGGTTGAAGTGTGACAGTTACTGTGATGGTTGAAGCATGCCAGTTACTGTAATGGTTGAAGTGTGACAGATACTATGATGGTTGAAGTGTGACAGTTACTGTGATGGTTGAAGCATGCCAGTTACTGTGATGGTTGAAGTATGACAGATACTATGATGGATGAAGTATGACATATACTATGATAGATGAATTATGACAGTCTAATGGTCGAAGTATAACAGTTACTATGATGGTTGAAGTGTGACAGTTACTATGATGGTTGAAGTGTGACATTAACTATGATGGTTGAAGCATGCCAGTTACTGTGATGGTTGAAGCATGCCAGTTACTATGATGGTTGAAGTATAACAGTTACTATGATGGTTGAAGTATAACAGTTACTACGATGGTTGAAGTGTGACAGTTACTATGATGGTTGAAGTGTGACAGATACTATGATGGTTGAAGTGTGACAGATACTATGATGGTTGAAGTGTGACAGATACTATGATGGTTGAAGCATGCCAGTTACTGTGATGGTTGAAGCATGCCAGTTACTGTGATGGTTGAAGCATGCCAGTTACTATGATGGTTGAAGTATAACAGTTACTATGATGGTTGAAGTATAACAGATACTATGATGGTTGAAGCATGCCAGTTACTACGATGGTTGAAGCATGCCAGTTACTATGATGGTTGAAGTATAACAGATACTATGATGGTTGAAGCATGCCAGTTACTGTGATGGTTGAAGCATGACAGTTACTGTGATGGTTGAAGCATGCCAGTTACTATGATGGTTGAAGTATAACAGTTACTATGATGGTTGAAGTATAACAGTTACTATGATGGTTGAAGTATAACAGTTACTACGATGGTTGAAGTGTGACAGTTACTATGATGGTTGAAGTGTGACAGATACTATGATGGTTGAAGTGTGACAGATACTATGATGGTTGAAGTGTGACAGATATTATGATGGTTGAAGTGTGACAGATATTATGATGGTTGAAGTATAACGGTTACTACGATGGTTGAAGTGTGACAGTTACTATGATGGTTGAAGTGTGACAGATACTATGATGGTTGAAGCATGCCAGTTACTGTGATGGTTGAAGCATGCCAGTTACTGTGATGGTTGAAGTATAACAGTTACTGTGATGGTTGAAGTGTGACAGTTACTACGATGGTTGAAGTGTGACAGATATTATGATGGTTGAAGTGTGACAGATACTATGATGGTTGAAGCATGCCAGTTACTGTGATGGTTGAAGCATGCCAGTTACTGTGATGGTTGAAGTATAACAGTTACTGTGATGGTTGAAGTGTGACAGATACTATGATGGTTGAAGTGTGACAGTTACTATGATGGTTGAAGTGTGCCAGTTACTGTGATGGTTGAAGTGTGACAGTTACTACGATGGTTGAAGTGTGACAGTTACTATGATGGTTGAAGTGTGACATTAACTATGATGGTTGAAGTATAACAGTTACTATGATGGTTGAAGCATGCCAGTTACTATGATGGTTGAAGTGTGACAGATACTATGATGGTTGAAGTATGACAGTTACTGTGATGGTTGAAGTGTGCCAGTTACTGTGATGGTTGAAGCATGCCAGTTACTATGATGGTTGAAGTGTGACAGATACTATGATGGTTGAAGTGTGACAGTTACTATGATGGTTGAAGTGTGCCAGTTACTGTGATGGTTGAAGTGTGACAGTTACTACGATTTTTGAAGTGTGACAGTTACTATGATGGTTGAAGTGTGACATTAACTATGATGGTTGAAGTATAACAGTTACTATGATGGTTGAAGCATGCCAGTTACTATGATGGTTGAAGTATAACGGTTACTATGATGGTTGAAGTATGCCAGTTACTGTGATGGTTGAAGTATGACAGTTACTACGATGGTTGAAGTATAACGGTTACTATGATGGTTGAAGTATAACAGTTACTATGATGGTTGAAGCATGCCAGTTACTATGATGGTTGAAGTATAACGGTTACTATGATGGTTGAAGTATGCCAGTTACTGTGATGGTTGAAGTATGACAGTTACTACGATGGTTGAAGTATAACGGTTACTATGATGGTTGAAGTATAACAGTTACTATGATGGTTGAAGCATGCCAGTTACTATGATGGTTGAAGCATGCCAGTTACTATGATGGTTGAAGTATAACGGTTACTATGATGGTTGAAGTGTGACAGTTACTGTGATGGTTGAAGTGTGACAGTTACTGTGATGGTTGAAGTGTGACAGTTACTACGATGGTTGAAGTATAACAGTTACTATGATGGTTGAAGCATGCCAGTTACTATGATGGTTGAAGTATAACAGTTACTATGATGGTTGAAGTATAACAGTTACTATGATGGTTGAAGCATGCCAGTTACTATGATGGTTGAAGTATAACGGTTACTATGATGGTTGAAGTATGACAGTTACTATGATGGTTGAAGTATAACAGTTACTATGATGGTTGAAGTATAACAGTTACTGTGATGGTTGAAGCATGCCAGTTACTGTGATGGTTGAAGTATAACGGTTACTACGATGGTTGAAGTGTGACATTAACTATGATGGTTGAAGTGTGACAGATACTATGATGGTTGAAGTGTGACAGTTACTGTGATGGTTGAAGTGTGACAGTTACTGTGATGGTTGAAGCATGCCAGTTACTATGATGGTTGAAGCATGCCAGTTACTATGATGGTTGAAGTATAACAGTTACTATGATGGTTGAAGCATGCCAGTTACTATGATGGTTGAAGTATAACAGTTACTATGATGGTTGAAGTATAACAGTTACTATGATGGTTGAAGTATAACAGTTACTGTGATGGTTGAAGTGTGACAGTTACTGTGATGGTTGAAGTATAACAGTTACTATGATGGTTGAAGTATAACAGTTACTATGATGGTTGAAGTATAACAGTTACTATGATGGTTGAAGTGTGACAGTTACTATGATGGTTGAAGTATAACAGTTACTATGATGGTTGAAGTATAACAGTTACTATGATGGTTGAAGCATGACAGTTACTATGATGGTTGAAGTATAACAGTTACTATGATGGTTGAAGTATAACAGTTACTGTGATGGTTGAAGCATGCCAGTTACTATGATGGTTGAAGTATAACAGTTACTATGATGGTTGAAGTATAACAGTTACTATGATGGTTGAAGTATAACAGTTACTATGATGGTTGAAGTGTGACAGTTACTATGATGGTTGAAGTATAACAGTTACTATGATGGTTGAAGTATAACAGTTACTATGATGGTTGAAGCATGCCAGTTACTATGATGGTTGAAGTATAACAGTTACTATGATGGTTGAAGTATAACAGTTACTATGATGGTTGAAGCATGCCAGTTACTATGATGGTTGAAGTATAACGGTTACTATGATGGTTGAAGTATGACAGTTACTATGATGGTTGAAGTATAACAGTTACTATGATGGTTGAAGTATAACAGTTACTGTGATGGTTGAAGCATGCCAGTTACTGTGATGGTTGAAGTATAACGGTTACTACGATGGTTGAAGTGTGACAGTTACTATGATGGTTGAAGTATAACAGTTACTATGATGGTTGAAGTATAACAGTTACTGTGATGGTTGAAGCATGCCAGTTACTGTGATGGTTGAAGTGTGACAGTTACTACGATGGTTGAAGTGTGACAGTTACAAATGTATCCCATTTTCACCTAATCGTACGAGCTGTGTAAATAAATACACGACTGCGCCACAACAAAAGTGACGCCTAACACATTAGTTTGTACGCATGTAAAACAAGAAACATATTCAGGAAATTAAAAATGTGCCTTCAACGAAAATTTAAACGTAACTCTGAAGCCTGTTTGCCGTTGTGCATTTATGTACAACCATTTTTTTAGATCTTTTTGCAGTTCTGAATTTACATACAGACATTGATATAGATATTTTACAATTCTGCATTTATAGCCCATAGTCAGCAGAAAAGAACGTTAATCAACACAAACAAACAACGAGACCGACTTGATTACGTCATAAATTTGCATGCTACAGTACATGTGTGGGTATAAATCTAAGTGCTGAATACAATAAAAGAGTTGCATAACAGCTGTTCAACAGCAAACTTTGTTTTATAACTAGTTTTACAGATAATGTGGTTGTGCAACAGGTGGTGTCTTTTCTGCTCTATCTGAGTATGAATACAAGACTATACAGCCTATTCAATAACACAAGATACTGAAATATATATGATGTCTGCGTACAAAATGTAAGGCAGGTCATTTCACTACCAGTCGTCTCCATTTCAAACTTGATATGTTTGCGTTCCTGAAAACCATCATTACAATCAAATCTCCTTCTCAACAAAACTAAATGCATGTCTCTTGTTAAAGATTAATGTTTCCTATTTATGTCCTGGGAAACTAGCAAGTTCTAGGACGGTTCCACTTTCGATCCAGGCATTATGCTTTGAATTACCTTGTCAGAGGACCAGTAGACAGTGCTACGTACTACAAATAATAGCTTTAGTCCTTACTGTTTTAGAGTAGATATTTAAACTTGTTCTACACATATCTAGGAACCCCTAGAGTTAAGCTTTTTTTACCCCGGGATCATGATGTGAACAATTATTGTAGAGGACCACCAGACACAGCTACAAATCATTATGATTTGGGAGGACACGATATTTAGGCGAGGAATTAAGTGCGATATATCACTTCCAAAAAATTGCTAAATTCAGATCAGAGTACAAGGTCAGTGTCATAGCGCCCTCGCCAATAAAACACGATCGAGCTTTAATTTCATATAAATTGTCTATATGCCAACTTTGGTAAATATTTTAAAACTGAAACTAGTTATGCAGATTCGACAGAGTGGCGTCTCCCGTACGCGAAACGACATTAATCAGATATTTTATTCCAAAGATCTGGTAAATGGATAATTGATACTGTCTGTCCATTTCCATTTACAAAAGTGCATCTGTACCTAATTTCTTTCTCAATATGAAGCAAATATTGAAGAGAGAAAAAAGTAATGCATAGGCAGTTGGGGTAGAATTCACTCAGGTTTGATAAAAAAGGTCGACAGTCTTCCACACATTGCTGAACATATAATGAACAAGAATATAAACGTGTATATAGATTTCGATAATAACACGATAACAATGAGAGGAATAATCGAAGTTTAAATCCTATGTTCACATTTTTCCATTCAGATAGACTTGTTTTCATTCTCAGAACTATTTATGTCGCGACAACGGTTTTGATTTGTCACTCAATGATGCTCGTTATAGTTCCGGCTCCTCCAGTATTTATCAATACGCCATACGCTGTATTCTTTGAAGTATTAACCATTTTAGTACCAGTATTGTCGTCAGCTGGACGACAAGATAACAAACTATGGTCTTCTAACTAGATAAAAAAAACTAGCGTCTTCTAACTATATATCAAAATATCGTCTTCTGACTAGATGACAAACTATCGTTCGTCTAATGGCTAGATAACAAACTACCGTCTTCTGCCGATGACAAACCATCGTCTTCTGACTAGAGAACAACATATCCTCTTCGGACTAGATAACATAAGAAACACAAACGAAATACTTATTGAAATTCACATCGCTCTAAATTTCATCTAAATGAATATGCGTAGATATTAAGATAAAGCAGTTCTGATATTTTATCAAAGAAATGGAACAAATGTTTATTTATGATGGACGGTGTGTGGTTTTACATACCTATCCAACTTTGCCAACAATGGCGATTCTGTGATTACTTATGCAAGCAGTGATTATTTACGCAAGCAATTATTATTTATGCAAGCAGTGCTTGTTTATTCAGGTAAATCCGCATCTCATCAGGATCCAAACTGTTTCGTGCTAGGATAACGTTGTTTATAATAAAAAGAGCAGACACCATATTTTGCAGACGTGAATATGTGGCCGAGATAGAGTTCTCAGGTGGAAGTATAAAAAACAATCGAAAGGCTGTGAATCTCACCAAATAATTCTCGAATGAGAGTTGCATCCTGACAAGAAGATAATGTTTAATGGGTGAGTATGACTATACAGAATAAGAGATTGTAAGAGATTGGTACAGACCATTACAATGAGGGCATTAACCTTTTCAACGCTCAATTTACAAATGGTCTATTCCAACATTTCAACTTTTTTGAGCTTTCCGTGAATATTATTGGATTGTTTATAGAAAAAAAAGTGTAACCTGACAAAAAGTGCAGAGCCTAATGAGAGGGCTCCTCTAGGAACCCTCCTACATGTATCTGGATTCACATCGTTTGCGAAGGACATTGATGATTGTTTCCTGCAATGAAGGAATAACAATCAACAGGAGACTCCGTGTCGATATGTTATGGTCATCGACTTTAGTCAACTAGTCCCCGATAGCTATGGTTAGTATCCCGAACTGGGAATTTGGAAGTTTCATGTCAAGAATCCTTTCAGCTGATCTGCGGTTGCTCTGTGCATAATACAATGCAATTTGTTCCATACGCGGAAAAAATCCCTGGGGCATCCCTTCACCTGTAATTAGATGGGCGTCCCGATATGACTGAAATACTGTTAAGGGAATGTGAAACTCCGATACAAACAAACAGATTAAGAACCATTAACTATAGAGTTCTATTATTTAATTCGGTAATTAGGCTGCGCCGCTGTTTTCTACATCTACGCGTTTGTTGGAAATAAAACAATGAATATTTTATATTGAGTTGCAATGAGTATTTTAAGAGTTTTCCTTATCCGGAGGGGAAATCCTTGAGAGGCTGTGGGAAAATAGCATTGAACATTCTTAAGATTTAATGTTAATAATCTTATTAAGGATACATTTTAAGTTAGATATAAGCGTTTATAACAAATAACCCTTTTAACCATTTACTCCATAAATACGTCTTTCTACGCCTTTGCATCCATAGTAGACACAAATCAGACGGTCCCTGAATGAGCCGTATGACCAGGGTTCGCTCTGTTTGCTTATGAAACAAAACAGATATATTTTTGCCATAGTCAAAATTTCCTTTGTTCGCATTCTATTGTAAAAATTGATCTAATATATATTCATGATATCGTTATTTCGTTCATGAATATTCCCCTTTTCTATAAACACATTTTAATGCCTTTACAAACAGGGTAGACCCAGATCAGATGTATGCTTACTAATGTTGAGAGAACTTGTGGCCCAACCCCATTTCTAGGTATAACTAAAAATATGTTTAAACTAGATCAGTGTCCATGCTTATAAAACTTTTTAGTTGAGTCTGAGTTCGTCCTCAAGTTTTTGATTGGTCAGATTTGAGCCTATGGCTAAAAAGCTTTATAAGCATGGACCCAGATGTATTCTGTATGACTCGTCTGGTCAGACCCAGTTCTCTTGGGTTATGAACTAATATAGATACACTTCTACAGAAAATTCCCTTGCCCATTGTGCCATTGTAACTTAAGCTAACTAATATTCATAGAGTAATTACTTCTGACGTAAACAATCCTGGAGTGAAGGACCAAAAATTGATCTGGGTCCATGCTTATAAAGCTTTTTAGTTGAGTCTGAGTTCGTTCTCAAGCTTTTGATTGATCAGATTTGAGCCAAAGGCTCAAATCTGACCTATCAAAAACTTGAGAAAGAACTCAGACTTAACTAAAAGTTTTATCAGCATGGACCAAGGTATCTGTTATTCCAGTACTTTCTATTGATACTGTTCTAGTGTATTATCATCGTTTATTAAGCAAATGCTGTATAGTTACCTTGTTTTAATGTAGCATTATCGTTTATTGGGCCAGAACAGTTTCTCCCCTCTCTCTGGGGCGCCCAATTAGCCCATAGTGAACAGAAACGGACGTTAATCAACATAATCAACCAATCTAACGTATTATCATTGTTTATCAGGTCAGTACTGTACATTGCTCTTGCTTTAATGCATTCTAATCGTTTTTAGACAAATATTGTTTATTGCTCCTGTTTTTAATGTTAGCATTATCGTTTATTAGGCTAGTACCGTTCTAACGTATTATCATCGCTCATGAGACTAGTGTTTTATATTGATCATGTTTTAATGTATTTTCATCGTTTATTAGGCAACTACTGTATATTGACCTTGTTTTGTGTAGTTTTATCGTTTATGAGGCCAGTGTTGTATCATGATCATGTTTTAACCCTTTCCCTGTTCTATGTTTATTTCATATTTCGATACCTTCTGAATATTATATTCATGGACAAATTAGTTATCATGAAATAAGGAAGGTAGAACATTGTAGCCATTTTAGAAAGTAAAGAAACAGACCTTTCAAATTTCATTAGCAAACAGAGTAGACCCTGATCAGACGGCTCCTCTAGGAGCCGTCTGATCTGGGTATACTCTGTTTGCATATGCGTGAAAACACGTTTATATGAGGGAAAGGGTTAATGCATTACCATCGTTCATTAGACAAATACTGTTCATTGACCTTGTTTAATGTAGCATCGTCTTTTATTAGGCCAGAACTGCCTATCGATGTTGTTCTAACGTAGTATCATCGTTTATTAGGGCATTACTGTCTATTGAACTTGTTTTAATGTATTATCATCGTTTATTAGGCCAATACTGTATATTGATCATGTTTGAATGTATTTTCATCGTCCACTAAGCCAGTGCTGTCATTTAGTCTTGTTTTGTTAATGGTTGATCATCGTCTATTAAGACGGTACTCAATATAGATCTTGTTTTATTTATTCATAGTATATTCTGGTCAGTACTGTCTCTTGACATTGTTTTATTGTATTATTCATTCATGATACAGGGTGTTCCAAAACGAATGGAACCCTGGAACAGATGTGTATTTGAACCAATGTAACTGGATACTTTACAATACAAATATGTCCTTTTGTAGATAGGTCATTTGTACATATTTCTGCCAAATTGCTTTTAAAAATCTGCATTGGTTTGAAAGATATGAGTATTTTAATGAATGCACCTAACCTCCGCTTTAACATGACATGTGTACGTACATCGCATAGACCATATCCTATATCAAGTTTAAAACGGAGTTTTGGGTGCTTTCGTTTAAATGCTGATATGACGATATCTTAAAAAAAGAATGAATATGTTTAGACAAAATCTAGACAATATAATTATGGCAAAATGTTGTCTCTACTAAGCTTCATGTATATACTTTTAATTTAAGTTAGCAATATGGACAGAAATGGGATATTAACTTGCATACCTTAATCCCGGGTTCCGTTTTTTCTTCGGGGGACACCCTGTATACTAGGTCAGTACTGTCTTTTGATCGTGTTCTATTGTATAATTCATAGTATATTAAGGTCAGTACTGTCTGTAGATGTTGTTTTATTGTATAATTCGTAGTATATTAAGGTCAGTACTGTCTGTAGATGTTGTTTTATTGTATAATCCATAGTATATTAAGGTCAGTACTGTCTTTTGATCTTGTTCTATTGTATAATTCATAGTATATTAAGGTCAGTACTGTCTGTTGATCTTGTTTTATTGTATAATTCATAGTATATTAAGGTCAATACTGTCTGTTGATCTTGTTTTATTGCATAATTCAATCATAGTATATTAGGTCGGTACTGTCTGTTAATCTTGTTTTATAGTATTATTTATTCATAGTATACTTAGGTCAATACGGTCTGTTGACCTTGTTCTATCGTATATTTCAGTACTATCTGTTGATCTTGGTTTGATCTGAGACGGTCTTAGCCTTTCGACTTCCTGTTCATACAGCAAAACTCACCAAAAACAACCAACAAGTCTCGGTCTTAACCCATTCCCTGATATTGACGACTTTTGACGACCCTGTACAAGTCACTTTATGAAACCATTGTGATAAATAGAGCATTTGCTCCTATAGGAGCAAATGCGCTATTTATCACAATGGTTTCAAACTACAAAATTCTAAAAGTTTCTTTTTCTCTAGTTAATGCTCCTTTTTGGTAGATTTATTCAAAGAGGTTGTATCTAAAAATAGCCTATGAGGTAAAGGGTTAAAGGCAGGCTGTAGCTTACTATAGGGTGAGTGTTATGGCAGAACTTTCTGCATGAATGTCGTTCTGTATTAAACAACCACGTGTTTTAAAGACAATAATATTTGTTCATAAAGTGGCCACTTAACCCTTTCCTTCATGCAAACGCTTTTTCACGCATTTGCAAACAGAGTATACCCAGATCAGACTGCTCTTATTGGAGCTGTCTGATTAGGGTCTGCTCTGTTTGCTAATGTAATTTGATAGTTCTGTTTCTTTACTTTCTAAAACGGCTAACTGGTGTACCTTCCATATTTATTTATACCTATTTTGTCTATGAATAGTCAGTAGGTATTAACATTTGGAATAAGCATAGAACAGGGAAACGGTTAACCCATTACCAAATAGGCTATTTTTAGATATAACTTCTTTGGACAAATCTACCGAAAAGGAACATTAACTAGAAAAAAGGAAAAATTAAGAATGTTGTAGTTTGAAACCATTGTGATAAATAGAGCATTTGCTCATATAGGAGCAAATGCTCTATTTATCACAATGGTTTCACAAAGTGACTTCCACAGAGTCGTCAAAAGTCGTCAATATGAGGGAATGGATCAGAGTGGTTTATTATACTTTCCTAATCAATATCGTGCTGCAAAAGTCATGTTTGCTAAAACAAAAACACCTTGATCTAAATCTACTTCCACAGCTTCTGCTATGGCCTAAACATCGTGTGTTTATAGCGCATTGTAACACGCCATCTAGTTAATATTCTCGATGTAGTTTTAGCATGAATATCCATCAGGCAAATGTTTTAACCCTTTACTCCATAAACACGACTTTCTATAACTTTGCAAAATATAAATCGTTATCTACAAAGCGATGATATGTACAATCATCACAAACAAACCGTATGGCATCACAATGGTTATAAAATTCAGAATGATTTAAAATAAGTAATATGTAAATACATGTATATTATTAATTACTATATATGAACAATGCGAGGGCACCATCTGAAGAGAACATGGAAACGAAACGCTTGACAGCATGCAGACAGAGATTGATGACGCTCTTGAACGACAATTAGTCAAACCTCTACTACAACACAATCACCTACTGATGACATATACCGTTAACCGTATCCTTGTTGAAGTAAGAAATCACAACAGTAAAACCCCTCTAATGCGACCACTTAATGAACAAACATGACCGTCTTCATAAGCAGGTGGTTGCTTAATGCAGGGCGAACGTTATGCAGAAAGCTCCTATCGGAGCTTTCTGCATAACTTTCGTCCTGCATTAAACTACTACCTTGCCTTTGCCACTGAGAATTTTGCCCCTTTTTGGTGGTCGCATTAGAGGGGTTTACTGTATCATGAATATATATTACCTGATGTTTCTATTATGGCATATGCATACCATACAGAAGTAGGTAGAAATAGTAGAGTCAAAGCTATTATGATTATATAACTAGAGCATACCCTAATCAGACGGTTGCTATTGAATCTAGTCTGATCTCATATGTTTGCAAAGGCGTGAAACTGTGTCCATATGAATGAAAGGATTAACCCTTACTGCACGGGACACAAGTCACTACTGTCCTTTGCAAACAGTGTAGATCCAGATGAGCGGGCTCCTAAAGGAGCCCACTCATCAGAGTCTGCACTGTTTGCCATGTTATGCCTTTCTCTTGATAAATCCCTATTTACCATAAGCTTGACCTGTTTCAATTTCTGAAAAGTCCATTTGAAAATTCAGCGTTGTAATGGTTAATCAATTATGTAGCATTAGCCTACAACAGTCATCAGGTAACATAGCAACACAAATAATACAAGTCAAGCTGGACATTGGAGAAACATTAACCCCGAGTTTGTTATGAAACATGGGGTCTTAAGCCCCGATCTGTTGCCGTTGTCACTTACTTCTGATTCGTTCATGCTTTTAAGATACTATTGACAGGGTGTCAAACAGCTTCGATCCTGAAGAAACGCCGAGTTACTCGGCGTCTGATCTGGATCCAAACTGTTTGCATATTGTCAGGTCTAGCTTAGCAGGCTAAGTGTTAATTAACAAACTTCGTCATGAATGTTCTTGTATGACTAATTATGTCATGAATATTAATTAGCGGAACCTTAATAATGACACGTGAACAAGGGACCGATTTGCCATAGCACATACTGTATACATGTAGTCAGATCTATATTATTTCATACTTGCAGAGTAGACCCTGATCCGACGGCTCCTATAGCGGCGTTAAAAAGGTAAGTAATTGAAGTAAATGGTTTAGAGACTGGGGCTAATCTGGACCATGTTAAACAAGAGTGTCACCAAGATCTGAATCGGGTGCATGTATAATGTATGAGGTAGCATCCCATATTTGGACATATTTATGATACACAATGCTGGACCCATGTTACTCAGCGTTCACTATAGTCAGGTATATGTATTGTATATTGTCAATTAAATATGTTTAAACTTATGTGAGCATGGACTAATAATATGTTATATATTTGGAGTATTATATATGCATTTGTATAGATATATAGGGTGTACCAAAACCCCGTTTAGTTTAATATTTGTGTAAACTTTTAGGTCCACTTTAACGTTTGAAGTAACGAATAAGTGTGGGTTAATTAAAAGTATATATAACTCTTTAACCTTTAACCTGCTAAGCCAATTATTTTACACACATTTTCAACCACAACTTGTTCAAAGTTCAAGCTAAAATCAGTTTGTCTACTAAAATGTATTCACAGTGTCAAGCGGTTTGGATCCTGGTGAGACCCCGAGTCACTCGGCGCCTCATCTGGGTTCAAACATTTTACAACTTGGATAGATCCGATGGCAGTTAAAGATTTACCCTTCACTCCATAAATACGCCTCTCCGCGCCTTGGCAAACAGAGAAGGTACTGATTTAACTGATTCAGAAAATTTATTCCAGTAAAAGGTAAGGGTTTACTCTGTTTGCAAAGACGTGAAAATGCGCTTCTAAGAAATGGAATGTTTAGGAACATTATAAAGACTGGTTTAACCCTTTCCCTGATATAAACGCTTTTTTCTATAGGAGCCGTCTGACCCACAGGTGCTAGGCGTGTGGCCATTTCACAAATACTGCTTATAAATACCTTCAAATACGTTTAGACATCATATCTTGACATTATAAAAAAAAATGAAAAAAAAATGAAAAAAAAATATTTTTTTTCGTATAGTATATTACTATATAAAGGTATGTAACTAAATGGTCCAAAGTGGCAGAAAAAATGCACCAACTACATTCCGCGTCTTGTTACGACGTCAATTTCCGCTCGATTTCAATCAAATATGAGTCAATGCACGCAGAAATGTCCATTCTTTCAAATACACACCATTGATTGCCGATCATAAGCCGAAAAATTACTGTTTTGAGACGATAAACTCCAGCTTAGATTTAGTCGACCGAGTCACTACCGACACATACATGCACATTTTCACCACTGATGACATCGAAAGTCACACTAGATCTCATAATATGGTCCGTTTTCCACTCTCATTCAATAAAACTAACATAACCATTAAACTTACTGTCGATGTCAACCTCAAAGTTACTACCGGTTCTACGAAACTGAAGAGTTTTCGAAACAACCCGCGGCTGTCAACATTCGGCCAGCCATGATTTTTCGTGACCCGGAAATGCTTGAAGCGAAGAAGCGACTGGTGCCCGGCAGACCATTTGACTATTATAATGTCAAGTTATGATGTCTAAACGTATTTGAAGGTATTTATAAGCAGTATTTGTGAAATGGCCACACGCCTAGCACCTGTGGTCTGACCAGGGTCTGCTCTGTTTGCTTATGATACAATATAGATATGGTGGTTCTACAGTTTCTAACATGGACAAAACTTCCTGTGTCCATGTATTATTATAACAAATTATTCTAATGAATATTCATGACGTCATTAGTTTCGTAGTCATGATCAAAAGCGTTAAAGACATTTCTTTGAACTTTTCACTTGCATAGTTTATAATAGTAAACACATCCAAGTAGAAATTATGAACATATCTACTTTTCATGTGAGGCGATATATTGTGGTGAAACCTTTGACATTGATTGACAAAGCAAATTAGGCTCTGGTCAAAGTTCGATCTCCGCAAGAAGCCATCTGATATAGGTCTGCACTGTTGTCATATGTGAGTTTTACAATTGCACAGGAAAATAAGATAGAAAAGTGTGGCCATGACATGATCCATTTAATCACATAAGCAACAGAGCAGCCCCTGAGTCAGATAGGAACCGTATAATCTGGGTCTACTCTGTTTGCAAAAACTTCAAAAGGTGTATTTATTAGGTTTATTGGTTGAATGATCAATAGTACGCAATGACGTCTTTACAACTAGGGGCATGAGGATATATCTCTATAATACATAATTATAGAGGTCCCGCATATTATAATTTTTTGACTTTCAGCAAGTACTATCATGCATACTACACATTAATTTTGCCAGGAAACCCTCTCAAATGCGACCAGCAAAACGGTGCATAATTCACAGTGGCAAAGTTAGATGGAAGCAAAATGCAGATAGAAATTTCATGCAGAAAGCTCCTATAGGAGCTGTATGCATAACTTTCGTCCCGCATTAAGAAACAGCCTGCTTATGAAGTTTGTTCATTAAGTGGTCGCATTAGAGGAGTTTTACTGCCAGTAAATGTGCTCTTATTGTTAATAGCAAACACGTATGGTTTTAACCCTTTCCCTCATATAATCGCGTGTTCACACAATTGCAAACAGATTAGATCCAGATCAGATGGCTCCTGTAGGAGCCGTTTGATCTGGATCTGCTTCGTTTGCTTATGAAAGTATATGAACTTTATTACCGATCTGATTCTACAAATACATGTCGAGGGCTTGGCGCAAAACTATTCTAACTCCTTCAATTTGTGAAGGAGTTAGAATAGTTTTGCACCAAGCCTTCGGTGTGTACATATGCCGTTATAAACATGCAGCTGATAAATATTCATGACGCCATTATTTCCTATATGAATATTCAACAGGGAAAGGGTCAAACAAAATGCTTGTTTACATCAATTAAACGCAACAACAACATGCCGTGGTTACGTACTGGTATTTCAGGTGTTTGGACGTGGCGATAACTCTGCAGGAAAAGATTTCAGTTTCAAATATATAACAAGCACATTCATAGAATTGATATCCCCTGCCAAAGGAATTACTTAGTAAACCGGCCAAAAATTGGGGTGGGTGTCTTTAGGGTGGGGTGTCTATGATAGCCCTGGGTGTTTTACTTGCCTATGATGCATACCAAAACCTTAAATAGATATGTTGACCAACTTTATAAATATTGCGTCAAATTACTGCTTTCTACGACAATCTTAAATAATAGTGTACATGTTTTGATACTGAATGAGCCATGGCGATAACAAATATTCATGTTGAGTTTCATTGAATTCTGTCAATCCGTTACTGAGATATGACATAGGATGGAAAAAATATGTGATTTTTGCATATCAAAGGGCAATAATTCCTAAATATCACAAGTAATCTGGAAAGGTAAAACGTGGGAACAATGCCCAAGTGATATTACAAATAGTCATGTCGAGTGACATTGAACTGTGTCAATCCGTTATAGAAATATGGCATCGGACGGAGAAAAAATATGTATTTTTGCGTATAAAAGGGCAACAACTCCTAACTACCGCAAGTGATCTGGAAAAGTAATACATGGGAACGATGCTCCATTGATAACAAACAATATTTTGTCGAGTTTCATCTGTTACTGAGATAGGCATCGGACGGAAAAAAATATGTGTTTTTTTGCGTTTAAAGGGGGCAATAACTCCTCATTGAATTCTGTCAATGCGTTACAGAGATATGGCATCGGACAGAAGCCAAACGGAAGGACGGAAAGACGGACGGACGGAAAGACGGAAGGACGGACGGAAGGACGGACGGACAGACAAACCAAAAACAATATCCCTCTGCCTTTGGCAGGAGATAACAAGTATTTAATAGGTCTAAATAATATTTTAGTTTCTCGGCACGACTCCTGGCCAATACCAAGTCGTGGTTTACGTCATTATATATTGAAAGCCAACTAACCATTTCCCTGTTCTATGTTTATTCCAAATTTGTATACCTAATGAATATTCATGGTGAAAATTCTTATAAGGAAATATGCAAGGTGGATCACTGTACCCAATTTGGAAAGTAAAGAAACCAAGCTGTCAAATTATAATGGCAAACAGAGCAGACCCTGATCAGACGGTTCCTCTAGGTGCCGTCTGATCTGGGTCTGCTCTGTTTGCAAAGACATTAACCCTTTCACCGCCAATGTCGCAAAAATGCACCACGAAAAATAGTGCAGTCCAAGATCAGACGCCGCCTTTTCAAGACGGCGTCTGTTCAGGTACTTCACTATTTTCTAAGACTATATTTCTATATATGTGCTTTATTCCTTTGAATTTTGCATTTATTTATCTCATTGCCTTATTTTACCGAATGATATAACAAAATTGGTTTGCAGACGACATTTAGACAGTTCGCGCCGAAATGATTAAATGAGGTCTCTATCGGGTATAATCGTTGATACGAAATAATCGGTACTCATTCCACATGACTAGATAGGTGCGAACAATACCGCGTTTGAAACGAAATTCTGCAAAGATACTGCGCTAATTTATAGCAAAATTCCAACAATGCAAATATCTTACGGTACCGATTTGTAGGAACAAAATGATATTTATATTTGAAGGAGACCAACAACCATAAGAATATATAGCAATATGACATATTAAATCTTATCACTCTTTTCGCGACCCGACTCGTATTTGCAAAGAGTTGTCTAGTAAACAATGAAAATACGTGTACATACGCAGGATTGTAAAGACGTGAAAATGTAGCTCTCGTAATTTTGATGGATTAAACTACTTTTTTGGAAATTTTGGACTAAATGTTTACTAAATAGTGATTATAAATGATTAACCTTGATGTCAGACAACAGCCCAGATGGAATTTTATCTCAACCGCGCAGAAAAAGGAGGAAAGTAAATCGTAAGCAGAAGGCATTTAGTGTACCGAGTAGTGGTCAAACCAGCTTATGCACGGGAGAAACGGGCGTGAGTGAAACTCTATATACACACGATACTACACTGAATACTACACTGGATAGTGAAGTAAGTCAAGATTATGTTTCGGCTGTAATGAACCACACTACACCTGTCATGAGTTTCAGCAAAGATAACCCATTCGCACAAACGACTGCAAGCCGGTCACAGATCGAACCGACGACTCCACCCGCCTGGGCAGCTGGTATCATCGAAGATATCAAATCAATCAAAATCTCTATGACAAAGATTGACAAAATTGAACAAACTGTTGACAAAATAAACACCAGAATGGCCCAAATGGAAAACAAAGTCCAGACATTAAGTACGAAAGTAAATGATTGTGAAACATCTTGCCAGTATATAAGTAACGAATGTGAAAACCAAAGAGACGATCTTAAATCTGCACAAAAGGAGATCAATCAACTCAAGCAAACATGCGAAACAATGGCTGAAAATGTAAAACAACAACAACAACAGAAGGAAATTTTAAACGAGAAACTTGTAGACCTCGAATCACGATCCATGAGGGAAAATCTCATCTTTTACGGCTTAAAAGAGACTGATAGCGAGGACTGTGAGGCGATCGTAAAAACCTTCATCGCTGACAAACTGCAGATCCCTACCGACGATATGATTCTTGATAGAACTCACAGACTGGGTTCACCGAAGGCAAAGAAACCACGACCGATCATTACAAAATTTCACCGTTACTCGGATCGGGAGAAAGTCAGGAAGCAGGCTAACTCGGAGACGTACAAGACCACGCTCAAAGAAGAAGATAAAGGCGTTGGGATACAGTGGCCCCAGCAGACACGAGACGCGCGTAAGGCTTTATTCCCAATAGCAAAGGATATAGAGAAGCTAGGCAACCGGGTCCGGATTACCGGAAATAAACTG
This sequence comes from Azorinus chamasolen, assembly GCA_963576725.1. Taxonomy (NCBI): domain Eukaryota; kingdom Metazoa; phylum Mollusca; class Bivalvia; order Cardiida; family Solecurtidae; genus Azorinus; species Azorinus chamasolen. Next base: position 24,205,291 of record OY755238.1, on the reverse strand, counting down.
TATGTGAACGACGTTCTGAAGAAAAAGTACACAGACGGCAAAGTGAGCGATGTTAACCTTTAAGGGTGTCATGGGAAAGAATGTGCTATATTATCATGGAACATCAATGGACTCGTTAGAAAAATCGCAGACACAGACTTTTTAGAAACTATAAGCGAATATGAGGTAATAATTTTTACAGAGACTTGGATATCTGAGAAAACATGTGTCAATTTAGATATTAAGGGTTTTGACGGCCAACACTTGTATGGTAATAAAGCTACTAATGCAAACAAAGGCCGATATAGTGGCGGAATTTCCATTTACGTAAAAAATAACCTGAAAAACGAAGTAAGTATTATCGAAAAACAGCAACAAGGTGTTGTCTGGTTGAAATTGTCAAAAACTTTGTTTCTGTTCGATGAAGATGTGTTCATATGTGCAACATACATACTGTAGCAGGAATCACTTTATCTCTATTTTATGATTACTGTTTAGGTACTGATCTCAAACATATTCAACCTTAATCTACCTTTTGATGTTTAGTTTGGCTTACTTTACCATGTTACTTAAGAACAAGTCAGTACTATCATGACTTTTAGACCGTGAGCCAAAGCCATAATTCAGGCCGATTGGTACCATTTTGGGTGAATAAGGTTCAATATGATTTTTTGAAAGGCATAGGTCTGTAGATTAAGGAAATGCTTGATAGCATTGTATTAGTTTGAGCACATGTGAGTTATCTGCCCTTTAACACACCCACCCAAGAAACCGCGTTTTCGGACATATATATGGGACAGGGGGCAGTTTATTTCTCCCATACTTAAGAAACTTGCATTTTTATGAAACCACATCGTTTAAATATTATTGTGGGTACCATTTAGTGTATTGCTGATCAAAATAATGCACAAAACCGATTTCGAGTAATGTTTTGGAATAATAGACTTGAATTAACCTTTAGCGTGCTGTGTAAATTATTTTTACATAATTTTTCACCTACTACATTTCAAAATTCAAGCTATTATCAATGTGTCTACCTGACTGCAATCAGGGTGTCAAATAGTTTGGATCATGATGAGACGCCGAGTTACTCGGCGTCTCATCTGGATCCAAACTGTTTGCATAGGTATTCACTCATCCGCCCGTAGCAGGCTAAAGTTTAATGGGGGGGATTGAAAATGGTGATCAATTTTGTTGCTATGAAATGGAGTGCATAAAATCGTCATTGCCGTTCCTGATTGACAGATATTACACATGACTGATAAATCTATGTCCCTGTAGAGAAATACGGAAACAGTCACCATTATTTTGGAGATATTATAATAGGCAATCTACATCCAAACTAGACGATGAACGATTGGTTAGTCTTCAGAGCCATGACTCAATGGTAGCCTTATTAGAGGCAGCAAAATTGAGAAATCATTCACCTATTTCGTACATCATAGCAATTACGCTTGAAAGTGGAGATATTCCAAACATCTTTTATCATCGCAAATGACAAGAGTGTAATGTTAATGACTTTCTTAGGTCAAGTGACAGATATGGTTAGTGAATTGAATCAAGACATATTTGACAGATTACTGCAAAGTCCACTCTTAACTGAGCTTGCAGCACTGTGGAATGACTTTCTTGAACATCTACGTCACAACAATGGGGAACTATCATCTTTCTGGTTCTCATATGTAGATTCAGTAGAGATTGTTATTCTTGGTATTATTCATGTCTCCCGTGAGGGTAACTGGGACCTACACATTCATGCCATCAGACGCATGATTCCACGGTGCTTTGCGTATGATAAACTCACTTATGCCAGATACCTGACACAGTATTTTGCTCAGATGCCAAATCTTCCAGACAAACATCCTCAAAATCTTTGAAGCCTTCCGATCAGGTCAGTTCGCTGTGCAGATGTTCAGAAAGAACCCCTTTGGACGGATTCCTGTCGACTAAACAACTGAGGTCACTGTAAACAAAGACACACAAACCCCTGGAGGCACAGTGAGATTCAGCCTGAATGCTGGTGCTATTAAGCGGTACTACATAACCACTGAGTATCGCTTTGCATTGCTAGGGCAGTTACGGGACATGGTGCAAAGTAACAAATCAGAAGTTTGCCATACAGAGTAGCATCAGACAAAATTCCAAAAGGATGAAGAGGCCGTGTTTACAATTGTTGGTCTTATCAGGGATTGGGTTAACCTATTTTCAGACATGCAAGACCTTGTTAGTATCTCTACTGCAAAATCAGCACCTAGAGATATTGCCCTGGACGTGTTAAATGCAAAAAAGATAGGAGAGGAAGCATGTGCAAACTTTAAAGCTGATAGACTAGAGAGTGATCCTCCAGCAAAGAAATTCCATGATCCAATTAAGACAAAAAAGTTGAAAACATTTAGCAACATGTTTCAGAAGAAAGCGATCAAATTCTGAAGGGAGGTGATCCCCCGAGAGCAAAAATTACAACACAAAAAGAGAAAATTGCAGACTCGGTTTTATTGAGTCTGTTCATGAACAGTAATTGAAAGTGCAACACTGCTCACGCCCCCTAGCACCGGCTTAAGCGGTATTCAATTTTCAGGACAAGAAGTACTGAAATTCATGATCTCGAAGGATCAGAAGGTATAAAAGAGGCAGGGTGACAATCTTAAAGGCTGACAGAAATTTGTTTGGACGCATCATAGTGATGGCACAAGGCCACAATCTACGGATGGAGGAAATCCTCTCTCATCCGCTTGGACCATTGTCCTGGGCTTTATCCACACCAGATGGATTTCTGCGAAAGACCAACAAGGCCTCTTTAGCCACAACTTTGCAGAAAAATGTAAATGTTGCAGAACGTTTCCCCAGCAATTGTGTCACAGTCATCGATGCAATGAACTTAGTACAGCTGGTTAAAGGTGACCACAACACTTTTGGGGATATAGCCGCAACTATTTTTGCTATGGCATTCAACGAAGGTGTAGGGAGTGACAGGATCGACATAGTTTTTGGTACCTATGTTAAATGGTCAATCAAGAATAGTGAGAGATCACTAAGGGGTGAAGAGGCCGGTCATCAACTTCAGAACGAAACAAGCACACAGATCGTGAGACAATGGAGGAATTTCTTAAGTTCTGTTAAGAACAAAACCAGTCTCATCACCGTTTTAGTAAATGAATGGATGAAAGAAGAGTACATGCAAAAGCTGCAGCGGAATATTGTGTATGCCACTGTGATAGATAAATGTTTCAAGATCACGTTTCATGAAAGTGAAGAAGTACCAGATCTTCAGTGCCAGTAGGAAGAAGCAGACGGACGCCTACTAATCCATGCTGCTCATACAGGGAAAGAGGGCTATCAAGCTGCGGTAATCTGTTCTGAAGACACAGACGTCTTCATTATGTATTTGACATTCAGTGACAAGATTGGGACACATTTGTTCCAAAAATGTGGAAATAGAACCCGAACGAGACTGGTTGATATTCGAAAGATTGCCGCCGCTCTTGGCATAGATGTTTGTCGAGAGCTCATTGGAATGTATGCATTTACAGGATGTGACACTGTGAGTGCATTCTCCGGAAAAGGGAAAGCCGGTGCTTTGAAACTCTTGACAAAAAACAGTGACATTCAGGACATATTTCTAGAACTTGGTCAGGAATGGGACCTTTCTTTGTCATTGATTGAAAAATTAGAACGATTCACTTGCCTCATGTATGCTCCAAAATTATCATCTTCTTAGGTCAGTGATCTTAGATATGACTTATTCTGTGCAAAGAAAGGTGAAATAGAAAGTCAAAGTCACCAGCTTCCTCCGTGCTTTGATTGTTTAGTAGAGCATGCTCGGAGAGCCAACTACCAGGCAGCCATCTGGAGACGTTGTCTTGAACAGGACACAGACATTCCAAGTCCTGTTGGTCGAGGATGGAAGCTTGATTTGGAAGATGGCACTGAAAAGTTGTGCACTGGATGAATGGTCAGCCGGCACCTCAAGTAGTCCTTGATTTATTACCTTTTACTGTGCAAGGAAATGCACACTGCCAAACTGTACATATTTGTCAAATGGTCTGAAATGCACTGATATGTGCAGATTGAAAGACTGTGAAAATCAGGCTTCCGTCTTTGAATTAGAAAATGAAAACAGTGCTGATGAAGATACTCCAGATGTTGAAGAAACAGATAATGAGTCTGATTTTTCAGTGAATATTGTTACGTTCATTTACACTGCATTCATATATATATGGTGTGTAATTGCTTAGAGCTGATCTAGAATCATATGCCTAAACCAGTAGACATAAAATATTCTGAAAGAAATTACCTGTAGCAAAAGTTTCTGATGATCTTTCAGATTCCAAGTTTTTTAAATACACACTTATTTAAAGCATGTTAGATGTAAAAAGTGTAACTTTTGAATTTTTGTTTCTTTTTCAAAATTCATAAAAGTTTGTCAATTTTACTTTTTGTCTATATTTACTCTGAATAAGGAAAGCATCCTTAAACTGTTTGGTACAAAGTTTGTAAAGACTTTATCAATGAAGCATCAACTGTAATAAAAACCCCAAAATGAATCATTATAAAAGTACATGTATGAATCGTGCGGGAACACCGAATACAAAACACACAACTGCCCAAACAGCACCACGACAACAAACAGCAAATGTACATGTATATAAAACACACAAAGAGACGAACAGACATAACAAGGAGATGCCTTGGAACGGTTAGTGACAAATGTCACTGGGGGGTTAACTTGCAAACTCAAATTATTATTCAGAACCTGTTCCGATTTCCCATGGAAGTTATGTGGTAACATTTTAATATTTTGTATATACTACATGCCAAAAGTTTCAGCTTGAAAGTAATTCTCCGTAGACGCACATCATTTTAGATACATTTTTTTAATTAAAAGGGAGGTAATAACTACTCTTGAATGGATGTTTCTGTATGTTTTATATTTTAACCTTCTATTTAGAAGAAGATGTATGACATATTACTGTGAGTATTGAAGAATAATATTGAAACCTTTTATTATATTTTAACAAATAAGGTGTTTTTCTATGCGAGTTATTTCCCTTTTTAAATATATGAATTGCGTGTGCATGTTTCAAGACAGAGTGGTAAATGTAAATTTTTGTTTGCAAACTATAATATATAGTGTAAAAAGTAATTCATCAGTACCTTCTTGACAATTTAGAGCTATAAGTGAATAGGTGGCTTTCGTACAGGGAACTTTGCCATTTTTCGACTATGCTCAAAACATTTAAGGGTGGGTTTAGAAAAATCGCAATAACACCCAGGTGCTCAAGTTGCTGAAATGCTATCACATGTTTTCTTGATCTAGGGATATATATCTTTCAAAAAATGACCATGAGCCTTATTCACCAAAGATGGTACCGACCAACCGTGTGGCTCACGGACTATTTCCTACTGTTTGCTACCCAGACTATGTTATATCAAAGAGGTTTGTTTAACAAGTATTATTAGTTTTAAATAGGTTTAGTTGTATACACTTGTGTATTGTTTTGTTTAAATTTATATATAGTCTTACAGGTACATTTGCAAAGCTCCTCTTTGATAGTTTGTTAATAATCATGGGAAAAGCATGCTCAATGCAGCCAAGTACCTATATAAGGAGCTGTTTTAGAAGACTCAGCGGCTTTTGTTCAGGACAGTCAAAGGTATATCTTACCTCCCGTCAGAACAGGTCCACTTTCTCTCACTCTTATTCTTCCCTTTCGTTCTTTCTATCTTTAGGGTGCAAAAGCAACATTAGGCATTTCACATAATTGACTATGGCTGTCCACTGTATGTATTTTGGTTTGAAATAAGAAGGTATTGGAAGAGAATTAAATAAATTATAGTATCCCCTAGACACTCTTGAGTTTTGATTTCTACTGCCTAAATATGTAAGTTTTAATAGAACCTGGGAAACCTTCTGGCATAAAGCTAGGACGGTTACATTTTGGGGGCTCGTCCGTTTTTTTAGGTAGTTGGTAAAACTTGGATAGCAGAAATTGCCTTTCTTTTCATTTTGTTGTGTGTATTTTATAATAACTTGGGATATGGAAGATAACAGACTTACAGTCAAATTCTCTACACCACAGGCATTGCCCAGCCCTAACATGGAATCTCCTTTGGATGAAACTTTCTTCCTGCCCTTACCCCCAACGCTCAATGCAAAATTACATAAACCACTTTGTCCAAACTCACAAAATCATTACACAGATGGGACACCCAGTTACACGTGCACACCAACTGACCTCAGGCCACAAAACAGTACATGTTATTCCAACACTGAACCTGTGTGCAATACAACACAGCAGAGCTTACCTCAGTTCAGAAATAATAGCCTCTCCAATAATGAACAGGGTCTTAGACATAATAACTTTGACTTGTCACAGCAATTTTTAAATTATTATAATAGACATACACCTGTTGAGTATAAGCCATGTACACACACACATGTACACTCTGTTGCCTCTGCACATGGACAGGGGTCTTCTCAAAACACAAATCACCTGTCAAACCTTAGTCAGGGACAATCTCAAAATCACTTTAGTCCGTCGCAAAAGTGTAGTAATGGCAACTTGTATGCCAACACTTTAAACAATCAGAATCCATACAATGCTGAAATGCCTCCTACATTGTCACAACAGTTGGCTCCAGATCCTTTGCGTGATACTTCAAAGACACACATGCTCTCACATCAGCCGTCCCTTACTGCATGTTTTCCGTCTCAATCAGCTGGTTTATTACATAGTGTGCCGCGACATCCATATCAGTTTGCAGATAGGTCACATGGTCTGCAATATCAAACCCCTCACACTGTTGATGTGACGTCTCAAACTATAGGTTTGACACATAGTTTGCCTCAACACACATCTCAGTCTGCAGATTTACCTCACAATTTGCATTACCAATCACCTCCAGTGACTGGTATGACATCTCACTCTACTGGTTTGACACCTCAAACTACTGGTATGACACATCATAATACTGGTTTGACACATCAACATGCTGGTGTGACACCTCAATTTACTGGTTTGATACCCCATAGTACCGGTATGACACATCAAAATGCTGGTGTGACACATCAAAATGCTGGTATGACATCACAAATTACTGGTATGACACCCCAAACTGCTGGTTTGACATATGCTTTACCATATCAACCACCCGTTCCGTTAAACCAAACAGATGTTCAAAACTCATCAGTCAGGAAACAAAAGGAGCCAGATAAGTTTGATGGCAAAACATCAGAATGGCGAGACTACTTGGTTCATTTTGAAAATGTAGCAAGGTGGAACAATTGGAGTAACTCAGAAAAATCACAACAGCTAATCATGAGTCTCAGGGGTCCAGCCCAAAAGCTTCTCAGTGACTTATCTCCTCTGCAAATGTATGACTATACCCACATAATTGAACTATTGGGGCGTAGATTCAATCCTGCAGAACGAGAAACTGCTTTTCGATGTGAGTTTAGGCACAGAAAACAACTGAGAAATGAATCTGCCTCTGACTTTGGCTATGCATTACAAAGGCTCTGTGTTCAAGCCTATCCATGTGTTCTAGCCGAAGCAAGAGAGATTTATGCCATTGACCAATATATTAATGGTCTGTTCCGTCCCGAAATACGAAGTCATGTACAATTTCGGCATCCTAAAACAATTGATGCAGCAATTGCTCTTGCAGTAGAGTTTGAGGCGTTTGAAGGTTCGCAGGGCATACTGCGTAAACCTAGATTTGAAGATGAACCTCGGGTCAATTCAATAGCAGCTCCTGAGCAAAAATCTTCAGACTCTACTGAAAAGGCTTTAAAAGACATTGCCTCTCTGCTTCAAAACCTAACACACACACTGCAAAACAAACCAAGAAGTAGGTCAAACAGCAGAGATAGGACTGACAGACAATCATTTAAAGATATAGAGTGTTACAAATGTCACAAAAAAGGTCATATTGCCAATAGGTGTCCACAAAATGATCAGGGAAACTAGCTGCGGCTGGTCTAGAGCCCAATAGCTCAGCCATTGATCCATCTTTCATACAAGGGCAACAGAATATTGTACTCACTCCTGTAAAAACAAGGTCATGCTTGTTTGCTAAAGTTATCTTTGGAAATGTTAGCTGCCGCACACTCATTGACTCAGGGTCATCTACGTGCGTTATGTCCTGTCTCGTTGCAAAGAAACTTGGCATTGATTTTAATGAACTGGGAAAAGTGTCTCACACTTTGACTGCAGCAAATGGTAGCAGCTTGAAAGTCTTTGGGAAAACTGTCTTAGATTTTGAACTTGATAACCAAATGTTCTCATATGAATTCTTAGTGGCTGAATTAGAGGGTATTGATGCAATCTTTGGAGATGACTTCTTGGAAGACTTCAATGCTAGCATAAATTTTGGCAAAGCTTACATGAAAATTGGCAAGCATAAAATAATGCTGATCAGGCAGGAAAATAATAAAGTAGCCAGAATAAGACTAGACAGTAATGTAGTTATTCCAGCAGATTCTGAAATCTCAACTACAGGCACAATTGATGGTTTATTTGCAGACCAGACTGGCGTTCTCGAACCCTACAAAATCATAAACAAAAAGGGTTTGTTAATGGCAAATGCAGTTATAAACACATCTCAGGCCAAAGTTCCATTGTCTCTGATAAACCTAACTGATAAGAATATCAAATTAGATAGAAATTTAAGCTTAGCAAGCATCCAATCAGCTTTAAGTATTACTCAACCGGACACATTCAAAGATACAGAGCCTGAAAATGTAGAACTTCCATCCACTTTGCAACCTCTTTTAGATGAAGCAGCTGAAGCATTAACTGAGTCACAATTAAGGAAACTTAGACAAACACTTTTCGAATACAAGGATATATTTGTTGATGAAACTGGTAAGGTTGGACAAACTAACCTGGTTGAGCATACAATTGATGTTGGTGATACACATAGCATAAAAACACCAGCTCGCAGAGTACCTCTTGCTCAAAGGGAAGTTGTTGAAAACGAAATAAAGAAAATGTTAGATCAAGATATCATTGAGCCAAGCTGTAGTGCATGGGCGTCCCCCATTGTTCTTGTAAAGAAACCAGACAATTCTATCAGATTTTGTGTAGACTATAGGAAACTAAATGCAGTCACTAAAAAAGACGCGTACCCTCTGCCTAGAATAAGTGATGCTCTAGATACACTGTCAGGCGCTAAATATTTCTGTACGCTAGACCTAGCTAGTGGCTACTGGCAGGTTAAAATGTCTGACAAAGACAAACACTTGACAGCATTCAATTCACATGTAGGTCTCTATCATTTCAAAGTCATGAGTTTTGGGCTCTGTAACGCTCCTGCAACTTTCGAACGTCTAATAGAACTTGTCTTAAGGGGAATGCAATGGAAACAATGTCTTTGTTATCTGGACGATATCATAGTATTTGGCAGAACCTTTGATGAAACCCTTGATAATTTAAGAGTGGTATTCAGTAGATTTAGAGATGCCAACCTAACTCTTAAGCCAAAGAAATGCCATTTCTTTAAGGAACAAGTTCGATACCTAGGTCATGTTGTTTCTGAAAAGGGTATCTCTTGTGACCCTCAGAAAGTAGAAGCAATTCAAAATTGGCCTCTTCCTAAGAACAAAACTGAACTCAAAAGCTTACTTGGTTTGCTAAGCTACTATAGGCGGTACATTCCAAACTTTGCTCAAATTAGTTTTCCACTCAATCAGCTCACTCAAAAGAAAAATAAATTTGTTTGGTGTGAAGAGTGTCAAAAATCTTTTGATACCATCAAAACACTTCTCACTACACCTCCTATTTTAGGCTTTCCTTCTCGTGAAGGCGACTTCATTTTAGACACTGACGGCTGTCAAACTGGAATTGGTGCAGTATTGTCGCAAATGCAAAATGGTGAAGAGCGTGTTATTGCCTATGCTAGTAGGTCTTTGAATAAATCACAGCAAAAATATTGCACAACTTTCATTGAACTTCTTGCAGTAGTCACATTTGTTCGCTATTTTAAACATTACCTCTGGGGTAGGAAGTTCACAGTGAGAACTGACCATGCATCCTTAACTTGGTTAAGAAATTTTAAGGATCCCGAAGGCATGTTAGCCAGGTGGTTGACAGTTTTAGACACCTATGACTTCGAAATTCAGTATAGGAAGGGTTCTCAGCATGCAAATGCTGATGCATTGTCTCGCTTTCCACACAAAAGGCATTGCAAACGAATTGACTGTCCAGACTGCACCCACCATTCTGAAGTGTCTCAAAGTGAAAAAGGCAGCATTTCGCCTTCACTGCTATGTTCACTCTCAGGTAGTGAGACCGAACCAGTCTGTTCTAGTCTTTCAGCATCTTCAAACACAGTCTTAGACTCAAACTGGATAGAAAACTGGTCTTCTGATCAACTACAACTCTTGCAAAAACAAGACCCTTGTATTAGTGTAATACTTAGGATGAAAATCAGCTCAATTTTAAAACCAAAAAGGTCTGAAATTTGTAAGTACGATTCAAAGGTTAGGACACTTTGGAGTCTTTGGGAATCTCTTGTAGTCCAAAATGGTTTACTGCTTAGGCAAACAGGTGAAAACTTACGTTTAGTTCTTCCATACAAACTAACAAGGGACATATTCAAACAGCTTCATGAGCAACGAATAGCAGGCCACTTGGGAAGGGACAAAACTCTTGCTTCAATCAAGAAAAGGTTTTACTGGCCCAATATGACAAGCGATATTAAGCGTTGGTGTCATAACTGCACCACATGTGCCCGTCGCAAACCTGGTCCTGGTCAAGGCAAATCAGAATTGCAGCAAGAAATTTCATATCAGCCATTAGACAGAATAGCCTTAGATATTCTAGGTCCTTTGCCTGTAACTGCTGATGGTAACGAGTACATTTTGGTTATCTCAGACTACTTTTCAAAGTACACTGAAGCTTATGCCTTAAAAAACCACACAGCCTTAACAGTCGCTGACACATTAGTTACTGAATTTATCTGCCGTTTCGGGGTACCATCAATAATTCACTCTGATCAAGGCCCAGAGTTTGAGTCACGTCTGTTTAAAGAAATGTGTAATCTGCTTCAAATTGACAAAACAAGAACAGTTCCTTACAATCCTAAATCTGATGGCATGGTTGAGCGCCACAACAGAACAATTCAGCAGATGTTAGCTATGTTTGTTAACGATAACAGAGATGACTGGGATGATCATCTTCCCTATGTAATGATGGCCTATAGAGCGTCTTGTCATGATAGCACCAAATGTAGCCCAAATCTTCTCATGTTTGGTAGGGAGCTCAATTTTCCAGTAGATGTAATGTTTGGAGATACTCCTGACAGAAAATCAATGATTTGCCCATCAGAGTATGTTGAATGGTTGAAACAGTCCATCGAAAATACCTTTAATATAGCTTCTGAAAATCTTAAGGTAGCAGCCTCTCGGCAAAAGAAAGCCTACAGCAAAGGCTTAAAGCCAAGACGGTTCACTACTGGTAGTCTAGTCTGGAGATGGTATCCTCCAACAGCAAAAGTAAAGCTAGGTTTAGGCTGGGTTGGTCCCTACAAGGTTTTATCACAAATATCTGACGTAACTTATCAGATACAGCATCTCAGTTCTTCAAAAGTCATTGTTGTACATGTAGATCATCTGAAGTCATATCATGTAGATCAGGAAGAACGCGTTGTTGTTTGTGCAGATCTTCCAGATGCAAATTTAGGGTCCAGTGGTGTAGTCAGTGAAACTGAGACTCTTCATACAACACCCTACGTCACTAGGGGAGGGCGTAGAGTAAAACCTAAAGTTATATTTTCACCCGAGTGAGAATCTAATTTCTGTGTAAATAGAGTACAAGTAGACTCTTCTATGTTTGTTTCAAAAGAGCAAATTTGTTTATGCTCTTTTGTTTGCTATTATGTTTTAATAAGAAAGTTATTGCACTTTTGCATAGATCTTGTAGGAAATTTGTGCAATTACAAATGTTGTATAGTCAATGTTATAACTTGTCTGATGTACAGTTTCTGAAAGGTACATGCAGTTGCTGTGCATGTAATTTTCTTTTCTCATAATCCTATAAGGGTTTGTGCAAATAGTTTTCTTTGGATATCATACGTTTGGTAATGTTGCTTTTACTTTTGCTTTATAACTCAGCGAATCAACTGAGTTGTTACAATGCTCGTATTCTAGATAAGCACCTAAATTTGGGGAAGTTTAATAGCTATGCGCCATACTCTGCATATCACACTTTAAATTTGTACGAATGTAATGGCTAGAATTAATTTCCATTTTTTTAATTGATTGTTATTGGTTTGTTTTAAACCATACATTCTTGACATAAGATTTAGCTGTTAATATAATAACAATTATACAAACAGTACACACTTTTGCACCCTATATGTTATCATCTTTCTTCAATCTTTCTTTCTACTCTCGTTTTAGTTTAATAAACTGATACAGACCATACACTGTTAAGTCTCATTTGATTTATGCTATTGTTGAATTCATAATACTGATTTAAATATGTGATTTAAGAAAAGACAGATTATGGTATTTTCAAATGTCAATGTAAATTTGAATGCAAGGGAGTTTGAAATTACTTACGGGGAACATCTTCGTCTTGGTAATGACTTACTGTAATACAAAAGGATATTTGTTTTATCCTATATTGTTCAGTGTCTTTCACCAATTCTGATGCCTAGGGAATTTAGCCATTTCGTACACATGGAGTAAATTGCCCAGCTATGGGATTTATCCTGGAAAGTTATGTAACCCCGGCCCAGGATAGTTGTTTCAAATCCTTCACTTTCAGTTTGATTGGCATAAGGAAACCATAGCTTCTGGTATTCTAAATTTTGTTAATTAAGATTTATTAATTAATTTAATTAATGGTTTAACAATTTTTTCTTTGAATGAATGATTTATTGCTTTGCGGACTGCATTATTGCAAGAGTTCTGTAAAAAGGTTATCTGTTGTAACCTATAACATACTCTTTGCCAATGCCTAGACTTATTCTACAATGGAAACTATCCTGAAAGTTTGTGCATGTCCGGCTCAGGACGAGTGACAAATCTTATTCGTCAAACTATAAATTGTTTTACAATTTTAGATGGAAACACCAACCATTTTAGATGGCGTGACGGATGAGGTGGCTACGTTCATGGCAGGGGAGCGGGGTCCGGATTGGCCAGGCCTGCCCACCAGCTGCCCGGTTCTTGACTGTGGAGCTGGACCCTTTAACAGTCATCCTTCGTTTATGAGGCACTGGTCAGCGAAACACCTAGAAACCATAACCCTTTACACCTGCCCGAACTGTACTAAGGAATTTGGCAGGGTAGATAATGTGAAACGCCATCAGCGTCTCACCCACAAGATGGACGGTGGGTGGTCGGAAAAGTGTGTTGCAAACAAAAACTTTATACCGCCAGGGGACGCACGCCCCTACTATTTAAATCACAGGGTTCGTTTGGCCAGGAAGCGAGCTAACGCAGACAACCCTGGAGTTAAACTTGTGAACGAGGGAGGAGTTTGTAGAGACGAGGAGGTGTTTTTTGACAACAGCGGGGATGTGCTTGGCAAGAAGTTTAAACAGAAATAGGACTTTTAGGACTTTTCAACAAAATTTAGGAAACATTAATAACAACAGTGGACTTTCTGATAACTTGTGTGTTAATATTTTTTTATGTGTTCAAACTTTAGTGTTTACAGTATCCATTTTGTTTTACTTTACTCAGTATTGTGTGTTAGTAAACTATAGTAAACTTGAATGTTTAAGATGTTTATTCATTTGATGGCTTCTTTGAAATTTGGCTTAATTCTAGCTAAATTTTGAAGAATACATAAGTGTATTTAAATCTAGTCTGATTTCAACAGTATATTGTTAACTTGTTGGGTTTTCATGTTTTGTATTCTTTTAGAACAAGTCAGAACCATTATGACCAGAAAATCACTTTTGTACTTAACGGTTCTACTTTATTCTACCTAGCATAATTTGGATATGGCATTTGAGTTCAAATTACTTCAGAATTAATAGTTTAATTTCTGTTTTCAATTTATTGGACAAATTATTTTCAAAATTTGGTCTTAAGGTGAGGGGAATGTAGCAGGAATCACTTTATCTCTATTTTATGATTACTGTTTAGGTACTGATCTCAAACATATTCAACCTTAATCTACCTTTTGATGTTTAGTTTGGCTTACTTTACCATGTTACTTAAGAACAAGTCAGTACTATCATGACTTTCCTACTGTTTGCTACCCAGACTATGTTATATCAAAGAGGTTTGTTTAACAAGTATTATTAGTTTTAAATAGGTTTAGTTGTATACACTTGTGTATTGTTTTGTTTAAATTTATATATAGTCTTACAGGTACATTTGCAAAGCTCCTCTTTGATAGTTTGTTAATAATCATGGGAAAAGCATGCTCAATGCAGCCAAGTACCTATATAAGGAGCTGTTTTAGAAGACTCAGCGGCTTTTGTTCAGGACAGTCAAAGGTATATCTTACCTCCCGTCAGAACAGGTCCACTTTCTCTCACTCTTATTCTTCCCTTTCGTTCTTTCTATCTTTAGGGTGCAAAAGCAACATTAGGCATTTCACATAATTGACTATGGCTGTCCACTGTATGTATTTTGGTTTGAAATAAGAAGGTATTGGAAGAGAATTAAATAAATTATAGTATCCCCTAGACACTCTTGAGTTTTGATTTCTACTGCCTAAATATGTAAGTTTTAATAGAACCTGGGAAACCTTCTGGCATAAAGCTAGGACGGTTACAATACCACCAAAAAACTCAAATGTACATGATCCAAACAATTTCGATTTCTTCGATCAAATTGAAGTAGGTGTAGAACTATATAAACAGTATGGTAAATTATTTATACTAGGTGATCTTAATAGCAGAACTTCAGATTTGAATGATATCTTAGACTATGATGCATATATTGATAAAGATGACCTAGATCTGTCAGACGATGTTTACATACCGCCACGCTGTAGTAAAGATCACGTGACCGATACACATGGGCACCGCTTGATTGAGCTTTGTCACAGTACATCGATGGTTATAGGTAACGGTAGATTATACAATGATAAAGGCATAGGAGATTACACGTATTACTCTATGTTGGGGTCTAGTACAGTAGACTACGTTTTACTTAACCCACTGGATTTCAATCATATTAGTGACTTCGAAATTTTACCACCAAATGAATTTTCTGACCACTGTGGATTAGAGCTTAAATTCCCCATGCCTAGAGAAGAAATGAATGAGACAGAAAACAATGATAATTTCACATACATAAAATGGGATGATTCAAAAATAGATACATTTAAAAATTTACTGAATAGTAAAAACGAGGAAATATTAAAATTGACAAATTCAATAGAAACTGAAAATATCAATTCGATTACAGAAAATTTCTCACAATTTATGCAACAGGCAACATTTGACGTTTTTGGGAAAAATGGAAAAGGTAAAAACAGTATAAGAAATAAATCAAATAATAAATGGTTTAATGAAAGATGTTACCAAACTAGAAAAGGATACAAAAAGGCTAGAAATGTGTTCATACGAAACAAGAATGTAGAAAATAGAGAATCATTTCTAAATATGAAAAACATATATAACAAAGTTAAAAGAGCTGAAAAAAGAAAATATAAACAAATAGAGCGTGAACATATCTCGCTCCTTGGTAAAACTAAACCTCGAGAATTTTGGAAAAAAATAAAGCAACAGAATAAAGGTAATAATGCTATTGCAGAAAATCTGCAAGTCAGTGATCTTTATGAACACTTTAAACAGCTATACAATATAAATGTTGACCAGGATGATAACAACAACAACAATTATGATAATGCTGCAAATTATGTTGATGATGGTAATGATGATAATGGTGGAAACAATAATATCAATGATGAAGAATTAGATAAAGAAATTACTTTACAAGAACTAAAAGATGCTGTATTTAAACAAAATAACAATAAAAGCAATGGTATAGATACTATTATTGCAGAAGTATATAAACACTCTTTTCAAGAGATTTCCGATCTGTTACTGAAATTATTCAATAAAGTGTATATGACTGGTAATTACCCAGAATCATGGGGCGAGGGTATCATAGTACCAATATTTAAAGGAGGAGAAATAGAAGATGCAAAAAATTATCGAGGTATCACATTAATAAATATAATTGGGAAAATATACTCGCAAATTCTGCTAAATAGACTTACGAAATGGTCAATAACATATCAAAAAATAGTACCTAACCAATTTGGTTTTCAGAAAGGTAAATCTACAGTTGATTGCATCTTTACGCTACATTCCATAATACTTAAAACTTTAAGCTGCAAAAAAAAGCTGTATTGCGCCTTTGTTGACTTTGAAAAATGTTTTGATAAATTAGATAGAATGTATATATGGCAAAAACTAACAAAAGAGAACGTAAGCTCCAAGTTTGTTGCTGCCATGCAATCTATGTATAAAGTTGTGAAATCATTAGTTCGTTATAAGTCTAAAACATCTGAGTTTCTGAATTCAAACATAGGAGTGAAGCAAGGTGATCCGAGCTCCAGTCTTATGTTTCTATTTTTTGTAAATGATCTTGTAAGCAGCTTCAACCCAAATATCGATGGCCTAGTTACAATAGACGACGTGGCATTATTCATTTTATTGTTCTGTGATGACGCTGTCCTATTTGCGGAAACTCCCGATGCACTTCAGCTACTGTTGAATGACCTAGACTCATATTGCAAAACTTGGAAACTAAACATAAATACAAAAAAGACAAAAATAATGATTTTTGAAAAGAGACGTAGCACTAAACATGAGTTTAAAATAAATGATACTGTTTTGGAAATCGTTGACAACTTCAAATACCTTGGAATACAACTATATAAAAACGGTAACTGGTTCAGGACCCAAAAATCACTAGCAGCCCATTCTAAAAAGGCTATGCATAAGTTATTCATTATACTCAACCAAATTGAACTGTCAATCTCAGACAAATGTAAACTATTTGATAGTCTGGTAGGATCTATTCTCAGCTACAGTGCAGAGGTTTGGGGATTTCATGAAAGCAAAGATATTGAGCTTGTGCATTGTAAATTCTTAAGAAAAAATTTATGTGTTAAAAAGTCAACAAATTTAGAAGGATTATACAGAGAGTCAGGAAGACATCCACTTAAAATACAAAGAAAATTGATTCTAATAAAATACTGGTTGAAAATAATAAACTCAAATAATATACTTGTAAAATCGGTTTATAATATGATGAGAAACGATGCAGATAATAATATCACATACGGGGGGAACAACTGGGCATATCAAGTAAAAACTATGTTATCAGAAATAGGATTAAATAACTTATGGTATAATCAAAATAACATAACCAACTTTCTTAATAACAACTATAACTACATCAAACAACGTATAATAGATATATACAGACAATCTTGGTATGCTGGAATAAATAATTCAAGACGACTTTCTTCGTACTGCATATATAAACAAGAATTTGAAATGGAAAAATATCTCGATCAAATCAAAATCAATAAATACAGAATTGCTCTCTCAAAGTTTAGACTATCCTCGCATAACTTAGAAATAGAAACCGGTAGACATAGAAATATACCCAGAGCTGACAGAATATGTACAAAATGTAACAGTGGTGCTGTAGAAGATGAATATCACTTTTTACTCGTTTGTCCATTTTACAGAGAACTTAGGCAACAATCCCTGAAGCCGTACTACTGTCATTGGCCAACTATAAACAAATTTGAGAAACGTATGTCTTCAGAATCAAATTCTACTGTTTACGGTCTATCGAAATACATATACTCTGCTTTTCAATTACACCAGTGATTAGTAGTCTTACGATGCAATTCGCAAATGATACAGATCCTAGTAAAGGGATAGTCACACAAGTGGCTATCCTTGCAGGGTCTGCATGATTTCATGATTTTATAATATATCAAGTTATGTATCTTGACATATATGATATGCTTATACATATAATAATATAGGTAATAAAATATCTTTGTTAATTTCTCCATCTAATAAAAAGGTGTATACATGTAATGTTATATGTAACAGCATTTATGTTAATTACTTCATCTATTATAGATAAGTATAAGTTTCTATACTGTATTGCTGTAAATCGACGCGGACCCAGATAGGAGTCCTCAGAGAGGACGCTATTCTGGGTCTACACTGCTTTACAACACTAATACACTTAAACTTAAAGAGATGTTCGATCTCTTCAATCTCTTTCTCGGTTAAACAATCCATAAAGTATCTACTTTACGATACTTTACACGTTCTTTACAATTGTGGAAATATGTTAATTGGCTATATATGTGCTTTGTGCAATTTAATGCCAAATAAAATTATGTTATGTTATGTTATGTTATGTTATGTTATGTAAACCATAGGCGTCTCATCACAGTGATACCGAAAGATGCGTGACTTTAAATATTAAACATTTTCAAGAATATCTCCTCTATTTTCTCCACCAAACCCTATACTGTGACCACTCAAATAGTGGTCACAGTGTAGGGTTTGGTGGAGAAATGACGATTTTAGTATCTGGGTACGCACCTTTTATCTGTAGCTCTATCATCAGGATCAAAGCTGTTGGACACTCCGTTAATATTTCCTCATAAGTTTAAGTAGTCAAAATGTCACCAGATACTTGCACAGTAGGGGTAAGAGTCGAAAGAAAAAAGACGAATAACTACACATCGCCATATCACGTATGAATTATATTGGGTAGAAATATATTGCAGAAAACTATTTACAATCGAGTCATAATTATTCGGTTAATGAGCCGGTCTATTATTAGCTGAACCCTTTTTCATGAATATTCTTATACATGTAAGAAGTAATGTAAAAGAACATTTCAAAAAGTTATCGGCCCTGCTAGAAGTATGCTCCCGGAGGGTGTAGATCATTCATGCATTAATTTTCAACATAGTCTCTCCAATGAACTTCAATGCACTTATCCAGTTGATGTTAAAGCTTTGCAGCCCCTTCTTGGAAGAAGGTTGTGTCTTGAGCATGCATTAGCTTTTTCATCACCTTGAAAGCGGCTACTACGCATGTGGGAGTTCCGTTTAGTGAAAAGGTCAGACGGTATAAGTTCCGATGAATACGGGTCAATTAAAAGTCAGTTAAAAGTCACGGCTTTGAGCCTATGTCACTGCTGATTGTGCTGTGTGGACTAGGACATTGTCTTGCAGCAACAGACTGGAAGCTTGAACCTTTACCCTACTTTTAGTTTTGATTGCTTCTTTCAGCTGCTGTAAATCTTTTGCCCGTTAATGTTTTAGGTCCTTTTGCCAGAAGGCATCCATGAGCACTCCCTTACAATCCCAGAAAACGGAAGTGAAGTTGTCACATTATCATCAGATGCAAATCGCATGAACGTGTTTAGAGTAGAAGACCAAGGTTTTCCATTGTTTGCTTAGAGATTTGGATTCAAGGTCAAAATGGTGAATCCTTTCGTCCTGGGTCACAAAGCTCTTGAAAAATGTGTCTGTGTCAGTCAGAAAACGATCTCCAGTCTTTTTATTTGTTCAACACACCAGGGACCCATCTTGAGGACAATTTGCTCATCCCTTAAATGTCCGTCAAAGCAGCATAAACATAACTTAAACTGGTGCCAACGGACGGTGTCTTCAATATGTCGGACTGTAACAAGTCTATATTCCATCACCATACGGTGAATTGCCTTAACCCTTTCCCTCATATAAACGTGTTTTCACGCATTTGCAAACAGAAAAGAGCCAGATCAGATGGCTCCTATAGGGGCCGTCTGATCAGGGTCTGCTCTGTTTGCTAGTGGAATTTGAAAGATTTGCTTCTTGACTTCCTAAAATGGCTATAGTGTTCCACCTTTCATATTTCATTATAACTATTTTGGCCATGAATATTCAGTAGGTATTGAAATTTGGAATAAATATAGAACAGGGAAAGGGTTAACCTAATCGTCCGTGGTCACAGGGTTTGAGCAACCCGCCTGTGGTCCATCACCAGTTCCCTCCTTGCCTCTCTTGAAATCAGACACTAACTTCTTTACAGTGGATTAGCAAGGACATTTTTACCTTATTATAATAAATTTCTTTTGATGTCCATTCCTTTTAAATGAATATATTTGATATAGGCCTGGCTTGTTTTTGCCATTTTTCAGATTATCGCTGTGCTATAAGTATCAAACTTGAGTTATCTGCCTATGTAAACACAACAGATAAATCAGGTTTGTTTTTCTGTCTAGGTGAGGCCGACCGACAACTTTTTGAAATGCCCTTGAATGTATGAAAAAATAGCAGTTAAATATGAACACAGGAATGTTTGGCCTTGACAAAAACTAAAGAAACTGGTATTTATTATGTCATAATCAAAAAGAGCTGACACCAGATTAGGTGGCTCCTACAGGATCGGGGTCTACATAATTTGCCATGGCCATAAAATGCGTCTATATTTAGTAACGGACTAATACTTGGAATGCGAGAAACGTGTATACATGCATTTGCAAACAGAGTACGCCCAGATCAGAGGGTCTATAATCCTATCGCAGTTTAAACCCTTCCATAGTTGAACTCTGATAGGCGGTTCTACAATGAATAAAGCATTATTGATGAATGAAAGTTTTACTGTCGCAGAAAAGGTAGAATCGTATGTATATAATTCCACACAGAGCAGATCCTGATCAGACGGCACCTACAGGGGCACTCTGGTCTGGGTCTGCTCAGTCTGCAAAGCCCTGAACAGCTGTTTTTATGAAGAAAAATGTTAACCCTTTCAATTCTGAATACATGAGATTGGAATCAAAGCCCATCAGTGTTATATAACATAGTCTACTCGGTATGAAAGGCATACACTCGCTAGAATAGTTTGAATGACAAACTGCTGGGTCCATGCTTATAAAACTTTTAGTTGAGTCTGAGAACGTTCTCAAGCTGTTGATTGGTCAGATTTGAGCCTTTGGCTCAAATCTGACCAATCAAAAGCTTGAGAACTCAAATCTGACCAATCAAAAGCTTGAGAACGAAACTCAGACTCAACTAAAAGCTTTATAAGCATGGACCCAGACCTCGATCAGAGGTTTCGTCTAGGAGTACTCTGATATGATTAACATATGACAGTGCATGTGTGTCCCAGGTTTAAAGTGTTAACCACCATTTCACACTACGCATACTTAACGGTCCTAACCATTTCCTTCATATAAACACTTTTTCATGCCTTTGCAAACAGAGTAGATCCAGATCAGTCGGCTCCTATAGAAGCCATTTAATCACGGTGTATATTGTTGACTTATGAAAATTTAATAAATCTAAGTTTGTGCAGTTTCTAACAATACCAAAAACCCATGTATACATACGCCATTATAAAAATTAGCTAATAAATATTCATATGATGTCATCATTTCTAACATGAATATTCAACTGGGAAAGGGATAACCTTTATCGGTAGTGTTTTATCATAACCGGTATCAACAGTAGAACATGTTCTAAGCAGCCATTCAATTATTTAATATACGAGTCTTTAAAAGCAGGCGGTTGCTTAATACAGGATGAAAGTAATGCAACAAGTTCCTATAGGAGCTTTCGGTATTCCTTTCGCCCTGCATAAGTTACCACCTGCCTCCTCACATACCCATAATTACACACCTTTTGTATGACCACTTTGACAGACACTACTGTATACAAAATGGGGATTCTCTTTCTATTTATGCCAGTATTTTCACTCAAATTATTGAAGTTGATTTTAGACTAAGGTACGTTTATAGAACGAAAGTAACTTTATTAGTTAACACTTCCTATTATGAATATTCATGATAGAAATAATAACATCGTGAATATTTAAAAGCTGATTTTTTTTTAAAATAGAGCAGACCTTGATCCAGAAGGATTCAACATGAGCCATTGAAAAATGCATTTTGGTGCAAATATCAACGGTTTTAGTATCAATACCAGTCAGGTGTAAACTTAACCCTTCGCTTGCTATTCACGTCAATATACCTACCTGTAAATAGTGAAGGCCCAGATGAGACAGCTCCTGCAGGAGCTGTCTCATCAGGGTCTGCACTATTTACAAGTTGATTGTGCAACCAGTACACTCCACAGCAGTGATTGCATAGCGAAATACTTGTACACAGTGAAGATATATGTAATTGTACAACAGGGCATGGGTAAAGAAGGAGCAATGTATTTTAAAATTCAGCAAGAGAAGGGTTAATGCAGGGAGAAAGTCATGTGGGAGCTTTTTGCATGACTTTCACCCTGCATTAAGTAGTCATCTGCCTAAAAAAGGTCGAGATCCCCTTTAGGGGCTCGTTCTGATATGGCGGTTTATGAGCTGCAAGCTAAAGACTGATAACCGATTGCCTTCTGATATGGCGGTTTATGAGCTGCAAGCTAAAGACTGATAACCGATTGCCTATCTGCCCGGTACCCGGCATGGGGAATCAGGAAGTACTGCGCTAGAGAAAATTGTGTCGCTAAAGCCAAATTTACTTGCATTATCAGAATACAAGTAGCATGTTAATTTTGCAAAGATATGCGGCCAGGTCATGAAGTAGTCTTGATCCTGGTGAGCCATCGAATCTTAATCCAAATTGCTTAATCCTTTATATCATGAATATTCATATAAAAATAATGACGTCATGAACATTATGAACAACATGGACAGTTTGTTTTTATAATGGCACATGACACAAACCGTTTTGATCATGGTAGAAACTGTATTACTAGATCTACATTATTTCATAAGCAAACACAGTAGACCCTGATCAGACGGCTCCTACAGGAGCCGTCTGATCTGGGTCTACTGTGTTTGTAAATACTTGGAAAGACGTATCTATCGAGTAAAGGGTTAAAATATTTATTTAAATTTATTTAAATATAGGTCAGAGCAAATCATAAGTGTCAACTAACACTTCTATGCCTAATGTCTCTCATGGTGATCAGGGTGTGTGTCTTCTTTTCTTTACAAATTATATTATATATAAGTCACATTCCCAAAAAGTATGAAATATGGAATGAAAATGAGATTTATCGAACAAAATATACAGTAAAGCACCTCTAAACCGGAATTTTAATAAATAGCAAGTTATGTCTTTAGGTAGGCGGCTGCTTAATGCATAAGTAAAGTAACGCAGAGAGCTCCCATGGGAGCTTTCAGCATGACTGTCATCCTGTATTAATCTGTCTGAATGTTCACTAAGAAATACAGGATAACCCAATGAATAGTAATTAAGGAATTTTAAACTGTATGAATATCCATGGACTGGTCTTCTATAACTACACATGACGGAAACTTCAGAATCAGGGCTATTCTATTCCGTAAGCAAATACAGTAGAACCCCTCTATTGCGACTACTTAATGGATAAACTTGGGTGTCTTTATAAGCAGGTGCTTGCTTAATGCAGGACAAAAGTAATACAGAAAGCTCCTCTGGGAGCTTTCTGCATCACTTTTGTCCTGCAATAAGCTACCACCTGCATCTACCACCCAGAATTATACATCTTTTAGGTGGTCGCATAAGAGGGGTTTTACCGTTTTACTGCACATTTTGTAGATCATTTCCTGATCAGGCAGGTCAATAGGTCTACAGTACATCCCTCTAAACCGGACGTTAAATTTAGTATAAATATCAGTCTTGGAGACAGCTGAATGCAGCGTGAACTTTCACCTTGCATTTAGCAGCCAACTGTTTAAAAGTATCTAAATTCTCCGCTACTAGAATTCCGGTTTAGAGGGGGTTATTGTACTCTGATTGCAAAGGTGCCACCAGTCTGTATGAGAAAAAGGGGTCAAAGGGGTTGTTAATACCTGGAGGTCTCCTTCCACAACACGGAAAACTGTAGACGTCTTCATGCCATCAAAGGCATTCGTATACAGGTACAGGTAGACTGACAGACTCAGTACCAGGAGGAAGAGGAGTCTCCAGAAAGACGCCTTGTCATTACAGTTGGACATGTCTGCGTCTAGCCAACACTCTCAGCTTTCCAATGGTCAGCTTCTGAAGAAAACGATGAGAAAAACAAATATATACACGAAACTACATGTACGTCCCTTGCTTCAGCGAGAACAAAATATACAATGATAGAAATGTAGAATTCAAACGAAATGTGGTAGGTTAACTTATAAAGGTTATTCAGAAAATCCATTTGTTTTACATTTGTAACCACTTACCGACATCTTTAATCATTATATATAGATATGCTTCTACAGTTTCTGTCATGGCCAAAACAAAAATACCTGTGTTCATGTGATATTTAATAATCAATCCAAATAATATTCATGAAAAGATTATTTTTACATGAATATTCATGGATAAAAGAGTTAAATCATACTATGTTAAAAGACACACATGGTCAATTGTATTTGGTGTCGATCAGGTCACTCCGGTGAGGTTAAAGTTTAGTAAACCATCGATAGTTCAGCACAAGCATCACTAACCCTTCGCTTGCTGAATTTTAAAATACATTTCTCCTTCTTTACCCATGCCCTGTTGTATAATTACATATATCTTCACTATTTACAGGTAGGTATATTGATGTGAATAGCAAGCGAAGGGTTAAAAGTATTAACCCATTCCCTGTTCTGTATTTAGGGATGTGCGGATCGCGTACACACCACCAGTTGGTCAAACTAGAAAAGTCAGCATTAACGCGGTTTTGTCCATTCTTATGATGTCACGGCCAAATTTCAATACCTACTGAATATTCATTAACAAATAGTTATAAAGAAATATGGAAGGTGGATCAGTGTAGACATTTTAGAAAGCAAAGAAACAGATCTATCAAATTTTATTAGCAAACAGAGCAGACCCTGATCAGACGGCTCCTCTAGGAGCCGTCTGATCTGGGTCTACTCTGTTTGCAAATGTGTGGAAATACATTTAAATGAGGGAAAGAGTTAAAAGACAGTGACCTAGTGCATAAGGCACTCTCTCTTTAGATCAAAAAGCCTAATGCAGTGCGAAATTTCATACAGAAGGCTCTTTTAGGATCATTAAGCAGCCATCTACCTAAAAACATCTCAGTTCTTCATTACTAAATCTTCCAAATAACGAGTTTTTACTGTATATAAAGCGTTTATCCATTGTTTTCAACAAGCTGGTAAGTAGAGTATCTGAAAGATTTGTATCACACTCTAGTTAACATTTTGCTTGAAAAATGCTCATTTTCACGCGCGCTTTAACGCTTTTGCAAACAGAGCAGACCCAGATCAGACTGCTACTGTAGAACTGAATCAACATTGTCCGCCATGACCAAACATGCCATATAAAGACATTACAAAATA
Organism: Azorinus chamasolen; assembly: GCA_963576725.1. Classification (NCBI taxonomy): domain Eukaryota; kingdom Metazoa; phylum Mollusca; class Bivalvia; order Cardiida; family Solecurtidae; genus Azorinus; species Azorinus chamasolen. Next base: position 24,180,040 of record OY755238.1, on the reverse strand, counting down.
TCTGCAAATAATTGTTCATAATGTCATTACTGTAAAACCTCTCTATAACGGCCACTAAATTGTGTAAATTAATTGGTATTTAGGGCAGGTGGCTTCTTAAAGCAAGGTAAAAGTAAAACAGGAGCGTTCTGGTTTACTTTCACCTTGCTTTAAGCAGCCACCTGACTTTAACACAAAACTAGAACTGTAAGCCATAGGCTTACGAATACCCCCCCCCCCCCCCCCCCCCCCCCCCCCCCCTGCTTGTCAGAACACCTATCATCAATCTGAACATATGTACATAGAGAAACATGAAGATATTTAAAAACAATACATGACCCAACCTAATTTATGTAATAAAAATGAAGAATAATTCAGAGAAACAAGACCCTTTCATGAGGTTTTTGTCAAATCCAAAGTGCTAAAGCTAGGTACCTTTTCAGAAAAACATTAAGTTCAAGGACAATAACTCTGACAAACATTATTCAACCAGACCCATATTTGAACTTAAGCTGTACCTCATCTAGATTTAGCTCTATGTCAAATATGAAGTTAATATCTCCAACCACTTCCAAAGAAAGACCAGAAAATTGAAAATGTGACAAAAAATTAAAGTTCAAGGGCCATAACTCTGGCAAAAATTATTCAACCAGACTGAGATTGGGAATTAAGCTGTAATTCATCTAGAGTTAGCTTTATGCCAAATATAAAGTTAATATCTGCAACCACTTCCAAAACAAGTCTGGAAAATCCCAAATTTGAAGAAAAAAAATTGTTCAAGGGCAATAACTCTGGAAATAATTATTCAACTGGGCTGAGATTGTAACATAAGCTGTAACTTATCTAGATTTAGCTTTGTACTAAATATAGAGTTGATATCTCGAGTCACTTCCATAAAAAGTCCAGAAAACCGGAAAACATTGGTAGGGGACTAAAAAGGGGAGATAACTCCTGAAGTAGTGGTCCGATCATAATGGAAATATGCGGTGCACAGGTTTATATGGTCATATGGCTATACATGAACTTTCAACAAAATTGAAGCAAAACTGTAGAAGAAGAAGGCCGGACAAAATTGTGTCCACGGACGGACAGACGGACAACCTGATTCCAGTATACCCCCCCCCCCAAACTTCGTTGTGGGGGGTATAATAATTGATGTAATTTAGTGGCCGTTATAGAGAGGTTTTACTGTACATGCATTCCGTAGATGAATTTTCATGATGTAAAGGGATAAGATTTTGACCCAGTAATTGCTTTCTGCAATATTTGTTGTCCATGCATGTCATCTTTCACGATGTACAATCATTTAACCCTTTACCTAGTAGTAGTCCAACTCGTTTCCATGCACTGGCAAATAGAAAAGGCCCTGCAGGAGCCGTCTGATCAGGGTCTGCTCTGTTTGCTAATGGACTTTGAAAGAGGCGATTCTTTACTTTCTAAAATAGCTACAATGTTCCACCTTACATATTTCATTATAACTGCTTTCTTTATGAATATTCAGTAGGCATTGAAATTTGGAATAAATACAAAACAGGGAAATTATTAAGAAAAACCGAAGATTTAATCTTCTTTAATTTCGTATTTGGCATTCCATCTGGACCCATAATGTTTACGAAATTTCCTCACGGATTCGGTCACAATGTGCAAGGGAGTAACTATATTGGTCTAATTTAAGTCAATCTAACCAGGGTCTTAGACACTGTCTAACACTTTTTAACACTATCTTAACCCTTCGCTTGCTATTCATGTCAATATACTTACCTGTAAATAGTGAAGACCCAGATGATACAGCTCATGCAGGAGCTGTCTCATCAGGGTCTGCACTATTTACAAGTTGATTGTGCAACCAGTGCACTCCACAGCAGTGATTGCATAGCGAAATACTTGTACACAGTGAAGATATATGTAATTATACTACAGGGCATGGGTAAAGAATGAGCAGTGTATTTAAAATTCAGCAAGGGAAGGGTTAAATATGTCATTATCCATTGTATAAGTGTAAACCAAATCGTGCCATGGTTTATGTCTCTAAAACAAACACAACACACACAAAACCTGGCTAAAAAGATAAATTGGGTTAATCAATATACTGAGTAGACCCATATCAAAGAGATGCTCCTTTTGCTTATGGAATTATATAAATGTGGTTCTGCAGCTTCTGCCAAAGTTAAAAAGGTCTTGTGTACATGTACCTTAAAAACACCTGAGTACAATAAAACCTCTATAAACCGGAAATCTAGTAAATCGAATTTAGGTACATTCAGGCAGGTGGCTAATTAATGCATGTGAAAGACATAGGGGAGCTTTCTGTGCGACTTTCATCCTGCATTAGACAGGTTGCTGCTTGATGCGGGGCGAAAGTCATACAGAAAGCTCCTAGAGGAGTTTTCCGCATGACTTTCACCATGTATTATACTCAGGGAGCCAGTAGTGCCTACCGTGCCCCCCCCCCCCCCCTTAGACCCTAGACTTTTTTTCATGGGTACCAAAATGTTCAGAAACGTGTCCTGAATCAGAATCGCGAATGTACTTAAACTTAAATTCTTTAAGGCTATGTGTATTTTAACCGTTTCCATGGCAGCCCCCCAGTTTTCGTAATGATGACCCATACCTACAAAGTCGCCCATATCACAGCCAGTTTTTGTCCTAAAACTATAAAACTGGTACCAAATGGAAGATAAGATATTGTGCTTTTATTTTCAACTTTTTTTTTAAATTACTGTATTTGCATACTCATGAATATTAATGAGAACATTAAAAATAGTAAAAAAAAAGTATAGAAAAAACGTAAACCTTTCATTTTTTTTATCCTACAAATATCAGAAAATAACTTCAAATGCAGTTTAACATGATGACGAAACCCCCAGGAAACAAAATTTCCAATTTGAGGACCATAGCATTAATTTTAAGCACCATTTTCATCGTTTCCATGGCAACACCCTAGTTTTCGTAATGATGGTCCGTACCTGCAAAATCGCCCATATCACAAAGTTTTTGTCCAAAACCTATAAAACTGGTACCAAATTGGAGATAGGACATTGTGCTTTTATTTCCAGGTTTTTTTTTATTACCTTATTTGCATACTCATGAATATTAATGAGAACATTAAAAATAGTAAAACCAATATAGAAATAACGTAAATAGTGTAATCTATTCACTTTCTATCCTACAAATATCAGAAAACAATTTCAAATGCAGTTTAACCTGATGACAAAATCCCCAGAAAACAAAATATCAAATTTGAGGACCAAAATTTTAACTCTAAGTAACTTTTTAACTGTTTCCATAATAACCATTCATTTCACTCTGTTCACACAGTTTTGTTAGTCGACACCTACCTGCAAAAATCTTCCATATCAATGGATGTTTTTGTGCTAACTGTATAAAACTGGTACCGAATTAAAGCTAAGACATTGTGCTTTGGTTTAAAGGCTATAATTAGGAATTACCTTATTTGCATACACATGAATATTAATGAGAATAATTAAAAATAGCAAAAAATACAGAAATAACGTCAACCTCTCAATTTTTATCCTACCAATATCAGAAAACAACTTCAAATGTAATTTAAATTGATGACAAAATACTCAGAAAGCTAAGTATCTAAATTGATACTCAAACAATGAACTGTAAGTAAGATTGTAATGGTTTCCATGGTAACCGATCCTTTCACAAATTTTGGAAATTTGACATCCAACTGTAATACTCCGCTAGATCTCAGTTATTTTTGATGAATCATAAAATCAATTGTTACAAATTAAAACACATCACGGGATTACCAGTTCTCGACAGATGATGGTATATCAAAAGTCGAAACAGTCTTGAAACCCTGAATTCAACACAGGCTTTATGGGCTTTAAAATCACTGACACTTTAAAAACAATAACAGAAGATTGTTTGGGTATCATAAGTACTTGGCTTTCAACAGTTACCATGGAAGCAGTGTATGGTCATTTTGGTAACAGTTTTAGGCATACAATGTATTTATTCATCATCTAAAGGTACATTTATAATTGCAAGCTATACTTGGAGCATGGTTTAATGTTGTGCTCGGCATACTGCGAAATATGTTATTTTCAATATTGTTTCTCTTTGTTTTCTTATCACTATTTAATACTCATGAGGATGCAAATAAGGTAATTTGCATAAAGTGAACCAAACATTAAGATGCATACATCAACTGCCGGGTATATGTTTATATCATTTATAATTATCGCCAAAGTAGGCCGCAATATCTTTGTATGTTGCAGGTATGTAAACACTCTGTAATATGAACAATGGGGTTAGAATGATTGCCAAGAAAACAGATATATCACCATCAGTGCTATATAATTTGTCCCAAATTTATTTATCTAATAATCCTGGTGATATTCAGTGATCATAGTAAACTTTAGCTAACCATTTTCCATATTTGTTTGCTTTATAAGAGAAAGACTGGTGTCTGTCGAAAATTTCAACATCTATTACTGTTCTCATAAATATTCATACATATGCAAATTAGTTTATATCAGAAAAGTAATATCTACTATTAAAGCAATGTCTCATATCTATGTTTGTAACAACTGATTTCATAATTCATCAAAAATAACCGAGATCTAGCGGAGTATTACAGTTGGATGTCAAATTTCCAAAATTTGTGAAAGGATCGGTTACCATGGAAACCGTTACAATCTTACTTACAGTTCATTGTTTGGGTATCAATTAAGATGATTAGCTTTCTGAGTATTTTGTCATCATTTTAAACTACATTTGAAGTTGTTTTCTGATATTGGTAGGATAAAAATTGAGAGGTTTACGTTATTTCTGTATTTTTTTGCTATGTTTTAATTATTCTCATTAATATTCATGTGTATGCAAATAAGTAATTCCTAATTATAGCCTTTAAACCAAAGCACAATGTCTTAGCTTTAATTCGGTACCAGTTTTATACAGTTAGCACAAATACTTCCTGTGATATGGAAGATTTTTTCAGGTAGGTGTTGACTAACAAAAATGTGTGAACAGAGTGAAATGAATGGTTACTATGGAAACAGTTAAAAAGTTTCTTAGAGTTAAATATTTGGTCCTCAAATTTGATATTTTGTTTTCTGAGGATTTTGTCATCAGGTTAAACTGCATTTGAAATTGTTTTCTGATATTTGTAGGATAGAAAGTGAATAGTTTACATTATTTGCGTTATTTCTATATTGTTTTTACTATTTTTAATGTGCTCATTAATATTCATGAGTATAAAATAAGGTAATTTAAAACAAAACTGGAAATAAAAGCACAATGTCCTATCTCCAATTTGGTACCAGTTTTATAGGTTTTGGACAAAAACTGGCTGTGATATGGACGATTTTGCAGGTACGGACCATCATTACGAAAACTAGGGTGTTGCCATGGAAACGGTGAAAATGGTGCTTAAAATTAATGCTATGGTCCTCAAATTGGATATTTTGTTTCCTGGGGGTTTCATTATCATGTGAAACTGCATTTGAAGTTATTTTCTGATATTTGTAGGATAAAAAAATGAAAGGTTTACGTTATTTCTTTACTTTTTTTACTATTTTTAATGTTCTCATTAATATTCATGAGTATGCAAATACAGTAATTAAAAAAAACAGTTAGAAAAAAAGCACAATGTCTTATCTTCCATTTGGTACCAGTTTTATAGTTTTAGGACAAAAACTGGCTGTGATATGGGCGACTTTGTAGGTATGGGTCATCATTACGAAAACTGGGGGTTGCCATAGAAACGGTTAAAATACACATAGCTTAAAAGAATTTAAGTTTGAGTACATTCGCGATTCTGATTCAGGACACTTTTCTGAACATTTTGGTACCCATGAAAAAAAGTCTTAGGGAAGGGGAGGGGGGGTGCACGGTAGGCACTACTGGCTCCCTGAGTACGCCTGTATACTAAATTGAATGTCTGGTTTAGGGGAGTTTTACTGTATTCATGCTGCTACTGTTTCACTGGGTAAACAGTTCAATGGCCAATGTTTTATAAAGGCAGTGATTGCTTGCAATGTTTCATGTTGAACGATTCACCGAAAACCGACCGAACCTTTAGTCCAGCTTATATTGGCACATTTTGTTACCCACTGCATTTTCAAAATTCAAGCTATAATCAGTTTACAACGAGTGTGTCAAACACTTTGGATCCTGATGGGACACCGTGTAACAATGTGTCTGAATTGGACCAAAACTGTTTGAAAAGGCAATAATGTGTCCGCCCACAGCAGGCTAAAGGTTAAATAACCTAAATACAATATTACAGGCCAACTTTTGCTCAAGATAAAAGATAATGACCTGTCAATACCGGTTCGGTTACATATCACACAAATGATAACGGCCTAAGTGTTTGCAGTTGACCTATTTATGCACAGCGATTTTCAAGAGGGGCACATGCATAACTTAAACGCTAATATTGGACGACTAAAATTGGACGGCTCCAACCCTTTGCTCCGTGAATATTCATGTAAGAAATACTAACATGGTCAGCATTAATTAGATTATTTTTATTATGATCCAGAGGCATTTTTGGGCCATGGCAGAAACTGTAGAATCATATCTGTATTATTTCATCAGAAAACAGAGCAGACACTGATCAGACGGTCCCCAAGGAGCTGTCTGATCTGGGCCTTCTCTGTTTGCTAATGCGTAGAAATGCGTAGATATAGAGAGTAAAGGGTTAAGCGCCATCTGATTAGCGTTCATGGCCGTTGCTTCACAGATTGATTTCTGTGCGACACACTGGACGAAATATCACATGCAGATATAACCCACTAGGGGTAAACTAGAGTCCTTTCCAAATTACATCTGGGCTCGCCTGAAAATACGGGTTGCTATTGGTTTAACCCTTTCAACGCCGAAATTTCTGATAGAATATTCCAAAATTCAAACAGGTAAGGCTTACCGGGAATATTCAGGGATTTTTTAAAAAGAAAAGTAATACGTGACAAACAGTGCAGACATTGCTGATAGGACTGCTCTAGGAGCCTTCTCATCTGGTCCTACAGTGTTTGATGAGGACACATTTACTCGTTTTCCACACTAAAATGGTTTAGGACGTTTGCTGTAGTTTCATATTTAGTTAATTTGTTTTCGGAAATTTTAAATTGTTTTTATTTGAAATGTTAAAGAAAAGAAACACTGGAAGATTCCTTCTTTGAGGGCAAAATGAAACGTAATGTTAGAGTGTTTGGTTCGTTGTTTTGCAGTTTTGGGTGGGTGTGGCGGGCGAGCGTGCAGGCAGGGCTGGCAGGGCGGGCGAAGCGGGTAGGGACGCGGGTCCGGTGAGTGGATTGGTGGATTGGTGTGGCGGGTTAGGTGGGGTGGGGGTAACAGGGTTAATGGGCAAAGGACAGGGTGGCATTTTTGCACTTTTTAAGGGTATTGATTTCATAATTTAATTCTAAGAACATTGATCTTCCTAAACTTTAAACAAAACCGTCTGTCGTATTTGTATTTTGTATTTTGTATCAGTTTTAGAAGTTTAATGTACAAACAAATATAATTTAAGGAAAATTTATGAAAAATCTAGAGAAATAGTCCTTAACCCTTCGCTTGCTATTCGCGTCAATATACCTACCTGTAAATAGTGAAGACCCAGATGAGACAGCTCCTGCTAGAGCTGTCTCATCAGGGTCTGCACTATTTACAAGTTGATTGTGCAACCAGTGCACTCCACAGCAGTGATTGCACAGCGAACTACTTGTACACAGTGAAGATATATGTAATTATACAACAGGTCATGGGTAAAGAAGGAGAAATGTATTTTAAAATTCAGCAAGCGAAGGGTTAACTTTATCCCACATTTGTAAGCTGGGGACTAGTTGACCTAGGTGACATAGTACGCAATCAACCAAGTTCCTCTTATCTGCCACAGACAAACCAGTCTTTCATGACCGAGGCGTGACATACATGTATTCGGTCGTATCAATTGAACTCAAATGTTCAATGACCTAATCACCAAGATGATATCTGATGTGCTTCCACGTAACTAAGTAGATACGTAGACTTTTTCTTCGTCGTGATCATAGGCGAATCCGTGATGAACTTTGTAAACAGTTTGGATCCAATGGAAACAAGGAGTAACTCGCCATCTCCTCACGAGACAAACATTTATTGATTGTTTTGAATAACGCCCGTTTCTGCCAACTATGGACTAATTGGACAGCCCAGAGAGCAATCTCCTTGCAGAGTTGTCGTTCGTTACTCTCACATACACCTCTGCGATGGGCTCATGACAAAAATCTTGGCAAAACCAATAGTTTGTGTTTTATGGTTATCTGAGTCGATAGTTTATATCAAAATAGCCTGAATCAAGAATAAATAGCTTTTATTTTATCATAAAACTGGTAATACAGTTTAATCTCAGGGAATATTTGATGACCTATGTTCATGACGCTTTACACTTCGAGTATTGCACAAATGTAAACAAACAAAATTTAATGATGTCTGCTCAATATTTCGAAAACAGTTTCTACAAATTGTAGATTCCGAACTTCTTATAAGGGCACTGAAATTCTGTTATAACCCCAAAGGGCACACAACTTATGGGAAATCCCAGCCTTTTGCTGTTCTCCCTTTGAACTGTCAAAGAATTTACTTTCTGTTTGTACGGGAGTTAGTTTCATTTCGGACTGCTTTCTGAGCCAACTACAGAGGTATATGTAATGTAACCGGGTGTAAGAGAGTGCCCAGAGAGAGGCGAGCAGATACAGAGAAACCCCGACGCGATACCCTACTCTTATTATCTACAGACTTTCTCTCGTTCTTTTACATGTATATACCCGGTGTAAAACTCTGATACATCGGACCTCGGTTTATAAAGTCTCATCCGAAGGACTTAGTCCGACGGGGAATAAGAACCTGGGACCACTAGTAGTGTAGTCGAGCGCATTATCCACTCGGTCACACCCATCACTAGATCCAAACTGTTTGACATTAATCATAATTATTTTTGAAAAGAAATCGAAGGAAACGCCACTTTGAAACCAGAATTTTAGCAGATGGAATTAATTTTGGACCGAAATATATTTGTTCCAATAATTTTCGTCTGCATACATTGTCGTCTGATATTAAAGCTCAATTATATTCCAGCATCACTTTTTCTTATGCAATAATTGAAAAGATCGATTTTTTTGTCAAAAGATGCTTTTAACCCTTTCCTCCATATGTTATTTTAGACACCTCTTTGAATCAATCTACCGAAAAGGAGCATTTACTAGAGAAAAGGAGAATCATAGAATTGTGTAGTTCTAAAATCATTGTGATAAATACAGCATTTGTTCCTATAGGGGCAAATGCTCTATTTATCACAATGGTTTCATAAAGTGAGTTTTACAGAGGCGTAGAAAGGCGTAATATGGAGGAACGGGTTAAAACCCTAGCGAACAAGTTGCGCTACTCGAAACAGTTTCATTTTTAAGAAATGAGCGGGTTAACCATGGAAATCACTAGTTTGTCCAGTCGTCCACTTAATGCAAATGAGGTACTGTGACGTCATCGTCACGGGACGTCTGCTTTATAATAAGTAAAGAAAACTGGCGAGATAACGTGCGTACCCAAATACTAAAATCGTCATTTCTCCACCAACTGTTTGACACATGAATAGGGTTTGGTGGAGAAGTAATGAATGTATTCCTAAAATTGATTAAATTGTAAACGCATCTTATATGGAGATCTGCATGGTCAAATAGTTTGCTGAGAAACCGAGAAATGTGCCTTAGCTGGTCGAATTGTCATTAGAACGTGTCCTTAACCCTTTTATATATAAACGACTGTTGTCACCTTTACAAACAGAGTAGATCTAGATCAAACTCAGACAACTCCTGTAGGAGTTGGTTGTCTTGCAGGAGTTGTCCGACCTGGGTCTGTCTGTTTGCCTATAAGCTAATATAGCTCTCATTCTGAAGTTTCTGTCACAGTTGTCCATGTTAAAGTGCCATTGTAAAATGTCTGTCAATATTCATACAGTAATAAAGTATGGCATCAACATTCATGAAGGAAACGGTCAAGTCAAGGAGAGTGAGATGGTTGTTTGACAAGTACTCTTAAACACCGATGCCAAAGAACAGTATACACTATTTCTCCATTATGCTACGTGTATTTATGAAATCGACAGTATTTATAAGTTAAAGTTTTATAATGTAAGACTTTCAAGGAAATAATTTTCTTTGAAATATGCATATAATGTCAAAGGCAAGCAGAGCAGATCCTATAGGAGCCGTCTGATCTGGGTCTACGCTGTTTGCAAATGCGTGAAAATGCCTTTACGTGAGAGAGCGGATTAACCACTACAGTTATCCATTTAACCCATTCCCTCATATTGACGACTTTTGACGACTCGGTAAAAGTCACTTTGTGAAACCATTGTGATAAAAAGAGCATTTGCTCCTATAGGAGCAAATGCTCTATTTGTCCCAATGGTTTCAAACTACAAAATTCTAAAATTTTCTTTTTCTCTTGTTAACGGTCATTTTCGGAAGATTGATTCAAAGAGGTTGTATCTAAAAATAGCCTATTAGATAATGGGTTAATGTTTGTTATCATTATATTACTGCTAACAGTGTAGACCAAAATCAGTAAAGATAGTTACACGCGGCGTCCGATCATAGTCAAAATAATTTATTGACCGCCAATATTTCTACTAACTATGAATATCTTGAATATAAGTCGTTCTGTACACTAGGCAGATTATTCATACAGTAGACCCTGTATCAAGGGGCCATCAAAAAGAGGTCTAATTATTGGGCTTTAGGGCATACAGTCGAACCCCTTACGGGGACATAGACTGGCGCGCGTCACGACATACTGGTAGAAGGAAATAAAATCAAATTAAAGTATCACTTTTCCCATGAGAAAGAAAACTGGAAATGGTCGATATCTGTCCAAAGGTGGTTTCAAATCACCAGGATGAAGTCTTGTTCCGCGATATTTTCCTGTGTCATTTATATACAGGCAAACAAAACGTTAAATTGTATGATATTGTGTACAATACACCTCATGTTTAGCCACTTGATACCAAACTAAACGCGGACATTAAGGCATATAAACATATATAATGGTACATTATAGAGCAGGTATTTCTTAACCCTTTCCTTCATATAAACGTGTTTCACTCTTTACAAACAGAGTAGAGCCAGATCAGACGGCTCCTGCAGGAGCCGTCCGATCGGGGGCTACTCTGTTTGCTGATGAAATATGAAGAATATGTTTCTTTACTTTCTAAAATGGCTAGAATGATCGACTTTCCATATTTCATTAGAACTATTTTGGCCATGAATATCCATTAGACATTGAACTTTGGAATAAGCATAGAACAGGCTGAGGGAATGGTTCATTGTGTGCAAAGGTAATGTAGAAAGCTCGGCTTTCGGTATAAACCGTGTCCTGCATAAACCCTTTGAGTGAATGAACTGGCATTTCCAACCAGTATACGATAGAAACCGTCCTAAGCGGTCATTAGTTTAGTGAGCACAGGAGTCTTTCAAAGCACGTGACCTGTCTACGCCTCTGTAAAACCATTGTGATAAATAGAACATTTGCTGCTATAGGAGCAAATGCTCTATTTATCACAATGGTTTTAAACTACAAAATTCTAACATTTTCCTTTTCTCTAGTTAATGCTCCTTTTCGGTAGATTTATTCAAAGTGGTTGGATCTAAAAATAGCCTATGAGGGAATGGGTTAATGCAGGGCAAAGGAATGCAGAAAAGTCCTACAGGAGCTTTCTGCATTACTTTTGACCAGTATTAAGCTACCACTTGTCTTACAGACTCATAATAACACCTCTCTTAGATGTTCGCTTAAGTAAACCTGAATTTAAGGATTCCTAGGGGAACCCGCTGGTTAGAATCAGCATTGTTTGCTATTTAAAATCCTCTGGCAATTGCTAGCATTTAATATAAAATGAACTCTATTGTTAAAAAACGGATGGGTCAATCCACTTTCAATATTCAGCATTCAGCGGCGTAAGCGTGCATAAAGAGTCCTGGGTCCAAGATTATAAAACTTCTGAGTCTCGAGTCTGAGATCATTCTCAAGTATCTGATTGGTCGGATTACCTCAACTGTAAGAAGTTTATAGAACATGTCTGTGTAACATGATGCCTTAAATGTGTTGTGATTATGTTAATTATTGCATTGAATTCAATTTGCGAGGCCGAAGCAGCTAATTATCATAAAGCTTGGTGTTTTGAAATAACTACAATGTCGTAAGAATTACCCCAAGAAATTCGACAAGTTAGCAGACTGTACATCATAATTTTACATAGTTTGGTAATGTGTAGAGGCATATAAAAAGGTTGTATGCAAGTATGAAAATAGAGTTTACTACTAAATACTAGTACGTCATATGCAAATTACAATGTAACATAGTTTCTCATTGTTGGAAAACTAGAACAAAAGTGAAAATAGACAGCTAGCCGCTGAAAAAGAGTGATTACTACTTGTACACTGGGTTTGGTGGAGAAATGATGATTTAATTATTTGAGTACGCCTCTTTATCTGTTGCTCTGATAAAGATCTAGAATTAGACATACAGTAAAAATATTCTGAAAATGGGTGATCCTTTGAAAGCAAAAGTAGAAATGCAGAATGAGAAAATTGCAGACTCGGTTTTATTGAGTCTGTTCATGAGTAGTAATTAAAAGTGCAACACTACTCACGCCCCCTAGCACGGGCTTAAGCAGTATTCAATTTTCAAACATAACAAGATGTGTTTGTGAAACACTATGCCCCCTCATATATTTGACCTCTGACCTTGAAGGATGACCTTGCCCTTGACATGTCACCCCTCAAAATGTGCAGCCTCATGAGATACACAAGCATGCCAAATATCAAGTCTCTATCTCTACTGGTCCAAAAGTTATGGCCAATGTTAAAGTCGGCGATTTGACCCATATATTTGACCTCTGACCTTGAAGGATGACCTTGACCTTGACACGTCACCCCTCAAAATGTGCGGCTTCATGAGATACATATGTATGCCAAATATCAAGTCTCTATCTATACTGGCTCAAAAGTTATGACCAATGTTAAAGTTGCTGACAAACAGACAAACAGACAAACAAACAGACAGGGCAAAAACAATATGCCCCCCGACTATCGTCTATGGGGGCATAATAACATGAAAACTTATGATCCCAAAGGACCAGAAAATATAACAACACTGAGAATGAAGTACGGGCGACTTTTTACGGCCGCCACACAAGCATAATAACACCTGCTGTTGTGAAGTACATATATTCTGAAAATGGGTGATCCTTTGAAAGCAAATGTAGAAATGCAGAATGAAAACCCCGCTAATGCGACCACCTAAAAGAGGTATAAAAGAGGAGCTTTCTGTATTACTTTTGTCCTGCATTAAGCAACCACCTGCTTATAAAGACATCCATGTTTATTCATTAAGTGGTCGCATTAGAGGGGTTTTACTGTATTTAAACCGGTCACTACAGACAGGGTTTCACCTTTAGCATGAAGAGCAAAATGTTGTTGATGCACATTTACAACTACTTTGTTTAAAAGATACAAGATAAGCTCGATTTCTCTGCACAAAACAGTTTGAATCATGGTGAGACATTGAGTTATTGGATGTCTGGTCTGGATCCAAACAGTTTGCAAGTGAAATCACACAATCGCACGTAGCAGGCTAAACGTTAATATTTTTCTTCATATAAATGCATTTTCCGTTTTTTCAAACAGAGTAGATCAAGTTTAGATGGATCATGTGACACGGATTATGTTCGATGTATCCAACTGTTTTCAAATTAACTGCTGATTCTTATCCCACTATGACAAAATACAGTAAAACCTCTCTTAACCGGAATTCTAGAAGAGAAGAATTTAGATATTTTAGGCAGGTGACTGCTTAATGCAGGGTGAAAGTCATGCAGAAAGCTCCTCTTTCTGCATGACTTCCACCCTGCATTAAGCTGTCACCTGTTTCAAGACCGATATTTATACTAAATTTAATGTCCGGTTAAGAGAGGTTTTACTGTAATGGCTGCTCAAAGTTTAATCCTAATGCAAGATTCACTATTTCCGAATCGTTCAAGCTTTTGTGAAACAAACAGTCTGGATCCTAATCAGACACCGAGTTAGTCTGGATCCTAATCAGTCGCCGAGTTAGTCTGGATCCTAATCAGTCGCCGATTTAGCAAACGAAAACTGTTACATTAAAATTCAAGCACGCTACAACCGATTTTTCGAATACATTTAACCGCTTGACATGACGTTTGATCTGAATCAAAACTAAATTTTCTGGCGTTCGTTTATGCAACAAAATGGAAGAATTAAATTGAAGCACGCTATTTATTGACACAAACATAGTACATCATGCTTAATGTTGAAGACTAGCCCACCTTTTTATTTACTTTAACCATTAACCTGCTGAATAATTAAAACTGGCTCCCCCTTTGTAAATATTGATCAAACAAAAAGTTGTTTGAAATCTTATCAATGAAGAAATTATTTACATGACAAACAATGCAGATCTGGATCATACTGGTATCTCAGTGCCCCTTGGATCTGGGTCTACACCGTGTACAAAGGTCTCAAATACTTGGTTCCTGCACGTTAAAGGTTAAATCCTAAAAATGCATTACTACTCAAAGTTTTGCATTATCTTAAGTAGTATGCAAATATTCATGGGGAAATAATTGAAGATCCGATATGGTCTTCACCGTAAAGTAGGTTAATAATAACCCATGTATCTTCTTTTCTCAAGTGTTTTGGGCCAAACTTTGACACGAAATTGTAATAAAAGGTGATAACAGGTTGTATTTACAAGTCAGCATACGTAGACATACAATAAACCCCATCTAAACCGGAGGTCTAATTTAGTATAAATACTGGCCTTGATGATAGGTGACAGCTTAATGCAGGGTGAAAACAATGCAGAAAGCTCCTGGAGGACCTTTATACAGGATTTTCACCCAGCATTAAGCCGCCACTTGTCAAAAAGTATCTTCAGTCTTCTCTACTATAATTGCGGTTTAGAGGGGGTTTACTGTAGCTACTCCTCTCAGTGTAACAGTGTTGTTTGGGCCAAGCCTTGAAACGACACAGAAATAAAACGGGATAAGAAGGGATTCTTTTACAATGATTGTTACAAAGCGGCACTCCTATATTCACCCTAGTGTTGTGTTTGTATCGTGCATCTTCCATACATCACTACATTGTAATATGTACAGAGGTATGGAAGAGACGAGAACAACATATATCTAAAACTTAAAACCATCTCTCCACCAAACCCTATACTGTAACCACTCTTTAGAATCGTCTCTTCCAGATGATTCTAAAGATTGGTCACAGTATAGGAATTGGTGAAGTAATAAATGAGCTATTCTTGAAAATGTTGAAATTTACGCATATTATCTAGACCTATGTTATTGTGTGCATGTGTGTGTGTATGAGCACTCCTTTACGTTCAACATTATTTGGCGCTACGTGACCTGTTCAGTGTCGCAGTGCTCTAACCTCTACACTATCCAATTTAGTGCCACGGTGCCCCAGATCCAGCCCAACCGATAAATACTTTTCAATAAGGCGTTTTGTGAGCTATGTCTTATCATATTCTTGGGTTAGTTATGGCATTACATCATCCACTTTATTTTCGATGAGTTAAGAGTTTTGGCTTAATGGCGTTTTTAACACATTATCCCCTAGTGACGCATTTTTGCGCATCTATAAAAGTCACTTTATGAAACCATTGTGATAAATATAGCATTTGCTCCTATAGGAGCAAATGTTCTATTTAGCACAATGGTTTCAAACTACAAAATTCTAAATTGTTCCTTTCCTCTATTTAATGCTCCTCTTCGGTAGATACATTCAAAGAGGTTGGGTCTAAAATAGCCTAGGAGAGATGAGTTAATATGTTGTCAGTGTTAACCCTTTTCCTCTTCTGTGTTTATTAATTTTCATATTTCAACACCTACTGAATATTCATGCATAAAATAGTTTTAATGAAATATGGAATTAACTTATCTATCAAATTGCTTTAGCAAACAGATCATACCCTGATCAGACGGCTCCAGTATGGGGCCGTCTCATCTAGTTTTAATCTGTTTGCAGATGCGTGAAAGTGCGTATGGATGAGGGAATGAGTTAAGCATAAATATTACTTTATGTTCAACATCCTTTGGCGGTACGTGAACTGTTCAGTGTCGCAGTGTCCTTAACTCAAAGCTGTTAAAATTTAATGTCGCAGTGCGCTATACCCAGCACAATCAATATATACTTTTAGTAATATAAGGCGTTTCGTGACTTTATGTATTATCATACTCTTGTGTAAGTTATGGTGTCGCATCTTGCCTTTTGTTTTCGATGAGTTTGTTTGAGCTTTACAGCGCTGCTAATATGCTATCGGCGTGGAAAAGGCAAATAACAGTTCTGCGAAGTTCGTATACCGGTATGGATGAATGCATGACCGTGCGTATCATTTGTGCTTACCGGAATGTATGTATGAACGCGCGTAATATATGTGCTTACCAGTATGTATGTATGAGAGCGCGTATCATTTGTGTTTGCCGCTATATATATATGTATGAGTGTGCTTATCATTTGTGCTTACCGGTATGAATGTATGAGCGCGCGTATCATTTGTGCTTACCGGTATGTGTGTATGAGTGTGCGTATCATTTGTGCTTACCGGTATCTGTGTATGAGCGCGCGTATCATTTGTGCTTACCGCTATATGAATGTATGAGCGCGCGAATCATTTGTGCTTACCGCTATATATATGTATGAGCGCATATCATCTGTGCTTACCGGTATACATGTATGTATGAGCGTGCGTATTATTTGTGCTTATCGGTATGCATGTATGAACGCGCGTAATATTTGTGCTTACCGGTATGTATGTATGAGTGCGCGTATCATTTGTGCTTACAGGTATCTGTATGAGTGCGCGTATCATTTGTGCTTACTGCTATATGTATGTATGAGCGCATATCATTTGTGCTTACCGGTATGCATGTATGTATGAGCGCGCGTATTATTTGTGCTTACCGGTATGCATGTATGAGCGCGCGTATCAATTGTGATTTCAGGTATGTATGAGTGCGCGTATCATTCGTGCTTACCGGTATGTGTGTATGAGTGCACGTATCATTTGTGCTTACCGGTATGCGTGTATGAGCGTGCGTATCATTTGTGCTTACCGGTATCTCTGTATGAGCGCGCGTATCAATTGTGCTTACCGGTATGTATGAGTGCGCGTATCATTTGTGTTTACCGGTATGTGTGTATGAGCGTGCATATCATTTGTGCTTACCGGTATGTGTGTATGAGTCCACGTATCATTTGTGCTTACCGGTATGTGTGTATGAGCGTGCGTATCATTTGTACTTACCGGTATGTGTGTATGAGTGTGCGTATCATTTGTGCTTACCGGTATCTATGTATGAGCGTGCGTATCATTTGTACTTACTGGTATGTGTGTATGAGTGTGCGTATCATTTGTGCTTACCGGTATCTATGTATGAGTGCGCGTATCATTTGTGCTTACCGGTATGTGTGTATGAGTCCACGTATCATTTGTGCTTACCGGTATGTGTGTATGAGTGCGCATATCATTTGTGCTTACCGGTATGTGTGTATGAGTCCACGTATCATTTGTGCTTACCGGTATGTGTGTATGAGTCCACGTATCATTTGTGCTTACCGGTATGTGTGTATGAGTCCACGTATCATTTGTGCTTACCGGTATGTGTGTATGAGTCCACGTATCATTTGTGCTTACCGGTATGTGTGTATGAGCGCACGTATCATTTGTGCTTACCGGTATGTGTGTATGAGTCCACGTATCATTTGTGCTTACCGGTATGTGTGTATGAGCGCACGTATCATTTGTGCTTACCGGTATGTGTGTATGAGTCCACGTATCATTTGTGCTTACCGGTATGTGTGTATGAGTGCGCGTATCATTTGTGCTTACCGGTATGTGTGTATGAGTCCACGTATCATTTGTGCTTACCGGTATGTGTGTATGAGTCCACGTATTATTTGTGCTTACCGGTATGTATGTATGTATGAGCGTGCGTATCATTTGTACTTACCGGTATGTGTGTATGAGTGCACATATCATTTGTGCTTACCGGTATGTGTATACAAGCGCGCGTATCATATTTGCTTCTGATGTTGATGTGGACTTGTTTGTGCCATTTCTTAATTCCCTGCCTGGCTTTTTTTTCTTATTTTACATTTACAAACCAGTATATCTAGTATGCCAAGGAGAAATATTGTTACCGTCAGTATGACATTGTTAATTTCATATCAGAATTGTGGTATGATAATGTTGTTTATTTTTTCAACAACTGCCGAAACAAGTATCGCTGAATATAATTGTAGCTACCGGCTATTAAATGCAAGTGTAGTTACTGGCCAATGCAAGTGCGGTGACTAGCCATCGGCCAATTCAAGTGTGGTCACTGTCTAATTGACAATGTAAGTGTGGTCACTGGCTAACGGCCAATGTAAGAGTGGTCACTAACTAAGGGCCAATGTAAGTATGGTCACTGGCTAAAGCAAATGTTAGTGTGGTCACTAGCTAGTAAGTGTGGTCACTGGCTAACGGCCAATGTAAGTGTGGTCACTGGTTAAAAAGTGTGGTCACAGTCCAACGGCCAATGTAAGTGTGGTTAATGGCTAAAGGAAAACTAAGTGTGGTCACTGGCTTGTACATGTGGTCGCTATCTATTGGCAAGTGTAAGTATGGACACTGTCTACCGGCCAATACAAGTGTGACCGCTGGCTATCTGTCAATGCAAGTGTGACCACTGGCTAGTAAGCGTGGTCACTGGCTAGTAAGTGTGACCACTGTCTATCGGCTCTGGATGGTCACTGGCTTGCGGCCAATGTAATTGTGGTTACTGGCTAGTACGTGTGGTCACTGACTACCGGCCATTGCGTATGTGATCACTGGCTATCGACCATTGTGTATGTGGTCACTGACCATCAAATAAAAGTATGGTCACTGGCTATCGGCCAATGCAGGTGTGATCACTGGACATCGGCAATTAAAAGCGTTGTTGCTGGCTGGTAAGTGTAGCCACTGGTCATCGGCAACTACAAGTATTGTTGCTGGCTAGTAAGTGTAGCCAGTGGCCATCGGCAATTACAAGTGTTGTTGCTTGCTAGTAAGTGTAGCCACTGGCCACATCAGCAATTACAAGTGTTGTTGCTGACTAGTAAGTGTAGCCGCTGGCAATCGGCAACTCCATGTGTTGTTGCCGGCTAGTAAGTGTAGCCACTGGTCATCGGCAATTACAAGTGTTGTTGCTGGCTAGTAAGTGTAGTCACTGGCCACATCGACAATTACAAGTGTTGTTGCTGGCTAGTAAGTGTAGCCGCTGTCTATTGGTCAGTGCATTTGGTTTCAAAGGCTATCCAATGGAAGGTGTGGTCATTGACTGAATACAAATGTGACCACTGGTTATTGGCTTAGTACATGTATAACCACTAATACACAGAGGACTTAGTGAAATACTTTTGTAACTTCCCTCGTAATCCATTCCCTCATGGTTGACGCATTTTGACGCCTCTGTATATGTCACTTTTTGCAACCATTGTGATAAATAGAGCATTAGCTCCATATGAACAAATGATCCATTTATCACAATTGTTTCAAAACAACCTAATTCTAAGATTGTCTTTCTGTGTAGAAAATGCTACTTTTCTGTAGATTTATTCAGACAGGTTGGGTCTAAAAATAGACTAATAAGGGAATCCAGAGAGTTCTCGTCAGAATATCAGCTAAAGACCCATAGGTCGCCTTCCTAAACAGAAATAAATGGAAACTTGCTGATATTTTAGGAGGAAATTTATTTTTATATCATGTAGTTACCCTGTAGTTTCGACATGTATTACTTACAATGTCGGGGTGTGTTATTTACACAATTTCCTGTACTTAATCCTTCGCTTGCTATTCGCGTCAATATACCTACCTGTAAATAGTGAAGACCCAGATGAGACAGCTCCTGTAGGAGCTGTCTCATCAGGGTCTGCACTATTTACAAGTTGATTGTGCAGCCAATGCACTCCACAGCAGTGATTGCACAACGAAATACTTGTACACAGTGAAGGTATATGTAAATATACAACAGAGGATGGGTAAAGAAGGAGAAATGTATTTTAAAATTCAGCAAGCGAAGGGTTAACATGCGCAATATCTGCATACGCAGTTTATTATACAGTAGAACATTCTTAACTCATTACCTCATAGGCTATTTTTAGACCTAGCCTCTTTGAATAAATCTACCGAAAAGGAGCATTTACTAGAGAAAAGGATTTTTTTTAGAATTATGTAGTTCTGAAACCATTGTGATAATACAGCATAACTTTGTTCATATGGAGCAGATGCTCTAATTATCGCAATGGTTTCAAAAAGTGACTTTTACACAGGGGCCAAAATGTGTCAATATGCGAGAATAGGTTAAGCAACCATAAAAAAGAGATATGATAATGGGCAAAAAAGACAGGTTGTAGTTTAATATAGGGCAAAAGTAATGCAGAAAACTCCTATAGGTGCGTTCTGCATTACTTTTACGCTGCATTAAGCAACCACCAGTTTCTAAGACTCCTTCATTCAATAAATGAATGGTCGCTAAAGTTAGCTTCTACCGTATGTAGCATATCTACCAGATTAACCATGTCCTTCATATAAACCTCTGTTTACGCAGGGTGTACCCAGATCAGACGGCACCTAGATAAGCCTCTGATCAGGGTCTTCTCTGTTTGCTAGATTAGAAGGACCCTAGATGAGCCGTTTGATCAGGGTCTTCTCTGTTTGCTAGTGATTTTTTTTTCGCTTTCTAAACTGGCTGCAATGTTTCACATTCCATATTTCATCATAACTGTTTTGGGCATGAATATTCAGTAGGTATTGAAATTTGGAATAAATACAGAACAGGGAAAAGGTTAATAGTTGGGGAATAATACAGCAAAACCTATCTTAACCGGAATTCTAGTAGAGAAGAATTTAGATACTTTTAGGCAGGTGACTGCTTAATGCAGGGCGAAAGTCATGCAGAAAGCTCCTCTAGGAGCTTTCTGCATGACTTCCACCCTGCATTAAGCTGTCACCTGTCCCTAAGACCGATATTTATACTAAATTTAACGTCCGGTTAAGAGAGGTTTTACTGTATATGCAAAGTTAATATTTTCAAGCAGTCATAGTATCATTAAATTTTATTTTTGTTCATGTAAAGAGGTTCAGTCTTCTGCAAAGTTACGATTTCGGTTAGATTAATGACTTTCTAACTTTATTTTACTTGGCAATAAATAATTGCGAATTTGCGACACACCTCAATGAAAAGTACTGCCATTGTAACATTATGCAAACACACGGTTCAGACTTAATCAAAGCTTTATCTCAACTCTTAAAATTCCGAAATGGCCACCGGCTTCAAAATGTCCTCTGCATAATGAGCCTCGTATGTTTGCTGATATAAAAAAAAACTATCATCCGTTAAAGGCGGTTAAACTGTGTGTATAGACATCAGCTGTCAACCTGTATTGAATGATCTGGATTCAAAATGTACTGCACGAGCTGGTTAGATTGATAATGACATTCCAAAGGATTACTATCCACAATAAATGTAAGCTATCGCCGTAGTATTTATCAGTTTGGAATTAGTCTTTCCCTTATCTCTCCCATGTAGTGTATTCTCCCCCAACTTCACGATTAGTGTTGTCTGCTTAACGATTTCGCTGTCATATGTGCGCCTTTTTCGGGATTTTGTGGTCAGCTTCAACCCTTTACTCCACAAGTATGCCTTCCTATGTCTTTGCTAACAGAGTAGCCCCAGATCAGAAGGACCCTTTAGGTTCAACAACAGTGGAAACACATGTTCAACGTTCCATTTTATTGATACTGTTTATGATTATTCATGAGATGAAATTTTTTAATAGATATGAAACAGGGAAAATTTTCAATTTTCTGAAATCTGTTTCCGTTTGCTTCGAAACTGATAATATCACTATACCAAAATGTCTAGATCAATACTAATTATATCGAAATACCAAAATTTCTAGATCAAAGCTGAAAATATCGTAATACCAAATGTCTATATCAACACTGATAATATCGCAATACCAAAATTTCTTGATCAAAGCTGAAAATATCGCAATACCAAATGTCTATATCAAAACTGATAATATCGCAATACCAAAATTTCTAGATCAAAACTGTTCACAAAGTTACTCAGATATTCACCCATAGTAGTGAATGCTTTCCCATTTAGCCATTTCCTTCATAAAACGCATTTTAAGCCTTTGCAAATAGAGTTGACCCAGATCATACTACTCCTGTAGGGTCAGTCTGATCAGGGTCTGGTCTGTTGGCCATTATAAAACATCAGCTCATAAATATTTATTATGTCATTACTTCTTACATGAATATTCGACATAAAATGGATTAAAAAATTAATAGTTCAATAGTGTACTAGCTCAAATATGTACTATGCACCAACCTAATGGTCAGTTCAAGGTGCGGTTGTACGACATGTGGTCATTTGTAATATATCAAGTAAACAGTACAGATCCGAGTTATTTAGGAGCCCAGTGATAGGGGTCTACATTATTTGTATATGTCCCTTATTAGGGATACCATGCATAAATTGGTCAGTCTGTCAAATAGCTGCAATACTGCTGTTCAAAGTACTTTTTGCCATTTTAGTTTTGTATCTTTTGTATCTTCTAGTTGAAACAAAAACACGTAATTTACACAAATAGTGCAGAGAGTTCTTATAGGAGAGTTCTGCATTACCTGTATTTCATTCTGCTTTAAAGCTAATCCATCTATAAAGAACGGGTTTTAACCTTTTCCCTGTTCTATGTTCATTCCAAAGATGTTATATAAAAATATGTCTTACATAAAACTCCAAAAGATTTACAATCTAATTATTCATCAACGTGGTCATCCCCAAAGAAAGAGCTGATCAGATAATATGAGGATGTGGACTTCCTTGGGAATACCAGATCTGACCCAGAAAGGCAAAAGATAGAGCTTGATCGAGGAAGAAGGTCTCTTCTGATGCGTCCTTATGACCCCGTACACCACGATACAGGTAATCAATTGTCTGTGGATGACGACCTAGTGACAGCGTACTCGTGTACTGCACAACCTTTCTAAACCGAACGTTCAATTTAGTATAAATATCGGCAATGGAGACGGGTGGCAGATTAATGCAGGATAGAAAGGCGAGCAGTAAGCTCATCTAGCTTCCTGTATCATGTTCACCTTACATTAAGCAGCCACATGTCTATAAGTATCTAAATTCTTCTCAACAAATATTCAAATTAAAGGGATTTAACTGTATAGGTAAATTTGGCTAGATTTATAAAGGAATCTTAAGAAATTCGAAAGAATGCGTTAAGTGCTCAATGAGTTTGAGTTTGTCCTACACATCGGTTTTTGATAATTATACTTGTATTGCATTTATGCTATAGTTTGCTCCTATATATGACATTGATGTGTTAGAAATTTTGATTACAGTAAAACCTCTCTAAACCGAAATTCTAGTCGAGAAGAATTTAGATACTTTTAGGCAGGTGGCTGCTTAATACAGGGTGAAAGTCATGCAGGAGCTTTCTGCATGACTTTCACCCTGCATTTAGCTGCCACCTGTCTCCAACACCGAAATTTATGCCAAATTTAACGTCCGGTTTAGAGAGGTTTTACTGTATATATATATATGATGTATGATAAGCGTGTAAATTGCGATGTACATACTGCGAGGAGTTGTGTGTAAGTGTATGAGTGAGAGAGTGTGTGCTGGTTGTTGGATGAGACGGGGCGAGGATGGGATGAGTGAGGAGTTTGACCAAAATGACATATTGAATTGTGTTGCAACATGGTACATGTATTTATGTACACGTTGAAAAGAATAAAGTATATCTGTCTGTCTGTCTGTCTATATACTGATGCTTCAAATGTCTGTTTGTCTGTCTGTCTGTATACTGAAACACAAAACACTACATTTGCTCAAGGAATTAATTATTAAGCATATACTTTAATAATAAAACTGCACCGCTTACTTGTCAACACAACTCCGAGTGGACTGAGTGTTATACATGTACAACTATTATACATTCATTGAAAATGCACACTCATGAAGTCTTGTATAGTATTGTTTTCATCATGCAGTATAAATATGCAATAAATCTTTCATAACTCATGTCCCGCCATCAACGACCTGATTCGCATTTGCAAACAGCTTGGACCCAGGTGAGACGCCGAGTAACTCAGTGTCTGATCAGGATCCTGGTTGATGGCAATCAATTAATAGTTTCTTAACCCATTACCTCATAGGCTATTTTAGGTCCAACCACTTTGAATAAATCTACCGAAAAGGAGCATTAACTAGAGAAAAGGAAAATTTTAGAATTTTGTAGTTTGAAACCATTGTGATAGATAAAGCATGTGCTCCTTTAGGTCTTATAGGAGCAAATGCTCTATCTATCACAATGGTTTCAACAGATGACTTTAACAGAGGCGTATAAAGGCGTATTTATGGAGGAAAGGGTTAACATTTACGTAGTAACAAGAGTGTTTGGAGGAACATGTGTGTCACCTCGCAGCTGACACAAAAACTGTTAATATGATGGAGTGAAATCAGAACAAAGGGGAATAACTAAAACATTATTGCATGCAGAGTGATGGACCTTAGTTACATCACTGGTTCTCAATGAGAGGGAGATACATGTGAAATGTGAAAGCTCTTTAATGATTAGTTTAGAAATGACAGTGTGACGGACAGACAGACAGACGGACAGACAGACAGACAGACGACGGAAAAGTGATCCCTAGGTGACACACTGCATCTCGACAGGTGACACAAAATGTCACCAGATCCAAATTTGAACAATCAGTTTGTCATAGCTGAAAATACGACAAAAATATATATCCTGGTCAAACAGCAGATGTTGCGATTAAATTAAGACCACAAAAATTTAAACAACTGTAAACAGTGCGACAGGTGAATTGGTTTGTTTTCATTGTACAGTAAAAAACCCTCTAAACTGGACGTTTATGTCGGTTTTTAACCCTTCGCTTGCTATTCACGTCAATATACCTACCTGTAGATAGTGAAGACCCAGATGGAGCTGTCTCATCAGGGTCTGCTCTATTTACAAGTTGGTTGTGCAACCAGTGCACTCCACAGCAGTGATTGCACAGCAAAATACGTGTATACAGAGAAGATATATGTAATTATACAACAGGGCATGGGTAAAGAAGGAGAAATGTATTTTAAAATTCAGCAAGAGAAGGGTTACATGTAAGACGTGTGGCAGCTTAAAGCAGGGTATAGTCACAGTCATGCAGAAAGCTCCTTTGGGAGCTTTCTGTTTGACTTCCATCCTGCATTAAGCCGTCACCTGTCTAAAATGCATTTAAATTATTCTCTTCTAAAATTCCGGTTTAGAGGAGTTAACTTATTCTGGGGGTTACGTCGCTTTAACAATATTTCAGTCATATCGACGATAGGGTGTGGGGCATGACGTAACTCCTCTCATGCGACCGAAAAATTATGTTAGCTGAAAAATTAATTCCAATCGTTTTTAAAAAGTTATCCAGTTATCAGTCATTAGTTATCCAGTTATCCAATCGTTTTTAAAAAGTTATCCAGTTATCAGTTATCCAGTTATCAGTTATCCAATTATCACAGTTATCAGTTATCATTTATCCAGTTATCAGTTATCCAGATATCAGTTATCCAGTTTAAAAAAAATGTACAACTATTGGTCAAGTTGTTTACTGTTTACATAATTATTGTTGCTTAGAAACTCATTGACCCTTTCGCATTTTATTATTTCCTTTAAATGTAAAGTAAACCCTCTCTAAACCGGACGTTGAATTTAGTATAAATATCGCTCTTGGGAACAGCTGGCAGCTTCATGCAGGATGGAAGTCACAGAGAAAGCTCTTCTAGGAGCTTTCTGAATAACTTTCATCCTGCATTAAGCAGTCACGCACTTTAAGTGCTAAAGTGTTCAGTTTGAAATGAACGATACACTTGAATTTCATATTCACTTAATTAATTAGACAACCATTCTTAGAACTATCATTGTCTTAACCTTTTCCGTCATATAAACGTGTTTTCACGCATTTGCAAACAGAGTAGATTCAGCTCAGACGGCTCCTTTAGGCACCGTGCTCTGTTTGCTTGTGGAATTTGATAGATCTGTTTCTTTACTTTCTAAAATGGCTACAATGCTCCACCTTCTATATTTCATTACAACTATTTTGTCCATGACTAGTCAGTAGGTATTGTCATTAGGAATAATCATAGAACATGGAAATGGTTAATTAGTTAGACAACCATTCTTAGAACAAACATTATCTCAACCCATTTGTTCCCAGTGGATTCTTCCATGCTTATATATTGGATTGGTCCATTTTTATCTAAGGAATGTGTGGTCTAAATTTACAGTTTTGTTTTGTTTTATATTGAATTTCCTTTCAGCAAACAGCGTGGACTCTGATCAGACGCCGCATTATGCGGCGGCTGATCAGTCTCCACTGTTTTCCTACGTCCCTGTCACTACTTATTCTTTGCTTATTCTTTGGTTTTTATCCGCTGGCATGTTTTTTAGTTTGTTTTTATACTTGATTCTTGGTTCTAGAACCAGCTTGAAATCAGCTTTTGTTTTTCGCTTTTTAGTTTTAAAACTGCATGTTTTTGCAATCAATTTTTATTTCTTAACTGAATTAATATATATTTTAAAAAAACATAATTTTTTGTTCCTTCCAAAGGTTTTTCGTTTTTAAATCTCTATAGACAGACCAGATCCAGATCGGGCAGCTCTCGAATAAGCTGTCTGATTGAGATATGATCTAGTTTGCTAAGGGGTGCATGTTAACCAGATCATAGCTGCTCTAGTCAACTAAAGAGATCTAAGTTTTATTTCTTTTATCCACAACCACAAATTCAGTATAATAGCAGTGATAGCTTCATACTAATGTAAATACTGTGATACTGTCGTATATATGCATGCTAGATGTGATACTTTTCTACATGCATGACTGCATGTTCATACTTTTATTTTGTCGTTTTTGTTTTTCTACTCTTGTTTTGTCGGAATAAAAGCCCATCAGGGCTTATGTTATTATGTTATGAACATCCGACGTTAAATAAAACTTGTCTTATGTCTCATATATGTGATCGTGGGCGCAATTGGGTTAATCAAAGGGTTATTCTGTCACAATAAACCTTTGACCTGCAGAGAAACCAGTTGTTGTAGAAAAATGTCATCGACTTCAGTTGTCAGAGTCGATTTATCTTGCATTTCTTTTCAACAAAACGGTCAGAATATGAAACTGTGTGGATCCTGATGATACAAGTTACTCGGCGCCTCACCTGGATCCAAACTGTTTACATCCTGATGATACAAGTTACTCGGCGTCTCGTCTGGATCCAAACTGTTTGCATAAATAATCACTCACCCACCCCATTGCAGGTTATATGTTAATCAACTCATTATTTTACGCACTACGCTGTATCAAGGCCATCAATTAACCAATCAATTAACCAATCAATTAACCAATCAACTTACCCCTTACTAACCATCAACTTACCCCTTACTAACCTATGTGTGCTTTTACTAACAGTGAAGTCTTAGGTCAGACGGCTCATTAATTCATTCATTCATTCATTCATCCATTCACTCACTCGCTCCAATTTTCCTTCTTTCATGCATTCATTGATAGAGTTGGAGTACATTTGCTGATGATCAATTTAGCAATGAAATAAAACAAAACAATCTGAAATGCATTTCAAGGATATTTTTGAATCGTGTTCTTGTGTTTATCCACACGTAAACTTCACATGTATGAAAACTCCGTAAGTTCTTCACATTTGTGCTGTTCGATAGCGATACAAACCGACATTAACAATACTTACTTACAAATACTTAACAAATAAGGAAACTTTACATACTTTATGAGCTGTTTTAGATGTTTAACGGTGACTTTAATATACGTGAACGTTAGCAATATTTACTTATTGGCCTGATTATAGAGAGTTCACCGACACCATATTTTGTGCATTGTACCGTGCACAGCACGCTTTTCATTTCCGGTTTTGATCACTTACCACGTGTTGAACTATACGGGTTCAATTGCTTTTTCATACACAGTCACACGTACTATTTATCACTGACACGAAAACACAAAATTGTTTACAATTTTGACTGAAAACGGGAATGCCACGGCTAGAATGCCACGGCTAGCTGAAAATCAGCGAAATAAGACTGTCATTTTGGGTGCTCCGGGCATACCAATCACAACCTGACAACTCTGTATGCATCAACTTGGTCAGTCTCGGATAGGTCTAGATCAGGTAGGCCCCGAGCGACGTCACGTAGAGACGACCGCTACATTACGTTAACGCATTTACGTAGTCATCGAGTACATGCCTACGATGTCAAGTTTATTCTTTTTCAAACAAAACAGTTGTGTATGATTAATATCCACTGGTAATTGTATTTTCTTGCGATTGATCTTTTAAATGTCGCAGTAGAAGTGTTTCAAATAGTTTTCCCGTACTTTTAAATTATGACGTCATTTACATGATGACGTCGCTTGTTTACTTCTAATAGCGTTCATTTTCAAATCATTTTCATTTTGGCATACATCGTTACGCATGTTGTGGTGTTGTCTGGAGGGGGAATTTTATTTACATTTTGACTTTGGTGAAAGTGGGATAAGGACGAGGTTGGGTACCCATAAACCAGGTTCAATTCCCCCAGTAGCCCTTTTTTTATTGCTTTTGGCTGCTGGCCGTTCCAAGGCGGCACTCCTGCTTTCAGCCTACGGTCAATTTTGTTTTTTAATATGCTTAATGTTTAATGTGTTTCGTCTTGATATGCGTCCTGTTATGTTTTGTCTTGTGGCTTTACCGTTTCTCGTTAGATGGTGTTTGATGCGGTGTCATTCCGTGTGTGGCTCTCCCTGTTTGACTATTTTTCCATATTTACCCCATCAACGGTAACTGCACGGCTCAGATGATACAAAGATAGAGCCCATATTCGTGCGCGTCGACCTTATACAAAGCATATTCTAACTGCGTGTCACAGAGCCACCCGCTTAGCTTGAGCTCGACGTCACAGGCACTGGACCAGGTCCCATACCGAAACGTGATTTTACCGACTAGTCACGCTTCAGGGTAAGCTTTGCTGATGGTAGGGTCAGAGTTTACAGGCGACGGAACGAGAGCTTTGTCCAATGTTGCGTGCAGGAACGAGACAGATTTGACGGCAGTAGCGTCATGGTTTGGGCGGGCATAATGGACAATCAGAAAACAGATTTGGTCATCGTTCAGGCCAACCTTAATGCAATAGGTTATGTGAACATCCTGAGTAACAATCACCTCCGATTTATTCAAAATCGCGGTACGGGAGTGATTCTGCAGTAGGACAACGCCAGGCCCCATACAGCGCATGTTACGACACAGTTTTTGGCTCAGAACGGCGTCAACGTCTTGCTGTGGCTGGCGGTTTCGCCCGACAAAAACTCCATAGAACACATATTGGACAAGCTTGGGCGTCGGGTAAGCAATAATCATCAAATGATCAACAATGCCAATTACCTGAGACATGCCCTCCTTGTTGAATGGCAGAACATTCCCAATCACGTCTTACAAATTCCACGAGGAGGGGAAAAGCAACCTGCATTAGGGCGAACAGTGGTCACACACGTTATCAACAAAATTAATGCACATTGGCATTCAGACTGATACTCAAAAAGTCACTAAAACATTTCTTCACGTTTTTGTGAGTTTTGAAGTCGACCCCTATGTCTTTTGACTTCAAATTTGACCTTCATTTTGACGAAACCCGTTACAGACGTTTTACAAACTCACAGACAGTGCTTCTAAGTTTCATATAACATTTCCATGCATACACTGCATTGTACCAGAGTGACGTTATAACAATCAGTACCCAAAGTAGAGTTTCTTGTTTTGTATAGTATATTTGCAATACAGGATTGTGGAAGTCACAAAGTAAAACAGAATATAAGTAGGTAGTGTTATATATAAGTAACTCTTTCATTCATATTGAATTTAGACGCATATCAGACGGCTCAAGTGGGATCTGTTTGATCAGAGTCTGCTATGTATTGCTTCTACAGTTTATTAGTATTAGTAATAGTAGCAGTAGCAGTAGTAGTAGTAGTAATAGTAAAAGTGGTTGTACGAGTAATAGTAGTAACAGTAGTAGTAGGAGTAGTAGTAGTAGTAATAGTAGTAGTAGTAGTAGTAGTAGTAGGAGTAGTAGTAGTAATAGTAGTAGTAGTAGTAGGAGTGGTGGTAGTAGTAGTAGTAGTAGTAGTAGTAGTAGTGGTTGTGGTTGTAGTAGTAGTAGTAGTAGTAGCAGTAGTAGTAGTAGTAGGTAGTAGTAGTAGTAGTAGCAGCAGAAGTAGTAGTAGTAGTAGTAGTAGTAGTAGTAGTAGTAGTAGTAGTAGTAGTAGTAGAAGTAGTAGTCGTAGTAGTAGTAGTAGTAGTAATCGTCGTAGAAGTAGAACAGGTAGTATTAGTAGTAGATAGTGGTTGTAGTGGTAGTAGTAGTAGTAGTCGTAGTAGTAGTAGTAGTAGTAGTAATAGTAGTAGTAGAACAAGTAGTATTAGTACTAGATGTAGTAGTAGTAGTAGTAGTAGCAGCAGTAGTATTAGTAGTAGTAGTAGTAGTACTAGTACTAGTACTAGTAGTAGTAGTAGTAGTAGTAGTAGTAGTAGTAGTAGTAGTAGTAGTAGTAGTAGAAGTAGTAGTAGTAGTCGTAGTAGTGGTAGTGGTAGTGGTAGTAGTAGTAGTAGTAGTAGTAGAACAAGTAGTAGTAGATGTAGTAGTAGTAGTAGTAGAACAAGTAGTATTAGTAGTAGATGTAGTAGTAGAACAAGTAGTATTAGTAGTAGTGGTTGTAGTAGAAGTATAGTAGTAGTAGATGCGGTGCTATAAGTGGTAAATATGGTTGTAAATTGTGTTAATATTTAATGAGTACCAGAAATGTTGTCCATCTGAAGGTAGCACGTGGTATGACTGTACCATACTTCTACAGATTTAAGGCAGCACATGGTATGATTGTACCATACACCGCTACAGATGTTAATATAAAAAAAATATATACTCACAGCACAAATATCATTCCATGACTTTCTTTGTTGGCAATTAAACATCATAATCCATTTTGACTGATTAACATTCAATTTTGCTTTCCTATTCACCTATTTCGAAAGATCCTCGTCGTAAAATAGTTTGCGACTAGTTATGAGTTGCCAGTCTGTGTACACATCGGTTATCACGTGTATTGTACTGGACTCAGTCTAACTGCTGATAACAACGCCCCTTGTCACCAACACTTGGCTACGGAGCGATAAAAGGACCATCTTACTAGCTCGTCAGATATAAACTACGGAACCCAATAACGCCATTAGTTTGAAGTTTGAACCCTATCCCTGTTTAGTATTCATGTAAGAAAATAACTTCATCATGGATATTTTATGGCTCAATTTGTATAATGTAATTTTTTCAAAGAATACTTTTGCTTTGACAAAAAAATTAGAATTAGTTCTATACAATTCCACAAGCAAACAGATCAGACCCTGAGCAGACGGCTCCTATTGGAGACGTCTCATCTGGGTCTACTAAGATTGCAAATGCGTGAAAAAAACGTTTCTATTGAGGAAATGGTTACAGGAACTGATACAAAAGTACCGAAAAGGGAATAAAAGAATATCTCGACTGAAACACCTCTAGTTATACTGTGAAGATACAACCCATTTGTAACGAATTTGCAGCTGTGTACGTTGGTAATGAACAAAAATAACTGCTATTTCTCCCACCCATTGTTATACTACTTTCAAAGAAAGTGACTACATTCAACCATTCCCTGCTACTAATAGCACCTTTTGACGCCTTTGTAAAAGGTCACTTTTTGAAACCATTGTGATAAACAGAGCATTTGTTCCATAGGAGCCTAAGACCTAAGAGTATGAGTATAAGAACTGCTACCATAAACTATAGGCTGTGTAATAAACTGAATTTATTAATGATTTAACGGGTTTATTATGGGCATCAAACTGTTGTTTTCCTTGCATTCAACGGATCCGCGAATTTCTGAATCATTGATGGATCTGACAGAAGCATTATCATATATGTTCTTCTAACTAGCTTTATTTGTAGCTTTTTCTGAACCGATCTGGCATTTCCAAAGCCGTCTGTTCGTACAAATTGTCAGACAGGCTCTTTTTCTTACGAGCTCGACCGTCTTTCCCTCACGCAAAACCATACACTGAACAAAACAAATCAATGATTGGTGGTGGTGGTGGTGGTGGTGGTGGTGGTGGTTGATTTTAACCAAATCATCAAATGAAACAAAGTCCACCAAACTAATTCACCCATACACATAAACCATTCACTTCAACTTGTGTTTCACCGTTTACTCCACGCATATTTGTGTAAAAAATAATGAAATCATGTATATCAATTAGAGTATGTTTTATAACGGCAATATATATGCGTGTTTTAATTGAAGATGGATCCTTAATGCAGAACAAACTTTCCACAGAAAGCGCTTAGAGGAGCTTTCTGTACATATATGTCCTGTATTAAGCTACCAACTGCCTTTAAAAATCAAGTATATATAGCTTTGAGCTGTCGCATTACAAAATATATTCTTTCCTCGCCAAACCATATCAATATATTATGACAATTTATATCTGCAACGCGTTCGTTCTGCATTAAAATAGCACCTGTCTCTGCTACCCTTTTTGTTGGTCGTATTAGAAAGATCTTACTGTATAATAACGAAATCTTAATGTGCATAAGTTGTTTTCTACATGTGAAATTTTATCTCTACAGTGAATCCACTCTGAAAAAAGACCTTCATATCTGTACAGATTCAAGTCTTTAACCCTTTACTACATAAATACGATTGTATACGCCTTTGCACACAGAGTATACCAAGATAAGGCGGCTCCTAAAGGAGCCGTCTGACCAGGGTCTACTCTGTTTGCTTATGATGTAATATAGATATGATTCTACAGTTTCTGCCATGGTAAAAACTTTCTGTGTCCATGTGCTATTATAACAAATTAATGTAATTAATATCCAGGACGTTATTATTTCTTACATGAATATTCGTAGAGGAAGGGCTTAACCCTTCGCTTGCTAATCGCGTCAATATACCTACCTGTAAATAGTGAAGACCCAGATGAGACAGCTCCTGCAGGAGCTTTCTCATCAGGGTCTGCACTATTTACAAGTTGATTGTGCAACCAGTGCACCCCACAGCAGCGATTGCACAGCGAAATACTTGTACACAGTGAATATATATGTAATTATACCACAGAGCATGGGTAAAGAAGGAGAAATGCGTTTTAAAATTCAGCAAGCGAAGGTTTAAAACAGGCGGCAGCTTAATGCAGGACGAACTCGTTCAGAAGCTCCTTTGCGAGGTGGCTACATGATGTTCATCCTGTGTTAGGCAACCACCTGCCTAAAAAGAGCTGCATTATTATTCACTAAATGTCCGGTTTAGATGGAGTTTAATTTTATACCGGAAGATTTTTTCACGTGTTAGCAACGCTCATTGAATAAAGGCATGCACTGAGGGTTTTTTTCAATTCTGGATTGTATCATAGGATAAAACGCCCAGGTTTGCGAAAAAAGAACAATAGCCCATAAAATACGAGTGTATAATTACATTGATATGAATACAGTAAAACCTCTCTAAACCGGACGTCCAATTTAGGATAAATATCGGTCTTGCAGACAGGTGGCAGCTTAATACAGGGTGAAAGTGATGCAGAAAGCTCCTATAGGAGCTTTCTGCATAATTTTCATCCTGCATTAAGCAGCCAACTGCCTAAATGTATCTAAATTCTTCTCTACTAGAATTCCGGTTTAGAGTTTTACTGTATATTGACTGCACAGGGAAGTGTGCATCTGACTTTTCGGGAGTTTTATGTACACTAAACCCGTTTAAGCTGTATGAGTCAATATAGGTGTTTTATTGTAATTATGTGGTTGCCATGTGGTTGTGTGTCTGTGTGTTTTATTGTGATGATTCGGTTGCCATGTGGTTGTGTGTCTGTCTGCCGTATT
The DNA here is from genome assembly GCA_963576725.1 of Azorinus chamasolen. Taxonomy (NCBI): domain Eukaryota; kingdom Metazoa; phylum Mollusca; class Bivalvia; order Cardiida; family Solecurtidae; genus Azorinus; species Azorinus chamasolen. Next base: position 24,145,964 of record OY755238.1, on the reverse strand, counting down.
GTGCTGATGTGGTTGCCGTGCGGTTGTGTGTCTGTGTGTCTTATTGTGCTGATTCGGTTGTCATGTGGTTGTGTGTTTCATTGTGCTGATGTGGTTGTCATGTGGCTGTGTATGTTATTTTGCTGATGTGGTTGTCCATGTGGTTGTGTGTCTGTGTGTCTTATTTTGCTGATGCGGTTGTCCATGTGGTTGTGTGTCTGTGTGTCTTATTGTGCTGATGTGGTTGTCATGTGATTGTGTGTCTGTGTGTCTTATTGTGCTGATGTGGGTGTCATGTGATTGTGTGTCTGTGTCCTATTGTGCTGATGTGGTTGTCATGTGATTGTGTGTCTGTGTGTCTTATTGTGCTGATGTGGTTGTCATGTGATTGTGTGTCTGTGTGTCTTATTGTGCTGATGTGGTTGCTATGTGGTTGTGTGTCTGTGTGTCTTATTGTGCTGATGTGGTTGTCATGGGATTGTGTGTATGTGTGTCTTATTGTGCTGATGTGGTTGTCATGTGATTGTGTGTCTTATTGTGCTGATGTGGTTGTCATGTGATTGTGTGTATGTGTGTCTTATTGTGCTGATGTGGTTGTCATGTGATTGTGTATGTGTGTCTTATTGTGCTGATGTGGTTGTCATGTGATTGTGTGTCTGTGTGTCTTATTGTGCTGATGTGGTTGCTATGTGGTTGTGTGTCTGTATGTCTTATTGTGCTGATGTGGTTGTTGTGTGTCTGTGTGTCTTATTGTGCTGATGTGGTTGTCTTGTGGTCGTGTGTCTGTCTATCTTATTGTGCTGATGTGGTTATCATGTGGTTGTGTGTCTGTGTGTCTTATTGTGCTGATTCGGTTGCCATGTGGTTGTGTGTCTGTGTGTTTTATTGTGATGATTCGGTTGCCATGTGGTTGTGTGTCTGTGTGTCTTATTGTGCTGATTCGGTTGCCATGTGGTTGTTTGTCTGTGTGTTTTATTGTGATGATTCGGTTGCCATGTGGTTGTGTGTCTGTGTGTCTTATTGTGCTGATTCGGTTGCCATGTGGTTGTGTGTCTGTGTGTCTTATTGTGCTGATTCGGTTGCCATGTGGTTGTGTCTGTGTGTCTTATTGTGCTGATTCGGTTGCCATGTGGTTGTGTGTCTGTGTGTCTTATTGTGCTGATGTGGTTGTCATGTGATTGTGTGTCTGTGTGTCTTATTGTGCTGATGTGGTTGTCATGTGGTCGTGTGTCTGTCTATCTTATTGTGCTGATGTGGTTATCATGTGGTTGTGTGTCTGTGTGTCTTATTGTGCTGATGTGTGTATGTGTGTATATGTGTATGTGTATGTGCGAGTGTGTCTGTGTGTCTGTAAGTATATGAGTACGCATGTGTAAATGTGTGTGTATGTGTGTATGTTCGTCTGTATGTATGTCTGTATAAGAGCTTATGTGTTTAGATGAATGTGGCTGTGTGTATAAGAGCGTATGTGTTTAGATGAATGTGGATGTGTGTATAAGAGCTTATGTGTTTAGATGAATGTGGTTGTATGTATAAGAGCTTATGTGTTTAGATGAATGTGGCTGTGTGTATAAGAGCTTATGTGTTTAGATGAATGTTGCTGTGTGTATAAGAGCTTATGTGTTTAGATGAATGTGGCTGTGTGTATAAGAGCTTATGTGTTTAGATGAATGTGGCTGTGTGTATAAGAGCCTATGTGTTTAGATGAATGTGGCTGTGTGTATAAGAGCTTATGTGTTTAGATGAATGTGGCTGTGTGTATAAGAGCTTATGTGTTTAGATGAATGTGGCTGTGTGCGTGTATGTGCTGATACAAGTGTGTTTGCATAACCTGCAAAGTCACTACGGCCATGTTATCGCACACCAAACAAGTCACTACGTTTTGGCAAGTCACTACGTTTTTTGGTGTAGTGACTTTCCAAACTGACCAAGACTACTTATTTTGCCGTTTTATGTCATAAAATCGAAAAAAATCGGATGGTGTGAGTTTCACGGAAACACTCTAACTTTAAACACAGTCGCCGATGTGCGAAAAGTTGGAACCGCACACATCGACGCCATTCCTTGGGCAGCGCATGCGCACTACGTACAATATTCCAATATCGGTAGATCCAATATGGCCGCTAAATAACACGAGACACGCCAGTAAGTTATTTGATATTTACCAAATATCTAGTTCTACTGCATATTTACTGCAAATTACCATTGTTCTGTAGTGCTGAATAATACAAATGGTGTAGATAATACATAAAATAATAAATCTACATTATAAATATCTCGGACATGAGCAAATCCTTCCTTTTTACTTTCGTTGTGGACTTTTTCCCTCGCTCAGTTTAAAAATTAGTGTGTTTTTTTTTATCTTAAATGGTCGTGTCCCCCACTAGGTCTTAAGCATGCGGTGGTTACTGAACATGAACTACAGCTACTTTAGCAAAAATAAGCTACATTCCGTCAATGAGGTCGAGTAAGGTGTATTTATAGTATATATAATTAATACACATCATTTGAACGCTTACTCCCAAACCCCTGAAGGGATCATCTTCAGTTTTGCAGGCTAAAATAAGAACACTGTAAGAAGAAGAGTGGAGGTCAAGGTTATTCAGGGTCTCCGCCCAAGGCGCCAATGGCAATTTAAGCATTCATAACCTGGCTTTAAAACATCAAGACTAGCAAATTTTGTGACGAAAGGAACATTTTTGGAATTTATTTCTATGTTGAATACTTTTGATTCTCAGTGTAGAGAAGCAAGTCAGGGCCGTACCCAGAAATTTCTGGCTGGGGGTGCCCAGTTGTGGAGGGTACGGGAGGGGTGTCCCCTCCCGGTAGCCGAAATGTTTTTGGTATGCCGCATTGAATGGTGCATTTTCCTGCTATCTGAATCACTCTATCAAGATATAATTTTATGTTATAATATAGGATATCGGTTCCTTACACCTGGGTTTCATTATTTAGACCTAAAGCATGATGAATGACCACAAATGTTTCAATGTATGGACTTCGTATAATTGAATTATCCTAACACAAAAGTTGTGATCAAGGCTAAAGTTTTTGCCATTGAATTGACAGACAGACAGACAGACTGTGAGACAGACGGACATATCATGATGTGGTCATGATTTTTTTCCCATTAACAGACAGACGTGATCTTGGTTAAGTTTTTTTGCCATTGACAGACAGACAGACAGACATGTGATCATGACTAAATATTTTTGCCATTGACAGACAGGAAGAAAGACTGTGATGATCATGATTAAAGTTTTTTTTGCCATGGACAGACTCGGCATTATTCATCTCAGAACTAGCATCTGCTTATGTCTTTATTTAATTAAGGACACGCATGTTGATCTACCAAGATTGGCAAGAACACAATTAAAAGTAATAAAGAAAACAGGTTTTTATTTAAATTCATCTTCATTTATAAATCAATATAAGAAACATAAGTTTATCAATCAGTTGTCTATATAAATATATCTACTTTTAAAGAAACTGATAATTCCTTCATTCATTGCATGATCACAAATGAAAATCCTTTTGAATTTTCAAAAATAATTGATTTTATGCAATATGACTAAAAACTATTATTTTCAAGATTGGATAAAGGAAAAAATGATTCTCTGTAACTATAAATAACTGAAATGCAAATACATAGTGTTTTTTCTTTTGAACATTACCAAAGTTTATATATATATATATATATATATATAAAGAGCAAAATATCCAAGTGAATATACACTCAACTAACCATAGCACACAATAGTTCTTTCTTCTAAATGTGAAAACAACCCTGATCAAAACTACTAGCATAAAATGTTACAGTTTAACATGAGGGTCATGATGGCCCTAAATCGCTCACCTGGTTATAACAGATTTATGTATACAATGAAACAGATATTCCATTTTATCTTATTTTACAATAGCAGTTCCAGGGCTTTTTTGGGGTGATTTTATAGCCCTTATTCGGCTATATTCCCATTTGCCAAAGGTGTGTTTTTCATCCATTTTTTAAGAAAAATTCCCAATCTTAAGTAAAAAAAAAAACACAAGAAAAAAACGTTTATTCAGTACAATCGGTCTGGGGACGAATCATTAGTACTTTTTTGTCATTCGGAATGTTCGGAGTTATTCTTTCATTACTAGTTATTGATCAATGTCAGTAAAACGCTTATCGGTCGAAGTGCATACTGCTAGCTAGGCTATAGCGTCTTGATACGTCACCCCTCATCTTAATTTTGCGACATTGTCTCCTTGCTTGAGTAATATACGTGCCATATATGGTATTTTTTTTAGCAATTTGCATTTTGACACGACTGGTTCCTGAACAGTTTATTTGCTAAACTCAAGTATAGCGAAAACCGGAACCAACTTGTGATTACGTAATAATGGTGTTCTCCGTGGGAGATACACTCTGATTGGTCCATACCAAAATAGGCCAGGCGTGGCTCACAGCATGACAACATGCTAAAGGTGGCCTGTCCTTGTAGAGAACTAGCAGATAATCTCCCCTCAGGGAGGAAAATCTTGGTCACTAAAAAATTGCCTTGGTAAAGATTAAGTTGAAAACTAAATTGGGCCCATTAATAAAAATGGTATCTTGTCAGCCAGCTGGGGGGCCCCACCTGGGTATGTGCCTGCAAGTATATCTGATTAGAATGGCATATTGCTCCCAGAGTGGGATCAGTACAATTTAAAGACGAAGAATATGCAGCATGCTTGATGGGTAACAAAAAAACTTGACAAAAAAGTGATTGATATTTTTGCACAAAAATAAAATGAAGTAACCTTCTCTTTATAAATAGAAAAAATATGGTGAGAAATTGTGGCATTTATATCAATGTTTTGAAGAGTTAAAAATTGTTTGTGTTGGTGTACATGTAATTTTGTTATGAAGATTCTTAAAGTTAAACAACATCTTGAACATTGTGGAACAACATTAACCCATTCCCTGCTCTATGCTTATTTCAAATTTAAATATCTAGTTAATATTCATGAACATGTTACATGATGAAAAAGTTGTGATACGACTGGAATCAACTCGAACCCAGGGCCTTTGATTTACCATCCCAACAATACCTTTTTTTATATAACTAAATCACCCTGCAGGTTATCTACATTTGACGCCCAACGTAAATAACGGTTCCACAGGGTGATTTATATGTAAAAAAAATTGTAATTTAATAAGAAACTCACAGAGTACATGTACATGAGATTGTGGTGATCGAAGCCATTGATAGGCTTAGACTGTGTGGCTTAATTGATAGCTCTGTCAGTAGAGTGTTGGCATGGTAAGCCAAAGGTCCTGAGTTCGAGTCCAAGTCGAGTCACAACTTTTTCACCATATGTTATACAAACAAAAAAGTTAAAATACAATATAGAAAGTGGAACATTGTAGCCATTTTAGAAACTAAAGAAACAGATATTTCAAATTCCATTAGCAAACAGAGCAGACCCTGATCAGAAGGCTCATGTAAGAGCAGTCTGATTCTTGAAAAAAGCATATCATATATGAAGGAAACAGTAAAGCATTTATCATGCCTATAGATTTTGTTGCCGAGTGTTCAAAGTCCCAGAGAATTAGATAGCAAAATTTAATGACATTCAACCTAATTTTTAACTTTGTATCATATTCAATTCTGGAATAAATAAATGATTGTATTTGTGCTACTTTTAGCTAAATTGACTACCCGTATACATGTATTAAGCTAAGATTTTAACAAAATTAGATTATACCTACATCATTCAATGAAAATTCCCCTTTTGTCTCGTCCGCGTTAGATTTGACCAGAATTTTGTTGAATTATAGTCACACTGTTTATCAGGTGAGCAAATTATAGCTCTCTTGTTAATATACTCAATGTGCTGAGATGTAAAACTAAACAATAAAGTGAGTTATGTTTAAAACCTTAATTATAGTGTGAGTCAAATATATATACAGGAAAAAACCATCTCAACCAGAATTATAGTAGAGAATAATTTAGATACTTTTAGACAGGTGGCTGTTTAATGCAGGGTGAAAGTCTTGCAAAACTCTCCTACAGGAGCTTTCTGCATGACTTTCACCCTGCATTAAGCTGCCATCTGTTTCCAGGACCAATGTTAGTTAATTTAATTACCAGTTTAATGGAGTTTTTAGCTCACAAGAGCAGAGCACTTTTTTGCTCAGGGTGAGCTTTTGTGATCGCCTGATGTCCGTCGTCCGTTGGCGTGCGTCGTCAGTCGTCAACAATTTGAACCTTTAAAAACCTCCTCTGAATCTACACTAACAGGGTTCCCAGCTTTCATCTTTGGTACATAGCATCATCTGAAGGTTACAAAAGTCTACAAAAGTTATATAAATTATGCCCCTAGGGTCAAACTTGGCCCTGCCCCATTGGTGCCTTGTTATACCCCCACAAACAAAGGTTTTTTGTTTTTTTTGTTTGTTTTTTTTTGTTTTTGTTTTTTTGTGGGGGGTATACTGGAGTCACCGGTTGTCCGTCCGGCTTGTCCGCATCATAACTTCCAAAGTATAAAAGCTATTGACTTCAAACTTCATATATAGATAGATCACATTGACCGCAAGTGCAGTGCACAAGGTTTGTAACGCTGTCTTCAGTATTTTTGGAGCTATTGCCCTTTGTTATTTTTCAGTTTTCTGGATTTTTAGCTCACCTGAGCCAAATGCTCAGGATGAGCTATTGTGACCGCGATGTGTCCGTCGTCCGCTGTCCGGCCTCTGTCGTCCGTCCACAATTTCAAATGGCATCTACTCTGAAACTGCTGACCCGATTTTAACGAAATTTTGTCAGAAGCATCAGTGGCTAGGGGGAACGAAACGTTCACATTATGACCCCCGGACCAAAAATGGCCCCGCCCAAGGGCTTATCAGTTTTTCATAGGAAAATCTTTAAAAATCTTCTTCTCTGAAGCTGTAAGGCCTAGACCTTTGATATTTTTTATGTAGCATGATCTGATGGGCCTCTACAAAGATTGTTCAAATTATGACCCCCGGCCCAAAAAATGGCCCGGCCCAAGGGCTTATCAGTTTTTCATAGCCTAGACCTTCGATATTTGGTTTAAGTAATATGATCTTATGGTCCTCTACAAAGGTTGTTCAAATTATGACCCCGGGCCAAAAATGGCCCACCCAAGGGCTTAAATGAGTTTTTCATAGGAAAATCTTTAAAAATCTTCTTCTCTGAAGCTGTAAGGCCTAGACCTTTGCTATTTTTATGTAGCATGATCTTATGATCCTCTACAAAGATTGTTCAAATTATGACCCCCCGGCCAAAAATAGCCCCGCCCAAGGGCTTATCAGTTTTTCATAGGAAAATCTTTTAAGAATCTTCTTCTCTGAAACTGTAAGGTGTAGACCATTGATATTAAGTATGTAGCATGATCTTATGGTCCTCTACAAAGATTGTTCAAATTATGACCACCGGACAAAAAAATGGACCGACCCAAGGACTTATCAGTTTTTCATAGGAAAATCTTTAAAAATCTTCTTCTCTGAAGCTGTAAGGCCTAGACCCTTGATATTTTTTATGTAGCATGATCTGATGGGCCTCTACAAAGATTGTTCAAATTATGAGCCCCGGCCCAAAAATGGCCCGGCCCAAGGGCTTATCAGTTTTTCATAGGAAAATCTTTAAAACTCTTCTTCTCTGAAACTGTAAGGCCTAGACCTTTGATATTTGGTAGGTAGCATGATCTTATGTTCCTCTACAAAGGTTGTTCAAATTATGACACCGGGCCAAAAATGGCCCGCCCAAGGGCTTATGAGTTTTTCATAGGAAAATCTTTAAAAATCTTCTTCTTTGAAGCTGTAAGGCCTAGACCTTTGCTATTTTTATGTAGCATGATCTTATGGTCCTCTACAAAGATTGTTCAAATTATGACCCCCGGGCCAAAAATGGCCCCGCCCAAGGGTTTATCAGTTTTTCATAGGAAAATCTTTAAGAATCTTCTTCTCTGAAACTGAAAGGCCTAGACCTTTGATACTTGGTAGGTAGCATGATCTTATGGTCCTCTACAAAGATTGTTCAAATTATGACCCCCGGGCCAAAAATGGCCCCGCTCAAGGGCTTATCAGTTTTTCATAGGAAAATCTTTAAAAATCTTGTTCTCTGAAGCTGTAAGGCATAGACCTTTGATATTTTTTATGTAGCATGATCTTATGGTCCTCTACAAAGATTGTTCAAATAGACCCCCTGACCAAAAATAGCCCCGCCCAAGGGCTTATCAGCTTTTCATAGGAAAATCTTTAAAAATCTGCTGAAACTGTAAGGCCTAGACCGTTTATGTTTGGTATGTAACATGATTTAATGGTCCACTACAAATATGTAGCTGTGGCTTGTGGTCCTCTGCCAATAATATTCAACTTATAACCCTGACCACTGGGCGAAACTTGGCCCTGCCTCAGGGCTTATCAGTTTTTCATGGGAAAAATATAAAATATTATTTTTCTCTGAAACCATAAGGCTTAGACCTTTAACCCTTCGCTTGCTATTCGCGTCAATATACCTACCTGTAAATAGTGCAGACCCAGATGAGACAGCTCCTGCAGGAGCTGTCTCATCAGGGTCTGCACTATTTACAAGTTGATTGTGCAACCAGTGCACTCCATAGCAGTGATTGTACAGAGAAATACGTGTACACAGTGAAGATATATGTAATTATACAGGGCATGGGTAAAGAAGGGGAAATGTATTTTAAAATTCAGCAAGAGAAGGGTTAATTAATGGCATACTGCTTTGCCTTGTTGTTCTCTACCAAAGGCTGTACAAATGATTTCTTGTGGTCAAAAATGGCCCCGCCCCTGGGGTTATCTCAGGTGAGCGCTTCAGGGCCTCATGGCCTCATGGCCCTCTTATTTTCTAAACATTTACAGATATTGAAGTGATATGTGGTATGTGGCTTTATTATAATGAGTTACAGATGAAGTTTGAATTTCGTTACGCTTCATTGATTTTTCACAGAAATACAGTGATTTTACTTTGAAATTTTCTGGAAATTCAGGTTTTCCGGATTTTGTTTTCTAAACCTTTACAGATGAAGTTTGAATTTCGTTACGCTTCATTGATTTTTCACAAATACAGTGATTTTCTTAGAAATTTTCCGGAAATTCAGGTTTTCTGGAATTTTTTTCTAAACCCTTGCATATATTGATGTGATATTTAAAATAATGAGTTACATATCAGGTTTGAATTTTGTTACACTACATTGATTTTTAACGGAATTACAGCAATTTGACTTTCAGGTTTTCCGCAGTTTTTTCTTAACCCTTCGCTTGCTATTCGCGTCAATATACCTACCTGTAAATAGTGAAGACCCAGATGAGACAGCTCCTGCAGGAGCTGTCTCATCAGGGTCTGCACTATTTACATGTTGATTGTGCAACCAGTGCACCCCACAGCAGTGATTGCACAGCGAAATATTTATACACAGTGAAGATAAATGTAATTATACAACAGGGCATGGATAAAGAAGGAGAAATGTATTTTAAAATTCAAAGGGTTAACTGTGGCAGATGTTGTAGTGATTTATTTCTAAAACCCCCATCTCTGTGCCAAATGTGCTAGGGGGTATTCATCACCTTTAGTGGTAGTTCTAGTTTTTGTGTCACCTGCCTAAAGGCAGTGTGTCACTTAGGGATCACTTTTCCGTCGGCTGTCTGTCTGTCTGTCCTTCTGTCTGTCCGTCACACTTTCTTTTTTTGGCTGTCATTTCTAAACTAATCATTATAGAGCTTTCAAATTTCACACATAGAACAAGCATGATTAGAGGAAGTGTCATACACAAGGGCCACAACTCTAGCATCAATATTTTTTGAGTTATTCCCCTTTTTCATATTAACAATAAGTTTTTGTGTCAGATGCGAGCAGGTGACACACGTGTTCCTCCGAACACTGTTGTCTATAGAAACATATAGTAAAATTTTGAAAATCTTCTTCTCTGAAACTGAAAGGTTCTCAGCTTTCATATTTGGCACATGTTATATCATCATGTTCAGGTCCTCTACAAAAAGTTATATAAATTATGCCTCTGGGGTCAAAATTGATCCCACCGCAGTGCCAGCTAGTTTTCTATAGAAACATATAGTGAAAACTTTGAAAATCTTCTCTGATTGTCTGGTGAGCGATATCAGGGCCTTTCATGCCCTCTTGTTGGAGTTATTCCCCTTTCTCTTGTCCGGACAATAACTCTTTATCTACTGGTTCAGTTGATTTGATACTTTATACATGGCACAAGCATGATGACAGGAAGTATCATGCACAAAGGCCATAACTCTACTACTAGCATCACTATTTTTGGCGTTATTCCCCTTTTTCATATTTTCTTGTCATGACAATAACACTTTTTATCCTGTCACGTGCCTATTTTCCTGACGGATAACAAGGTGACTGATAAACTTTTTGTTATTATGTCAGTAGGTCACATGACCGATGTTAATATGTCAGTTGGTCACATGACTTGTAGCCGAAACTACTTTTTTTTTAAAAAAAAAAACGTTTTTTACCGAGACGCTTATTTCGTGAATACACAAATTTACGTCTACCTAGTAGATCTAGATCTAGATCTAGTGAATAAAAAAAGTTTAACAAAGCGAATTGATTTCAATCGATACCCGTTAAACTAAATAATTCTTTCACTTCATTCTCTCAAACTTATATTCTTAGACCTAGTAGATCTAGATCTAGTTGTCTGTCGCGAAATTAGATCCCCTACCGTGTTTAGATAAATCCACATCAAGAATCATAAATCGTCTACTATAGTCAGTTCTATTTTAACTCTATCGGCGTCTATCTCAACCGAGTCTAGAATTGAAATGTTATTAAGCTAACCTTGACTTCTCTATTCTAGACGAGGTTTAGATCAGCTTGTCTCAAACATCAAGTGACAGGTTCTTTTTCTCACATAACCAACCGGGGCAACGGTTTTGTTTTGAGCATTTTTTCAGTGGAATTCCAGTGACGTAATAACGCCTTTATAGTGACGTCATCAACAGTCTAGAGCCAGTAGAGTCGGGTATACTTTGCGGTGCATTTTGTGGTACATTCGGTACAAAATAAAATAATTTTATATTTTGCTGTCGTGACAAGGATAAATAGAATATTTGGTTCCTAGCTTTGAATGAGAAATGTTATCTGGCTCGGCTTCTGAATATATCAGGTTCGCCTTCGGCTCACCTGATATATTCATCCGCCTTGCCAGATAACATTTCTCATTTAAAGCTAGGAACCAAATATTCTCTATATCTAATGGTTCAATTGATTTGAAATTTAACATATGGAACAGGCATGATGAAAGTGTCAAGCACAAGGACCATACCTCTAGCATCAATATTTTGGAGTTACCCATTTTCATATTGTTTTTTTTATGATTTTTACAAATACCATTCAGGTTGGTCATGTATATACCATGGTCAACTACACCATGGGTGGGTGGATGTTTCAAAGGAGTTTTTTTTTAATCCGATGGGGACTCATGTATTGCATAGCAATACAACAATAACGTGTTCTACTTGTAAGACTTAAATTACATGGATGTGTTTCAAATCAAATTATATATATTTTGCATATGATTCTTACATATTTGTTGATTCTCCCATGTTGTTTAGAAAACGGGTATTTAGACACAAACATCCATTAAAAGGACCATTAGTGACCATGTTCAAAGGATCATATCTTGGGAAAAAGCACGGTGATCCTTAGTTTAGTGACATTTCAATGAGTAAACCATAAAGAAAAAAATGTGATATACGCCCCTAAATCACATTTATATATCACTTAAATTAGAAATACAAAGAGGAAGGTGTTTTTTTAACTTTAAGCCAGAAAATAGAATATATAAATTGTGTTTTCAAATGATGTTGATGATGAGATCCAGAATCAGATCTATATTATATCATAAGCAAACAGGATAGACCCTAATCAGGCAGCTCCTACATACGGAAGCTGTCAGATCTGGGTCTAATGTGTTTGCACAGGAGTTGAAAGGAGTATTTACGAAGTAACGGGTTAATCCTTTACTCTGAGTTAAACCTTTATTGGATAAATATGCCGTTCTACACCTTTTCAGACAGAGAAGACCCAATCAGACCGCTCCTGTGGGGTCTGCTCTGCTTGTTTTAAAACTATAGATATAGTTCTGCAGTTTCTTTGCTGGCCAACCTGGGGACTGGGGCACTTTCCCTGTTAAATATTATTCATGTACGAAATAATGACATCATTTACATTTATTAACTTAATTTTAAATAATGGCAGTTGTACACATGGATATTGATGCACATTAAAAGTAATTAAAGTCATACCTGTGCTTTAAATTAAATTTCAGTTGAGGGAAATCCTGAGGAAGAAGGAGAGGGACAAAGTAAATATTGTTTTGGTTGTTTGGGTTATTTTGTCAACACACATTGAGCAGTACATTGCAGTTAAAGTATTTCCTCTTCTTACAACACCTCCCTTGATCGGTTCCCGCGCAGATGTACAGGTATATAAGGATCTTTTGAATTTCATATGTAAACAGAGCTGTCTGGTCTGGTCTAGGTCTGTCCTGTATCTATGGAGGAAAGTGTTAAGTGGACTTTCTTCATTTTAACTGCTTATTGGTTTCAGCAAGCTGATGAAATACTTATTTCGTCAGTCCGTCCCAAATTTCATGTCCCTACTATAACTGTTTTAACTGAATAGATTTCAAAATAACCTGGCACAAATGTTCACCACACAAAGACGATGTGTCGCATTCAACTCCCTGGTCCATGGGTCAAAGGTCATGGTTATCCTTCAGGTTCAAAGGTCGGGGCATAGTGTTTCATAACACATCTTGTTTGACTTGGTACAGCAACAGATTCTAGTTCTTGTGCAATGTTAGGATATCTTCATTTAGTTTGAAGAATCATTTTCTAAAGATATTGCGAAAAAAAAATCGGTAGATCTATGAATTACATGTATATCATTGTAATTAACAATTTGTTGTAATTGTTATGGTTGATATCAATATTGATTGGTAGTGTCGCTAGTGCGTAAATAGATCAAGTAGAGATTTAAGAACTACATAAGATTTTATACATGTACATGCATGAATTTGCTTTTCAGACACTTCTTGTAGTTAAATGCATAGAAAACTTACCATCCCATTGATGGCAAGAGGTCTGGGTTAAAGTCCCAACAAGAGTATTAAAGCAAAATGTGTGTGCATGTTTGTGTGCCAAGTGAATCAGATTCATACTCTATCTGTCTGCAATAATCTAATCAGCTGTAAATTAACAAAACTGACAATCATTTCACATGTTTCTCTCTACAGTAAACCTAGACCCCATCCAAACAGTCTATTTCTTTTTAGCTCACCAGAATATGCTCAGGTGAGATTTTGTGATTGCTGGTGTCTGTCCGAACGTCAACAACCGTTTTAAACATCCCAGAAACCACAAAGCAGAAATTTAACCAATTATTATACGCCCGTTTGAAAAAACAGGACGTATTATGGAATGGCGCTGTCTGTCCGTCTGTCCGTCTGGCTGTCTGTCCGTCTGTAACATCTCTAACTCAAGTTCCGCTTGGTGGATCCTTCTCACATTTAACCACAATGTTTATCTAGACATGCTACAGTGGCCTGCCAAGTCCCGGTTTGTTTATCCAAGGTCAAGCTCACACAATTGGACTTTGCGTTTAGCAAAAATGTTAACCGGTCTGTCTGTCTGTAACATCTCTAACTCAAGTTCCGCTTGGTGGATCCTTCCCAAATTTAACCACAATGTTTATCTAGACATGTTACAGTAGCCTGCCAAGTCCCGCCTCGTTTATCCAAGGTCAAGGTCGCTTAGTTGGACTTAGAATTTGCGTTTAGCATTTGCGTTAAGCAAAAATGTTAACCTCAATTTATGTGGAACACGCCCACTTATTTACATAAAACTTTGTGATAAAGCTTTGAAACTTGGAACACTTGTTCACCGTCACAACCTTCACCTGTAGGCAAGAGTAAATAACTCTGTCAAACATTTTGACTGAATTATGTCCCCTTTTTAACTTAGAATTTTTGGTTAAGGCTTTGTTAAAGTCCATTTATTTACATAACCCTTTCAGATAAAGCTTATAAACTTGGAACACTTGTTCACCGTCACAATCTTCACCTGTAAGCAAGAGTACATAACTCTGCCAAGCATTTTGACAGAATCATTCCCCTTTTAGCTCACCAGAGCACAAAGTGCTCAGGGTGAGCTTTTATGATCGCCTGATGTCCGTCGTCCGTCGGCGTGCGTCGTCCGTCGTCAGTCGTCAACAATTTGAACCTTTAAAAATCTTCTCCTCTGAATCTACAGGGTTCTCAACTTTTATCTTTGGCACATAGTATCATCATTAGGTCCTCTACAAAAGTTATATAAATTATGGCCCTGGGGTCAAAATTGGCCCCGCCCCAGGGGTACCTTGTTTTCAATAGAAACATACAGTAAAATTTTGAAAATCTTCTCCTCTGAAACCAGAAGGTTCTCAGCTTTCATATTTGGCACAAAGCATCATGTTCAGGTCCTCTACAAACGTTATATACTTTATGGCACTGGGGTCAAAATTGCCCCCGCCCCAGGGATGGGCAGTTTTCAATAGAAACAAATAGTGAAATCTTTGAAAATCTTCTTCTCTGAAACTTGAAGGCTCTCAGCTTTCATATTTGGCACAAAGCATCATGTTCAGGTCCTCTACAAAAGTTACATAAATTATGGTCCTGGGGTCAAAATTGGCCTCGTCCCCGGGGTGGGCCAGTTTTCATAAAAACAAATAGTGAAATATTTGAAAATCTTCTCCTCTGAAACTGGAAGGCTCTCAGCTTTCATATTTGGCACATAGCATCATGTTCAGCTGTTCTACAAAAGTTATAAAAAATTATGGCCCTGGGGTCAAAATTGGCCCCGCCCCAGGGGTGGGCAGTTTTCAATAGAAAAAAATAGTGAAATCTTTGAAAATCTTCTTCTCTGAAACTGGAAGGCTCTCAGCTTTCATATTTGGCACAGAACATCATGTTCAGGTGCTCTACAAAAGTTATATAAATTATGGCCCTGGGGTCAAAATTGGCCCCGCCCCTGGGGTGGGCAGTTTCCAATAGAAACAAATAGTGAAATCTTTGAAAATCGTCTTCTCTGAAACTGAAAGGCTCTCAGCTTTGATATTTGGCACATAGCATTGTGTTCATGTCCTCTACAAAAGTTATATAAATTATGGCCCTGTGTTCAAAATTGGCCCCGCCCCAAGGGTGGGCAGTTTTCAATAGAAACAAATAGTGAAATCTTTGAAAATCTTCTTGTCTGAAACTGGAAGGCTCTCAGCTTTCATATTTGGCACAGAGCATCATGTTCAGGTCCTCTACAAAAGTTATATGAATTATGGCCCTGGGGTCAAAATTGGCCCTGCCCGGGGTTGGCAGTTTTCAATAGAAACAAATAATGGAATCTTTGAATATCTTCTTCTCTGAAACTGGGAGGTTCTCAGCTTTCATACTTTGCACATAGCATCATGTTCAGGTCCTCTACAACAGTTATATAAATTATGCCCCTGGGGTCAAAATTGGCCCCGCCCCAGGAGTAGCCAGTTTTCAATAGAAACATATAGTGAAAACTTTGAAAATCTTTTTCTCTGAAACTGGAAGGTTCTCAGCTTTCATATTTGGCACATAGCACCATGTCCAGGTCCTCTAGAAAAGTTATATAAATTGTGCCTCTTGGGTCAAAATTAGCCCAGCCCCAGGGCAGGCTAGTTTTCTGTAGAAACATATAGTTAACACTTTGAAAATCTTCTCCTCTGATTGTCTGGTGAGCGCTTCAGGGCCATTCTGGCCCTCTTGTTAACTTAGATTTTTTGGTTAAGGCTTTGTTAAAGTCCATTTATTTACATAACCCTATGAGATAAAGCTTTTAACCTTGGAACACTTGTTCACCATCACAAGCTTTACCAGTAGGCAAGAGTACATAACTCTGTCCAACATGTTGACAGAATTATGCCCCTTTTAACTTAGAAATTTTGGTTAAGGTTTTGGTTAAAGTCCACTTATTTACATAACCCTTTCAGATTAAGCTTTTAAACTTGGAACACTTGTTCACCATCACAAGCTTCACCTGTAGGCAAGAGTATATAACTCTGTCTAACATTATGACGCTTTTTAGCTTGGAATGTTTGGTTAAGGTTTTGGTTAAAGCCCACTTATTTACATAATCATTTCAGATAAAGCTTTTAAACTGAAACATTTGTTCACCATCACAAGCTTCATCTCAAGCATTTAGACACAATAATGGCACTTTTTAACTTAGAATTTTTGGTTTAGGTTTTTTGTATGCCTATTTACAACCTTGAAATTTGGTCGCAAAATTGACCTAGCAAATACGATAACCTCAGTTTATGTTGAACAAAACCTCGACGGGCGTATATTGTGCCCACTGGCACCCTTGTTTTTTATGATACTCTATAAAAATTACTAAAAAAAATCTGGATCCATGTTAATTTCTGGTTGCTATGGCAACCAAAAGAAAACTCTTTAAATATTCTTTCCAAAACCAGTGGTCAGAATTGAATGACATTTGATAGGAAGAGTATTCTCTCCCAAGGATGCTAAAGTCATGTTAATACCTCAAAAACATAGCCACTAAGGGCAGGGCTAGATTTCCTTGCGTAACTATATAGAACATCTTTTAAAAACCTTCTTTTCCAAAACTGGTGTTCCAATTTGAATGGAATTTGGTAGGAAAAAATGCCTGGTAACCTTTATCAAAATTGCTAAATCCATGTTGATATCCCAAAAATCATGGCCTCCAATGTGGAGCTAGATTTCCTTATTAACCCTTTCCTCCAAAAATATGCATTTCTAGGCCTCTGTAAAAGTCATTGTGAAACCATTGTGATAAATACATGTAGAGCATTATCACAATGGGTTCCAAACTACAAAATTCTACAAAAAAGGTCAAAGGTCAACGCCACCATGACCTTAAGATACAAAATGGCGGAGAACAAAATGGCCGCCAATGAGCACTATTCCCAGGAAAACAAGGATACACTACACCGAAAATCTGGTTGAAGCATTAAAGTGTCCTGTTAAAATGTACAAACGACCAATGGAAGACACTTTTTAAAGGCCTAATTTCTTTGTATTGCATTCTAAATTATATCCAAAGGTTTAATCCAAAATGGCGGTAAAACAAAATGGCCGCCAGTAAACAATGTTTGCAGCCAAACAATTATAAACGTTCTTTATATCAGTACACTCGACATTGTTTAAAGACTGGCTTTAAGTAATAGAAAATAATTTAGGTTTATTAACGTTGGCCGCCTGCCAAGCTGTATGGTAAACATATAATTATAATGGGAATATGGTGGAACACGAAATTGCCGCATAAATTATGAACAATAATTAACAAACACGTAGGAAATTTTTACTGATATTTTTTTTAAACGGAAAATACATCTGATTAAAATATCTATTCAGTGGAATAAGTCCCCCATACAAGCACACACACAGGCACGCATGCGTGCGTGCAAGCACATATACAGAGAGCGAGAGACATACACGTAATAATCATCAGGACGTGTTTCTATTCTAGGACAAAATTAATGCTAGTCTCGTGCTGGCATCTCCTGTTTCTTTGTACATGGAAAACATGCATAATTTTGTACTGATGCTGAGGTTGTCTGGCCTTTTTGGGACAAACGCATTGAAATAATTCCTTAAATTAGCATGTATACAATATTAAAAAAAACATATAAATACGATTGCATATACAAATGCGCAAACTCACGTCATCACAACTAAACTTATCAAATTGTATACATTTTGCGCAACAACCTGAATATCTCACAAAATTTTATACTTGTGACTCATATTATCCAATACGGGCATTCCTGCATTTGCAACGTGCAAACATGCACCTTGTGGTATACTTGTAGGAGATAAGTTCCATGCAAGATCCAGGAACTGCCTATAGCTTCAATAAAAAAAAATAATTTAATTTCAACCTCTGGAACAGGTGGTTTGACCCCTTCTTCTTCACTAAACCAACTAAAGCAATAATAATGTGCACACAGAATAAGATGTTGGGGTAGAAATCTTGCAGTATCAGGTTTGAGCTAAGAAATTGTCCCTTCTACTTGGTAGAGAAACATCCCCGTTTTCAGCCGGTCTATTGACGAATTTGTACTCCCGTAAAATCTGTACTCCCCAGTCCATATTTGACGTAGAAAAGTTACTCCCAGGTCCATATTCTACATAGAATATGGACTCTCCTCCCGTAGAACATGGGCTCCTGTCATAGATTATGTACTACCCTGGGGAGTTTTTTACAAGGCAATTATTTTCTGTATGAAGGCAGTACTCCGTTTCAAGGCAGTACTAGTACATTGTACTCTCATAATTCTCCTAGCAAATGTTTGTCTCTGTTTTTGTGTGTGAAATTCTTCGGTGTTATAGCCAGGCGCATAGGCAAGTTTTGAAGTTTGGAGCCGCAGAGACGCAGTGTTGTGGGTACAAGAGGGGCATACCCTCCAATGCTGATTTGTTTTAAATTGGTACTTTCTTATATGCTATTTAGATGCACTCTAAAACAATTTAAGGACTCTTGTACATCTAGCACTTATTATTCAACCAATAAAACATCATTATGTTTGTCAATGTACCGCATCAGTTCTACCTAGCGACATCAAATCTGAAAAAAGAGTGCCAACTACTTATTTTTTAATGTTAATAACGCCATATCGTCGCCCGAGTGGAACGATGCTCCATCTACCATTTTCAGCTTTGGAGAAAACAGCTCGCAAAGTTTTAAATTTAACGGATCATGCATTAATCATTTCTCATTATTAACTCTTTCGGTGCCTGCATTGTCGTCTGCTGGGCATAGTTTTGTTTATTTTTAATGTAAGTGTGTGCACCATTTTCTTTATAAAACAGTAAACAGAGTGTCAAACAGTTTGGATCGTGATGAGACGCCGAGTTACTCGGCATCTCAATTGGATCCAAACTGCTTGCATGTGATATCATAAACCTGTCATTGTGGCACGGAAGGGGTTAATTAATATGTATGTTCGTACTGAAAAACAGTATTTGGCAATGTAAAAATATAAATATACATTTGTATTTTATGTCAGAGTTTTATTTTTTCGCAATATTTACTTTGGAGATAGAGCATTTTTGTGAAAAAAGCTGAAAAGTTTTTTAAATGTGTAATGCTGTATTGGGAAATGGAACAAACTGACACAAGGCAATCTAATACTATTCAATAGATATATTAACAGAAATTTACATGTCACCTTCGTAAGTCTTTGTTTCAAAAAGCAAAGAAGATAAACAATTTCTTATAATACAAGCGGTGATAATTCGTAACTGCAAAATAGTAATATAAACTTAGCTACTGAAATAGAAGGTAATACATGTAGTGTCGGTCATTAAATTATATAAATAAATGGAACAATTTGCACTATAGAGATATTAACGCGGCAATGAAGGAACCAAATCTGTCATAGAAATAATACCATATATGTGCTTTCAACAACTTTAGAAACAAAATATTGAATCTCTAAATGAAATAAATTACAGTTGTCTTAGTACGTATATTTATTAAAAATTGCATCTCAAATCTCACCCGATTTTTGTACGTAAAATAATAACTTAACAATTGCAGAAGTAAAGTGACTAGTAGTGTGGACCTAGGATCAGACCCAACATTTATGGCATTTGATCTGGATTCAAACTGCATGAACGCACTGCAGGTAATCAGAGAGAATCCAAAGAGTTATTCATTTCCCTGTAGAGCATCCATGTAGGATATAATGACATCATGACTATTTATTACCTGAATTTGTATAATGGCATACCTTATGTGTATTGGTAGAAACTGTAGAGCCAGATCTCTTATAATTTCATAAGCAAACAGAGCAAACCCTGATCAGATGACTCCTACATTAGGTGTCTGATCTCGGTCTACTCTGTTTGCAAAAGCGTGAAAAAGATTTTATCAGTTTTATTGCTCTGCATTATAGTATATGGATTAATTTAATCTATTCCCGGAAATAAGCTGCTACCAGTCACAAGATTGCTTTTCATTAATTTTTAGTGTATATGATTCAAACAGATCGGCTTATTGGAGCTTTATTGCTCAACATTATAGTATATAAGTTAATTAAATATATTTCAGGAATAGTAATACTACCAGTAACAACCTTTCTCTCCATTTATATTTGTGTATATGATTCTAACAGATGGGTTTATTTGATTTTTATTGCGATTACTGAATATGAAGATGATGATGATGAAGATATTGTAAAATTCTATTTATCGGTCCGGATTTCTAAATAAAGATGCCTTCTGCTTTTCCCGGCCCACTCAATATCCCTCGAAAACATAGCCTGTTTCGGATATGATTAATATAAACAAAATATGAAGTATTGTTAAGAAATAAACATCCTAGTTACATTTATCTGTCTAAATCAGTTTTCAATACAAATATATTTACATTTTTTATTAGAGTTAACGCATTTAAATGTAGTTCTATCACTTTCTTACATGTTTTGTTTTAATTGGCGATGGCCAGCAATGTGCTTGAGAAGGGATGGTCTAATTTACCGACACTGTTTGAATGTCAGTGTAGGGAGATAAACAACTAGCTAAAAACTATTTTTTCCGCAGTCAAAGTGCAATTAGTGTTGAATCAAACACATATAAAAAGAAAATGACTATGCGTTTATAAAATACATTTCTGCATTAAGAGTTTTGGGCGGCCATTTTGTTTTCCGCCATTTTAGCTTAACCCTCGGGATACAACATTGAATGCACTAAAGGATATTCAGCTTTAATAAAGTGTCTTCCATTGGTGGTTTGTACATTTGAACAGAACATTTTAGTGTTACGCCAAGATTTTTGATGTCGTGTATCCTTGTGTGGCTGGAAATAGTGTTCGTTGGCGACCATTTTGTTTTCAGCCATTGTGTACCTTAAATACGGAATATACAGCTTGGCAAACGGCATATTCGGATTTTGCACATTCAAATTACGTAAAAACAACTGTTTGCTAACTTTTAACACGAAGTGCCTAGTGGTGTCAGAATTTTCCGAATTCCGCCTAGCTAGTCTAGTCGGATTTCTAGAAATTGTGAAAAATGAAAGAGCAGTAGGCATTTCGTGTTAAAAGTTGGCAAACAATTGTTTTTACATAATCTGGGTGTGCTGAATCCGAATATGCTGTTTGCCAAGCCGTATCGTCCGTATTTACATGTAACTGGTGAAATGGTTTCCGATCAATAACTGCTCAAGGGTTTGGCTTAGGATCTTAGGATCTTCAAACTTGCTGTGGTGATTAGTCATGACCACTAAATGACCCCTATTGGTTTTGAGGTCACTATATCAAAGGACAGGGTCACCTTGACCTTAACTGGTGAAATGGTTTCCGATGAATTACTTCTCAATGGTTCGGCTTAGGATCTTCAAACTTGCTGCGGTTATTAGTCATGACCACTAGATAACTCCTATTGTTTTTTAGGTCAAAGGTCAAGGTCACCATAATCTTTACGGGTAAAATGGTTTCAGATCAATAACTGATGAAGGGTTTGGCTTAGGATCTTCAAACTTGCTGTGGTGATTAGTCGTGACCACTAGATGTCCACTATTGTATTGTAGGCCACAAGGTCAAAGGTCAAGGTCACTATGACCTTAACTGTGAAATGGGTTCCGTAACTTCAATAAATGCTAAAGAGTTTGGCTTAGGATCTTTAAACTTGCTGTGATTATTAGTCATGACCACTAGATGACCCCTATTGTTTTTGAGGTCACTAGATCAAAGGTCAAGGTCACCATGACCTTAACTGGTGAAATGAATTCGGATCAATACCTGCTCAAGGGCTTGGCTTAGGATCTTCAAACTTGCTGTGGTGATGAGTCGTGAACACTAGATGACCCCTATTGGTTTTAGGTCAATAGATCAAAGGTCAAAGCCACCATGACCGTAAGTGGTGAAATGGTTTCCGATCAATAATTGCTCAATGGTTTGACTTAGGATCTTCAAACTTGCTGCGGTTATTAGTCATGAGCACTAGATAACTCCTATTGTTTATTAGGTCACTAGGTCAGAGGTCAAGGTCACCATGACCTTAAATGTGAAATGGTTTCCGTTCAATATCTGCTCAAGGGTTAGGCTTAGGATCTTTAAGCTTGCAGTGATTATTAGTCATGACCACATGATGACTCCTATTGTTTTTTGAGGTCACTAGATCATGGGATCTGGGGGTATACATTTTTTACAATTATCTCTTGTTCTCGTTTAAATTGAAATAAACTATGGAAAACGAAATAGAAAGAACGTTAGAGTCGAATGGCGCGGAGGGACCAAAACCCGCTCCTATGGCCGGGTTTCCGCCGAACCTGATGACAAAACCAGCGAGTTAAAGGAAGCGCGTATTTCTAGTCTTGTCAAAGTTGTCCAGCAGCTGCAGAAAAATTCGAATATAAATTAGAATATAAGTTATCCCTTTAACGCACCATGACACGCGTGACTTCGCGAATACTTTTGGCAGCAGTTTGGATCTGGATGATACGTAGGGCAGCTCGATTTGACATTACGATTGTTCTTTTGTGTAGGAAGAGAAAAAAATATACATATACATATTTATTAAATGCGGCGGATGACCGTTCGCTCAAAGTACTAAGAATAAGTTCAGTAACATACAATTGCGTGGAATCTGTAACCTAAACAAAGTGGCTGGAGAAAACTATCCCTGAACTTGTCGAGTTATATGCTGACAAATATCGCCTGTTGCGTAGTCTATTCCGGGATTCGCGCTTCTATATTCGTAATTGAGTTAACCCTTTCCTTCATATTTATAAACGCCTTTTCACGCATCAGCAAACAGAGTAGACCCAGATCAGGGTCTGCTCTGTTTGCTAATATAATTAGATATATATGTTCCTGTAGTTTCTAAAATGACCCCAATGTTTCATATTCCACATTTGATACATTTCATTATTTTATTATATTTGTTATTCAACAATTAACTTAAGTAAAATCCGCAATGCGTGAATATTTATCAGGTAAAGTGTTAAATCATTGCTAAATGAATGGTGCAAATGACGTAATGTCCAGATAAGCTGTGTAAATTTAAACATTTTCAGGAATACCTCCTTTATCTCTCCACCAAACTCTATACTGTGGCCACTCTTCGAGACAATTCTAAAGAGTGGCCACAGTAGGCCTATAGGGATCGGTGAAGAAATGACGATTTTAGTACTTGGGTACCTTTATCTGTAGCTCTGAAATTTATTATTGATGTGTAAGCCGAATGAATTAATCCTTCCCAATTCGCCAATCGCAGAGAATGTTTTACAAGGTTTGCAATCATAACGACATCTGAGCTGTATACAAAAGAAGCGTAAAAATCTAATTTGCTGCAACTCATTAGAATCGCATCTCCGAAGCAATTCTAATGAGTTGCAACAAGAAATAATTTTACCGAGAAATAAGAGTTTTCAGTAGATCGGTACGGTGCGTACCTTGTCTATAGTCCATACACACTTTTAGTTTACCTGCGTTATTTTAACCTTTTCCCTCATATAAACACCTTCATTTTCCGATTCCGGTTCACTTCTGTGCAGTGCCGGTTGATTCGTATGTATTATACCTGTATATCCATTTTGTTACGCAATACATTCGGCGTCACAAATAATTTGGATCATGGTGAGACGTCGAATAACTCGCTGTCTCACTAAACTACATCCAAACTACTGGCTGCGTTCTAAAACGGCCATAAGAGATTTTGACTGGATTCGGTCCTATTTCGGTTCTGTGGTCAATTTGATTAAGTTCAGTACTCGGCATCTGTATAAAATATACCTACATCAGCACATCGTGAGTGTTTGCATTAAACGAACTCATGTAAAGTCACCAAATTAATCTTCAAAAGAGGAGCAGTGTGAACCCTTATCCAGCTATGAAAGTCTGCGCATGGGCAAACTCTCGTATGCTTCATTTAAAGCTCCACAAAATGACTTTTTTGTAGAACTAACAAAAGAGAGACTGGGTGTCAAACAGCTTTGAGCCGGGCGAGACGCCGAGTCACTCGGTGTGTCATCAGGATCCAAGCTGTTTGCATATGGCATATTGGCAGGGTAAGGGTTAATATCCGATCGCTATGCAGTGCTGCAAACCCCCCGTTATTTCGGTTTATATTTACATGTACTTGATTCCTGGAATTTTCCCATTTCTTGTCGTGTTCTTACAATAGATATACTTTTCAGGTTTGTTTGAGTCGGGTTTGATATCGATTCTACGTGTGTTAGGTTACCGATATGTCGCGATTGTTTGAGTTTGATGTTTTTGTCTACATTGTCTACGATCATCGTACGATTATTTGTGTATACTGATCGCGGCTTATCCGTACGGTGACTGAGCAGCGACCGTACGGAGATCGTGCGATCTCCGTGCAGTCATCGTGCGGTCTCCGCTTGGATAAGGCAATCGTACGGAGCCCGTGCGGAGCCCATACGGACAGGAAGTGTAAAATAATTATGTACCCATCAGAAATCTCAAAGCGCCACACGCCATCGTGCGGTCGCCGTGAGGTTGCCGCAGGACGACCGTGCGATGTCCGTACGATTTCATGGGTATCACACGGACTACGAGCGGCAGCCTTGCGGTGATCTTGCGATAACCGTACGGTCGTCGAACGATTATTTTGGCTACATGTACACCGAAAATGCCCGTACGATGCCTGTAACCACGTGTTTACGGGCTGCGGGCTTGCGATTTTTGAAAACTTGTTTTTATGACAAATCGTAGAGGCTATGACGCCCGGGAATCCGTAAGAAAATCGTACGGCGACCGTATGGAGACCGTGCGGTTTTGACCTTACGACGAGTCTACGGGCCCCGTTAACTCATCGCTGGGCAAATGTAAACTAGGCATAAGTTGTAACAAGTTACTTTTTTGGTATTACTGATCTGTCTGTCACTGATGATCTAATTCTTTTCACAGAACTACAAAACCATATATAAAGGATACTAAACGATTCAAATAGTGGAACGTGTACATTTGCAGATGGTAAACAAATTAATCTGTAACCTAGTTCTAGTGCATGAACACTTTGATAATGGTCTTCTTCTTCTCCTTTCCTCTTCCTCGTCAGTTACTTGACTCTTCACCCATTATGATAGTAATTCTTTACATCTTACTGAATGGTGCAGTTGTAAAGCACTACCAGCATTGACAAAGGTTATACAATGGGGAGGACCTTTACTGGTGTTGTTAGAACTTGTGGTCTAACCCTATTACTTGATTTTGATAGTGGTATAATGTACATACGTATTGTGTTCAACTGTAACTAGTATGAGTAATAACAGATGTATAAGCTACGTGTGATTATAACTGTAGCGGGTTGCATGTTTGTTTATAAATGTACCGGGTTGCATGTGTGTTAACTGTAGCGGGTTTCACGTGTTTTTAAATGTAGCGGGTTTCATGTGTGTTTATATAAAACTGTAGCGGGTTGCATGTGTGTTTATATATATAACTGTAGCAGGCTGCATATGTGTTTGTAACTGTAGTGGGTTGCATGTATGTTTATATATAACTGTAGCGGGCTGCATGTGTGTTTGTAACTGTAGCGGGTTGCATGTGTGTTTATAGCTGTAGCGGGTTGTATGTGTGTTTGTAACTGTAACGGGATGCACGTGTGTTTATAGCTGTAGCGGGTTGTATGTGTGTTTGTAACTGTAACGGGATGCGTGTGTGTTTATAGCTGTAGCGGGTTGCATGTGTGTTTGTAACTGTAGCGGGTTGCATATGTGTCTATAACTGTAGCGGGTTGCATGTGTGTTTTTAACTGTAAAGGTCTGCATGTGTGTTATAACTGTAGCGGGTTGCATGTGTGTTGTAACTGTAGCGGGTTGCATAAAAATTATGTGTTTATAACTGTAGCGAGTTGCATATGTGTTTGTAACTGTAGCGGGTTGCATGTGTGCTTGTAACTGTACCGGGTTGCATGTGTGTTTATATAAAACTGTAGCGGGCGCGTTATAAACACAACTGTGTGTTTATAGCTGTAGCGGGTTGCATGTGTGTTTATATAAAATTGTAGCGGGATGCATGTGTGTTTATAACTGTAGCGGGTTGCATGTGTGTTTGTAACTGTAGCAGACTGCATGTGTGTTTGTAAGGGTAGCGCGTTGCATGTGTGTTTCTAACTGTAAAGTGATGTATGTGTATTTATAACTGTAGCTGATTGCATGTGTGTTTGTAACTGTAGCGGGTAGCATGTGTGTTTATAACTGTAGCGGGTTTCATGTGTGTTTGTAAATGTAGTGGGTTGCATGTGTGTTTGTAAATGTAGCGGGTTGCATCTGTGTTTGTAAATGTAGTGGGTTGCATGTGTGTTTGTAAATGTAGTGGGTTGCATGTGTGTTTGTAAATGTAGCGGGTTGCATGTGTGTTACAGCTGTAGTGGGTCTCCGGGGTGCGCCAACATGGTCACGTGGACAGATGTAGTGACTCTCACGGTTAAAACACATTTTTATTTTTAAGAATTCTCAACATTTGAACCGCACGGCATGCTATTAAGGCTGTTTTATACTGTTTTATCGAATCATTTTTACTATATCTGTTTTAGAAGTACGTGTAGTGACTTTCAGGTGTTATACACAATGTAGTGAGTTTCAGGT